>JAYEPQ010000001.1:2787500-3330000 GCA_036321105.1 Dracaena cambodiana | reverse complement strand
TTCTAAGCATCATATGCGGGTTGTGGACTGGATGCGGCTCCATACCTGTTAGTGGGTGGCGGACCTGAACCCGAAGCCAAACCCGCAATCCTGGAGCAGGCAGTTGGGGTTGCAGGCAGATACACACCTATAGGGAGGATAGATAATGGGGAGATGTAAGGATCAATTTTCAGTCCGTCATGTTCAAATTTTCATTAGAAAGTATAAAATTTTCATTTTTAATTCAATTTGATAAAGACGATACAAATATTAACATTTAAACATGTACATTCTCATCCCTCTACACACCAGCTATGCAGGGTTGCGCCAAGCCGAGTGTGCGTGCCGAGCACAAAGTGCTCAACCAGACCAAGTGCGTGCACGCGGAACACAGCGCAGAGTGCTCGGTTCCGTCAAGCGTTGCTGTGGCCGTGCTGCCGCTCGGCCGAGTGCAGCAGCAAAGCCATGCGCTATGGTGCATGCACACATGCGACATAGAGAGTACATCGACAAGTTGCGGCGCCCCTGTTTTCGCAGGAACCAAAGTTGAATTAGCATCCTATATATTACGAATCAATTTGGAATCCAATTTTGATGTTCAATCTTACTCAATTTGCGCGTTGTAACGTGCAAATTAGAAACATGCGTGATTAGACGTGATTGATCACTACCGATAGCGTGTCATGGCTACAAAAAAAAACTAGAAAGCAGTCAGCGTTGAAATTATCTAGCTAGCGCGCATGGCTCGTCAATGGTGAATGCGTGTGATGCATCTCGTACACCGTGTATAGCGCTCAGAGTCGACCGAGCGCATGCAGCACATGGCGCTCAACACTGCCCGAGCGCTCATGTGGGCAGCGCGATGCTCAGGCTTGGCCTAGCACGAGCAGCGCAGGCATCGGCCACACGCGTAGTGCAAGCTCTCAGCCATGGGCGAGCACGAGCTCATGCACAGCACGCTGCAGATCAGCGTGCTCGGACCAGCCATGCACGGCTGGTGGTCGTAGCCGCTGCTCAGTTTGGCAAGATACAGCGGCAAACCCATCCTCATGTCAGGGTGAAACAGTTGCCATGTATGTTCCACCCTCAAGTTTCAAGGATCAAGACTGTAGCTCATTTTTTGCCATCCAATATTGGACTTTCTATAAATTCTTTTTTTTCCAATCAGTCGGAAGCATTTGAATATTTATATAATTATGTCTTAGTTATGTATTGACTTACTAAGTTATAATTTCATTATCGATTTTATATTGTTATAACATAGAATTTTCTTTCTTTTCGACAAGGGCTCTGTCTCTGTGTGCTTCGCCTCCTATACCTCTGACGAGCTGCTTCTTCCATGTAACTTTATCTCGCTGTTCGGATGAATGCCCTGATACGTACATAGGTGCAATTAATGTGGCTTATTATTCTTCACATGAATTCAACTTCGTTTTCAATTGTTGGAGAATATCTAGTTGTTTTTCAGTTTGAAACCGATCTTGATCCGTTTACTTAATTAATGGTTATTGTAATTGTCGGTAAAAAATTCTGGAATCATCTGTCAAAATAAGGGAGATTCGCGAATTTAGGGTTTGAGCTCGACGACTCAGCAGATCTATGAATCTAAAGTCCGAGGTTCGCGACCCAGTTACGACAGAGCAGATCCGCGAATCTAAAATTTGAAATTCGCGATGCTATCTATAGCTTCCGGAGAGGAATTTAATACAAAATCGCCCGACCCGAATAAAGGAAGTTGTTATCTTGGATCGTGGAGTTAATTGCCGAACGAGTATAACGGTACTATTTAGATCGTGGAGGTAACCGCCGAACGAATATGACGATACCACTAGAATAATAGAGCTAGCCGTTGGGCGAATAAGACGGGGACGCTGTCTTGAAACCCCTATAAAGAGCGGGGAAACAGAAAAAAGAGGGGATCGATCATTTTCTTCTCAACTATCCTTTGTGATCAGAAGTTCAAAGCCTTTTTGCCAATTGAAAGACTTTATGCGGAGTGTCAACGGAGAGTAAGATCGTCCTCCACAGCTATCTCAGAACCCAACCTTAAACAAAGAGGAATTTGATTTACCTCATTTTTTTATAAACGGGAAACCATTAAAATTGTAATATTTTATTGAGAGATTCAAATAAAAGACGTTTATGATTTTATGGCCAACATTAATATCTCTACATTTTTGCAAGTTAACATGTAACCAATGGCTTCTTGAAGAACTTTGATAAGAACTGAAGACGTTAGTTGCGGTAGTTGGGATTCAGTGATAGCTTTTAGCTCCCAACTGCACTTTAGCATTTTCGCAGATATTATTGATGTTATTTTGGTGAAGAACCAGGGAGTGGTAGTGATTCTTACAATAATAATAGCAAATTTTGTTATCTTACTAATTAATTAGAATTCATCTAATAAAATTGATAATTTTGCAAAAATTAATTTAAAGCCAATTTTAAACTAAGTCGGGATGTCTTGGCGGGCAAGTTCTTAAATTTTAGAAGTGAGTCAAAGCCTTGCAAGTAGAGGAAACCCGCACAAATACTTAGAAATATTTAGAATTGTGTATGTTTTAAAATGATAGAGTGAAATTTATTCTTTTATATTATGTTACTACTGTGGAAGTGTGCATAACGCTTTTGAAATATTGGTTATTTTAGTATGTTTTAGATTAATATGGACATAATTACTACTGTTATTAGTTAATAGATTTGTTTTATATTTCAATCAGAAATAAAGTTGGGCAATATTAAAGAAGAATTACGAATTGATATATGTATAATAGCAGTCTATACTTTCCAAATTAGAAATATATAGACATATAAATCTTATTACCTATTGTTGATTACAGAAAACTATTAATCTGAAGTTGTTTAACTAGTTTATTATCCTAAGAAAGAAACAAAATAAAAGAATTGCTGAATTAGGAAAAAACTTTACTGATTGAAAGATGAGCGTATGAAAAAATTTGATGCAGATTTGATGAAGACAGGAAGATGATTGAGGCTAGTATTGGACACTATTTCCTTAAAACCGATTCGCCCTCCACCGCTTGCTTCTAGATTACAATAGGCATTGATCTCGCAAAATACAACGATCGGTCTGCAACAGGAAGGAAACTGCAATCCTGTTACTCTAGCGAATCTTATAAAGAACACTCTCTATTCTGTATATGGTGTAATGTAGGACTGAGAAAGAACTGTTCTTCTGAAAACAAAAATCTTCTTTCAAAATGAAGAAGTTTCTGTTCGCAGAAGAAAGGAGAAGAAAAGAAAAATTTCTGTATTTTAAAAAGTCTGGACAGAGGCCTATTTATAGGCTTCTGGGTTAACGGTCACAACGGTTGGCTGTTAACAGTTGTGACCGTTTAACGACAACGGTTAACAGACGACCGTTGGATCTCAACGGCCAAATCCTAATGGCTAGACTCTTAACGTCGCGACGATGCATACGTGCAAAGTGTCAAGTGCGCTACTAATGCGCCCTAAACGCCCATTCGCCCTCGCACATGCACGTGCGGGCGGTGCGTAGCATCCCCCGTGGTGCTCAAGATTTCTCCTCTTTTTACATAAGCAATAATATAGAACAAACAATCCTATATAAACTCACATCCTAACAACACTCTATCCAATGTGGGACTATTCTTTCCTCTTTTCTTTTTGTTCCCTTTGCTATATACTCTTTTTTGAAACCATTTTCATTCACCTAATTCATTTATTTTTGAACTAGTGAATTGGCTCAAAGATTCAATGTTCAAACATATATGATTCAACAATCCCCCACATGAATGAAAATGACTTAGACTCTAATGTAAATAAACAAAGAGTATAATAGAAAGTTACCGCATCGGGAGAGGTGGCTTTTAGCTTTGAACCTTCCCTAGTGAAATATTATTGAGTTTACTCGCTAACCAGTGAACATGATGTTTTTGAACTGTTCAGCTTTTGATGTAAACTAAGACAATAATATTCACACGATTTCTTTCAACTTTAACATATTCTTTATGTTGTATCCGTTTTGGTCCTGGACAACCTGGTAATTATACGAGTGCTCTAGAGAATTTAGCTTTTATCATTCTCATAGAAGTGGCCCCTTCACACTCATATAGGTAATCTCTTATTAAGGGTATCCTGCTATACTCTACTTGGATTTTCAAAATATAAGGATTATTAAAAGTTTAGCTTATCCTTACACATTATAGGTTAATCAATATTTTACCATAGAAATGAGATATGAATTATTTTCTCAGTGATTCTTATGAGTTCCCCTACAATTTGGTTGTCCCTTTGAATCTAGATCTTGGGATCTCCAGTCAGCTAGGTTGGGTTGCCATTATGGAGTACTCTATTTAGTAGGTTGTAATCCCATTCCCCTCGATAACTTATATACTTGATCTCTGGTCAAGCTTTTTATTAATAGATCTGCAATATTATCTTTTGATTTTATATAATCAAGAGATATTATTCCGTTTGTAAGTAACTGTCTTACAGTATCATGTCTACGATGTATATATCGTGATTTTCTATTATATAATATATTCTGTACCTTTCAATTGCTGATTGATTATCGCAATAGATACAAATTGCTGACACAGGTTTAGGCCATATTGGAATATCTTCTAAAAAGTTTTGAAACCTTTATGCTTTTTCTCCTGCTTTATCTAAACTCGGATTCCATAGTGGATCTAGCTATACACGTTTGTTTTAAAGATTTCCAAGAAATAATTGCACATCCAATAGTAAATATATATCCACTTGTGGATTTGATATCTTTAGAATCTGTAATCCAGTTAGTATCAGTGTATCCTTCTATCACTGCTGGATATCTAGTATAGTGCAACCCATAGTTAATAGTATACCTCAAATATTTGAGTACTCTAACTATTGCTTTCCAGTTGTTCTCCCATGGATTACTTGTAAACCTACTTAGTTTGCTTACTGAGTATGCAATATCAGGTCTTGTGCAGTTCATTAAATACATAAGACTGCCAATGATCTGAGAATATTCTAATTGAGATATACTAGCACATATATTCTTTGTAAAATGTAAACTTATATCTACATGTGTCCTAACTGTATCATTATTTCCCTTGTCAAATTTTTCTAATATCTTCTCGATATAATGTAACTGGGATAATGTATATCCATCAGATGCCCTCAAGATTTTAATACCAAGAATAACATCTGCAATACCTAAGTCTTTCATGTCAAATTTCCGTATTAACATGTTTTTTACCTCTTTAATTAAAGCCACCGTACTATCGGTGATAATCATGTCATCCACATATAAACATACAATGACATAATTGTGCATATCCCCTTTTACATATATACATTTACGCATTCATTATAACGAATCCATTTGACAACATAACTTGGTCAAATTTTTCATGTCATTGTTTAGGTGCTTGTTTAAGTCCATAAAGTGACTTGACAAGTCTACACACCTTCTTTTCTTTGCCTGGAACTACAAACCCTTCAGCTTGTTCCATGTAAATTTTTTCATCCAATTCACCATTCAAAAATGTTGTTTTTACAACCATTTGATGAAACTCAAGATTATATAATGCAGCAAAAGCAATTATTAATCTTATGGATGTTATTTTTGTTACATGTGAATATGTATCAAAATAATCAATACCTTCCTTTCGTCTATAGCCTTTTACTACAAGTTAGTTTTGTATTTATCTATAGACCCATCAGATTTTATCTTTCTCTTAAAGATCCATTTATAATGGTTTACTTCCTGGAGGAAGATCCATAAGTTTCCAGGTGTGATTTTAAATAATTGATTCGATTTCACTATTTACGGTTTCTTTCCAAAAAGGAGCTTTAGGTGTAGACATAACTTCTTTATAAGTTTGAGATTCCTTTTCTAATATATATGTTAGAAAATTCTGACCAAACGATTTATTAACTCTGGTCATTTTGCTCCGTCTACATTCATTCTCATTAGTTTTACTTTCAGAATCAAATTCTGTTTATCTTATAACTTCATCACAAGTCCTTTTAGGAGAATTTGGTTCATATTCTTTACTAGGAAAAATATTCTCAAAGAATACTGCATTCCTAAATTCAATAATAGATACTTATGTATCTCTGGATGATCTGATTTGAAAACAAAGAAACGATATGCACTGCTATTATGTGCATATCCAATTAATATACAATCAATAGTTTTAGGTCTAATTTTAGTCCTTTTAGGAGTATGAATTGCAACTTTTGTAAGACACCCGCACACTTTTAAAAATTTATAGTTAGATGCTCGACCTGTCCATAATTAATAAGGTGTTTTATCTAGTTTTTTTTGGGTATTTTGCTGAGAATATGATTGGCAAAAAGCAAAGCTTCCCCCCACATGTTCTGAGGTAAACCAGAACTTAGTAACATAGCATTCATCATTTCCTTTAACGTTCTGTTCTTACCCTCAGTAATTCCATTTTGCTAAGGAGTATAAGGAGTAGTTGTTTGATGTATAATACCATGTTCTGCACAAGTTTGTGCAAATTGTGACTCATATTCACCACCTCTATCACTCCTTAGCATTTTAATATTTTTGCTAAGTTGATTCTCAACTTTATTTTATATTTTATAAACATTTCAATTGCCTCATCTTTTGTTCTTATTAGATATACATAACAATATCTAATACAATCATCTATAAAAGTAATAAAGTATTTCTTTCCACCTCTAGTTTGAATAGATTTTAAATTACAAACATCTGTATGAATTAATTCTAAAGGTTCAGTACTACGTTCTATAGAATGAAATGGAAGTTTAGCCATTTTTGATTCAACACATGTTTCATATTTATCATCAAAGTTTATATTAAAATTAGGCAACATATTTAAATTTATTAATCTTAGCAAAATATAATAATTAACATGTCCTAATCTACCCTGCCAAATATGAGGTGACTCAGTCATATAAGCAGAAGAATCAATTTTATTATTAACTTTAGAGGCAATGATCATTACATTTATTTTAAACAGACTATTAGTCATGTACCCCTTGCCTACATATACACCATTTTTTGTAAGTACAAACTTATCAGACTCAAATACAAGTCTAAACCCTTCTTACTTAAGACTGATCCTGAAACCAGATTCTTGCAGATATCTGATACATGAAGTATATCAGCAAGAGTAAGTTCTTTTCTCAAACTCATCTTTAATACAATGTTTTCTCATCCTTCAATCTTAGAAGTTGCAGAGTTACTCATGTAGAGTAGTTCTCCTTCCACATGTTCATATGTAGAGAACATCCACTTGTTGGCGCAGATGTGGTGAGTGGCCCCAGTGTCCACCCACCATTTTTTAGAATTGCCACCAACTAGGTTAATTTCTGAGACAATATATGTACAATTTATATCTATATTTGCACAAAGATTTTCCTCTTCGGCCAAATTTGCATTGAGATTCTTTTTCTTCCTCATTGAAGAATCTGGTGCTTTGCGCACATGGCAGTTCTTTGCACGATATCCAGGTTTGTCGCAGTTGTAGCACTTGCCATTAAATCTTTTCGAGTTACCACTCTTAGAGTCTTCACCATTGTACTTTCGCTTCCTGTCATTAGACTTATTAGAATTTTCCATAACGTTAGCTTTAGAAACATTACATGGATTTTCAATTTTCTTTTTAGAAAGACGGTTATCTTCTTCAATTCTCAAACGTACAATCAGATCTTCAAGTGTCATTTCTTTTCGTTTATACTTTAGGTAATATCTGAATTCTTTTCAAGATGGTGGCAAATTTTCAATAATTGCAGTCATTTGAAATAATTCACTAAAAGTCATACCTTCAGCATGAATTTCATGAATAATCACTTGAAGATCTTGTACTTGGTTGATTATATTTTAGAATCAATCATTTTATAATTCAGAAACTTACCGACTATATATTTTTTAGAGCCAGCATCTTCTGTATTATATTTCTTATCTAAGGACTCCCAAAATTCCTTAGCAGTAGCAATTGAACTATATACATTATATAGTATATTGTCCAATCCATTTAGAATATAATTCTTACTCAAAAAGTCAGTATGTTTCCATGCATCAACCGCATTCACTGACTGTTGATCATCTTCTATAAGAGTCGGCATAGTCTCCTTCAAGTACCTGGCCAGATTTAGTGTAGTGAGATAGAACAATATTTTTTGTTACCATCTTAAAATCTGAGCCACTGAACTTCTCTGGTTTCTCATACTGGCTTGAGGGCACAGTTGAAGCAATCATGACAGGAGTTACCACAGTGGACATATCAGATGTTGACACAGTGTCCATCTACAAATATAAAATTTATCTATATTAATTTTTGTAACAAATTTTAACTTTCTAATAAAACTTGAAAATCAATTCTGCACTCCGAATCATAAAATTACATAAAATTTCTTAACATAATATTTCTTCCTCTAAACAGAATTTAACTATCTTTTTCCAGAAGCAATTAAAAATAAAATAATTAGTGATTGAATACTATTATGACAGTATTCAAAATTAATCTAAAACAAAAATGTCGGTTTTAAAACTGTTGGTTATTTTAGTATGTTTTAGATTAATATGGACAGAATTACTACTGTTATTAGTTAACAGATTTGTTTTATATTTCAATCAGAAATAAAGTTGGACAATATTAAAGAAGAATTACAAATTGATATGTGTATAATAGCAATCTATATTTTCCAAATTAGAAATATATAGACATATAAATCTTATTATCTACTGTTGTTTACAGAAAACTATTAAACTGAAATTGTTTAACTAGTTTATTATCCTAAAAAAGAAAAAGAATAAAAGAATTACTAGATTAGGAAAAAACTTATTGATTGAAGGATGAGCATATACAGAAATTTGATGCAGATTGATGAAGACAGGAAAATGATCGAGGCTAGTATTAGACACTATCTCTTTAAAACCGATTCGCCCTCTACCACTTGTTTCTGGATTACAATAGGTATCGGTCTCCTAGGATACAACGATCGGTCTGCAATAGGAAGGAAGCTGCAATCCTGTTGGTCTAGCGAATCTGATAAAGAACACTCTTTATTCTGTGTATGGTGTAATGCAGGACTGAGAAAGAACTGTTCTTCTGGAAACAGAAATCTTCTTTCAAAATGAAGAAGTTTTTGTCCGCAGAAGAAAGGAGAAGAAAAGAAATTTTTCTGTGTTTTAAAAAGTTTGGACAGAGGCCTATTTATAGGCTTCTGGGCTAACGGTCACAACGGTTGGCTGTTAACAGTTGTAACGGTTTAACGACAACGGTTAACAGATGACCGTTGGATCTCAACGGCCAAATCCTAACGGCTATACTCTTAACGTCGCGACGATGCTTACGTGCGAAGTGCCAAGTGAGCCACTAATGCGCCCTAAACGCCATTCGCCCTCGCACATGCGCGTGCACGTGTGCGTACACGTGCAGGCGGTGCGTAGCATCATCCGTGGTGCTCAAGGTTTCTCCTCTTCTTACATAAGTAATAACATTGAACAAATAATTCTATATAAACCCACATCCTAACAACACTCTATCCAATGTGGGACTATTCTTTTCTCTTTTCTTTTTATTTCCTTTGCTATGTACTCTTCTTTGAAATCATTTTTCATTCACTTAATTCATTTATTTTTGAACTAGTGAATTGGCTCAAAAATTCAATGTTCAAACATACATGAATTCAACAATGTTACTACTGTGGAAGTGCGCATAACGCTTAGAATAGTTTCTTTTACTTATTAGTATTTTATTATAAGTAATTTACTTTTCTTAGATAAACTATTGTGTTTATAAAACAAACATAAAGGAATGTCAATTTTTTGGTGGATCTTATATTGAATTTGGACTTTTAAATGGTTAAAATGGATATAGTAATGCTTGGTAAAAAAACACAATGGTTTTGTAACGCCCCCTTTTTTCAGCTGCTTCCCAAAACGGAGGACGTTACTTATTATTTCTACTAGACAACCAAACAGTCACAGGATCTTGGAATAACCGTAATTACTGTCACAATCAGATAAGTAAATAACATGTCTTAAACTGAAAAAATTTTATTTATACAAAAAGTTTATTACATAAAATGGTACACTGCTCTAAATATGAACACAAACTAAGCAAATGAGAAAAGCAGTGTCTAGACAAAGATATACAAGATTTTTTGAAACGTACTTTATTACTTAATATTGCTCGGTCTGATCGATGAAGTACGAATCCTTAGTCGAGGCTGGTTCTCTTTCTTGGTCCTCTAAACTTAGGTTCGAAACTTAGAGGATTAAATCCAGCAAGTAACACAAGCAAAATATATGTGTACTATTACAGTACTAAAGATAAAAGTATGCAAATGAATAAAATGCTTTCATTGGGAATATCTCTTAATAAACAGAAAAAAATGCAATTAAATCGTGATAATATTGAACAGTCACGTGAATAATGAAAAATATAACAACATGATTATATATGTCATTTGCAAATAACATGTAAATATCATATAAAGATCATATCTTGTAAACATGTCAAGTCTAAGTCAAATCTTTTTTAGCATTTGAAACTAAATAATGGATAAAATAGAGTGCAGTTTCTGTATTGTACAAGTGCCCGTGCATACTCGGGACCTGGCCTCAAACCCATGGCGCTGAATCATGACACACCGCTAGGTGTTCAAATCAAACCCCGTACTGTGAAACAGTAACGGACATCACTCTTATAGTGACTCATGTATCAGACGGTGACCCAGTACCACCCAGTGCTGCTGCAGTAAAAATCCTCAGCACCTCAATCAAAAAGTTGGCCAACAAAATCCTGTACAATACAGTTCTTATCCATTATGTAGTTTCTCCCATCCCCGTGTTCATAATTAATTATGCACATGAAAATTTTATAATCCTTCTTTAATTATTTTTCAATTCATGATAACATGCTTGTATTTTCATGACTGTACTTGACATATAGTATCATAACACATGATCTGTAATCTTAAAACACATGATTTGTAATATCAAAGCACATCACATGTAAAACACATGACTTGTAATATTAAAACACATGACATGTAGCATGATAGATATTAGTGCACAGTTGTACCACAATGCATATCATCAAACTTATTTTAATAATCTGGTTTCATTCTCAATGTCAATCAATGATCCAATTTGAGAACCAAGTGCATCATGTAATAATACTGCATTATTTATGAATTCAAACATATGGATTTATTCCATTCTGGGCTCAAATCATATATTTTTATATATTTTTCTTTGATTAATTTCTAATTAAAATCCAAACCCAATCCATCAATTATTTCCAATTAAATCCAACCTAAGCCCAAACCCAATCCCACTAAATTCTCACATATTTTTATTATTTTTTTCTTTTCTTTCCTATCAGGCCCACTGTTATTTCATTTTTTTATTTTATTTTACTGGACTGGGCTGGCTGGCCCAGTCTATTATTATTTTTTTCTATATATTTTTTTTCTGGCTCAAGTTAAATCCAGCCCACTTCTTTTATTTTATTTTTCTTTTATTTTACTGGGCTAGACCAGGACCAGTTCCCTATTTTTAATCTTTTTCTTTTCTTTTTTTTTCTTTTTCTTCTGGGCTGGGCCAGGCCCAGTTACCTTTTTTTTTTCTCTTTTCCTTTTCTTTTCTCTCTACTCTCGGCCCAACCCACCAAACTTTCTTTTCTCTCTATTTTTCTCACTCCCTTGTCTCTCTTCCTCTCTTTTCTTTCAGCCCATTCCCTTTATATTATAGCCCAGCCCACTACTCTTTTTTTTTTTAATTTTCTTTTCTTCTCTTTTTTTTCTCTGGACTGGGCCAGGCCCAACAGTTTTGCCCGTGAAATTTTTTTTTTCTTTTTTTTTCCTTGTATGCAGGAAAGGCCCAGGGTTTTTATTTTGCATGTAATTTTCCATGTAGAATTATTTTTGCATGCAACTTATTTTGCATGAGTTTGAATTTAATTTTGTATGCAACTTTTATTTTGCATGAGTTTGAATTTAATTTCATGGTATGTAATTTTTTTTCTTTTTTTTCTTTTTTTAACCAAAAATAAGCAAACTTAATAATATTTATATATATCAAAATTGACACGGCTCAGTTCTCAATATCAGTTAATGGTCCAAAATATGAACCAAGTATTTTTACAAGATAATTTACGTACAAAAAATTAAATAAATAAACGAACGAAAATAGATAAAATAACGAAATGAACGAAAATAACAGTATTACTTGTCTCGGTCTGATCTCGAATATTTGGTTTGAATTCTCGGTTCGGTTTGATTTTTCCTTTTCTTCTTTTTCTTTTTTTTTCCTTTGCTGTTGATTTTGGCTGAGAAGAGAAGAGAGGGAACTTGGCCGAGAGGAGAAGAGAGGGAAGTGAGTGAGAGATAGTTCAATTATCTTCTTTTTCTCTCTTATATACATTTTTCTTTTCTCACTTCGTGGTGATACCTCCCCCATCAATTGTTCCCCATGTCACACCTCAAAACTTTCTTGCCACTCTCCTCTTGGTCACGATAGCACAGCAATCCGCAGCGCTTATTTTAATTAATTTATTTATTTATTTTAATAATTTTAGTTTCGTGTAACATTTTTCAAATACTACCAAATTTATGTAGGACGTAGTGCTCGACGAGGAGAACACTGCAAAATTATCCGTTTATTATTTCGATATCCGAAATAATTGAACCGAAATTCTGAAGTAATTAGAAGGATAATTTTAATATTATTAAATTAGCAATTTTGGAAGTATTTTTCAGGCTCGTAAGAAAAATCTCCAAAAATCCTAAATATTACAAAACTAATAATCGCTAAGACCGAATGTCATTTGGGTTTATGGATTTAAAGTTACGTTAACCGAAAGTTATTTCTGTGTCCAAAATTGACTTCGCTGGACTTATTCAGCATGACTAGTTTTAAGAAAGTAATACAGGTAGCTCAAATTTTGGGGTATTACATCCTACCCAGCTAATAAAAAAAATTTCGTTCTCGAAATTTAATTGATGTATTTGATCATGAGAAAATATACATATATTTTATCATGATGTCTTTCTAAAACTCCCAAACTGAATCTCTTGGTAATTGTATATTCCATAAAATAAGAACTAATAATGTTACTTTATCTTTCAACACTTTTCCCATCGATTAATGATCTTTACATATCGCTTCTCATATTTTAAATCTGATCTCAAGTCTACTTTTGATAGATTTACCATTTTGTACTTCTTTCTAAGCGCTTTCTCAATTATGATATATATAAAATACATCATGAACGACTTCCGTTTTTGATAGGAATGATGATGGATAGTCAGAATTTTCAATTTATTCTTAAAGATTTATTTGGGTGAAGGAACGTAAAAACAAGATAAAATTTAATCAGGAATAGTTGTTACTAATTTAGAGTGCCACGCCATCCTGATTAAGTAATGTGTAAGATACAGGTGATAAATATTTTTGTAGAGTTTATTCCCAAGGTCCTATTACATGTTATAATCGACTCTAGAAATGAAAATAAATCTGAACTATTATAATATCGATGTAACAAGACTATAAATGGTAGGGATACAAGATAAGAAATGAATTCTTGACAAGTTACAAAATTCAATTACATACGACGATCTTATTAAGCGACTGCAATTACTGGCGCCAGAGAATATCTCCCTACAATTGCCTCGCCGACTCAATAAGACTTATGATGTATAAAGACTCAAGACATGAATCGTATTATGATAATATTCATATATAAGATACAAAATGTCAAATGGGAATGATCAACAAAAGTAATGGAATAAGACAATCATTTAGAAAGATAAACTTTATTTGAGTAACAAGATATAATGTCATATTCTTTTGATAAAATGTTTTTTTTAATTCATTTGACTAATTAATCTCGCTAACTATACTGACTCTATCAAGTCTACAAATATTGATTATTGCAATTCATCAACATTTATGTCTCCTCAATTTTCAAGAAAAATACAAGCATAATATTATTTTTCTTTTTCTTAGGAAGGTTAAGGGCAAGTTCTAAATTCACCTACTCTTCCATTCTATGTCAACACATATCATATTCCCGGTCTTGAAGCATAACTATATACTTTCATTTCTCCAGAAGTATCTAGAATTGCTAGTACTGGTACTTGTTGTTAGACTCCGTTTTAATTCCTCAAATGATTTATTACATTCATTTGTTCAGACAAATTCTAACTCCTTTTCTGATCTGTTTATTTAAAGTGATAAGGTCTTGTAAGGTTTTATACAAATGTTCAATAATACCCAGCCATCCCAGAAAATTTCAAATCTTAGACACCAATTTTGATCGCATGCCAATTTTTCATGGCTCCTATCTTCTTAAGATCGGTTGATATATTATCCCATAAACTATATAATCTAAGAAGATAACTTCATCCAACCAAAACTCTCATTGTTTAATTTTTCGCATAACTTATGCTCTTTAGAAATCTGTAAAACTATCTTCAAATGCTCAGTATGTTTTTCTCTATTCTTTGAATAGATTAATATATTATCAATAAATACCGCCACAAATTAATCAAGATGCTGAGTAAAACATAGTTCATCAAATTTATAAATATTGTTGGAACATTAGTTATTGAAAACAGTATCACCAATTATTTATAGTGACTATGTTTTGTTCTAATGCAGTTTTTGAAATATTTTCTGTTCAGATATTTACTTGACAGAATCCGAAATGAAGATCTATCTTCGAGAATACTCTTCCTCTTCCCAATTGATCAAATAGATTAGTTATCATAAGTAGTTGATATTTATTTTTTGATTATTACTATATTTAAATCTCTATAATCTACACACAACTTTTTACTCTCATCATTCTTTCCTATTAATAACACTGGAACTCAATAAAATATTAGATCTCACAAAACCCAACCTCAATAATCCATCTACTTATTTCTTAGCTTATTCTAGTTCTGCAACTCTCATTCCATAAGGTAATCTACAAACTGGTTCAGCTCCAGAGAGAATATCAATAATAAATTCTATTGTCCTTACTGGTGATAGTTCAAGTATCTTTTCAAAAAATATGTCTAAAATTTATAATACTAAAATTATTTCTTCTCCTGCTTTCATTTCCTCCAAAACACTTCCTCTTAGAAATATCTTAGATTCTGCTAGTTCTGAATATTGGCTTTCACCAATAAACTCAAAATCTGAGTGATCAGGAATCTAAATATTACTCTTCTTCTACTGCATTCTATTACTGCGTGGAAGGTATTTAACTATTTCACGTCTTGAATGACATCATATCTATTTCCATTAATAATTAGCAAGTTGACATAAAATTCATCATTAATCATTAAAGGATGTATTGATTGAAAATTGGATAGATATCATTCTGTGATAGTCCAGATAGAAATCAACAAAAGGAATTCAAGATAGATATCTCAAACAAATAGGAAATAATAGGACAGCACAATACTAGATCTGATAGGTATCAAAGAATAAGAAATAATTATTACGAATAAGTCACAGACATGTTCTTATGTGGCAATAATCATATGGTCTTCCACCTAAACCTAGTCTCTGATACCACCCTGTAACGCCCCCGTTTTTCAGCTGCTTCCCAAAACGGAGGACGTTATTTATTATTTCCACTAGACAACCCAACAGTCACATGATCTTGAAATAACCGTAACTACTGCCACAATCAGATAAGTAAATAACATGTGTGAAACTGAAAAGATTTTATTTATACAAAAGTTTATTACATAAAATGACACACTGCTCTAAATATGAACACAAAAGAAGCAAATGAGAAAAGCAGTGTCTAGACAAAGATATACAAGATTTTTCGAAACGTACTTCACTACTTAATATTGCTCGGTCTGATCAATAAAGTACGGATCCTTAGTCGAGACTGGTTCTCCTTCTTGGTCCTCTAAACCTAGGTTCGAAACCTAGGAGATTAAACCCAGCAAAGTAACACAAGGAAAATATATGTGTACTATTACAGTACTAAAGATAAAAGTATGTAAATGAATAAAATGCTTTCATTGGGAATATCTCTTAATAAACAGAAAAAAATGCAATTAAATCGTGATAATGTTGAACAGTCACGTGAATAATGAAAAATATAATAGTAAGATTATATATGTCATTTGCAAATAACATGTAAATATCATGTAAAGATCATATCTTGTAAACATATCAAGTCTAAGTTAAATCTTTGTTAGCATTTGAAACTAAATAATGGATAAAATAACGCGCAGTTTCCGTATTGTACAAGTGCCCGTGCATACCCGGGACTCGGCCTCAAACCCATGGCCCTGAACCATGACACACCGCTAGGTGTTCAAGTCAAACCCCATACTGTGAAACAGTAACGGACATCACTCTTATAGTGACTCATATATCAAACGGTGGCCCAGTACCACCCAGTGCTGTTATAGTAAAACGTCCTCAGCATCTCAATCAAGAAGTTGGCCAACAAAATCCTTGTACAATACAGTTCTTATCCATCATATAGTTTCTCCCATCCCCGTGTTCATACTGAATTATGCACATGAAAATTTTATAATTCTTCTTTAATTTTTTTCAATTCATGATAACATGCTTACATTTCTATGACTGTATATGACATGTAGTATCATAACACATGATCTGTAATATTAAAACACATGACTTGTAATATCAAAACACATGATATGTAAAACACATGACTTGTAATATCAAAACAAATGACATGTAACATGATAGATGTTAATGCACAGTTGTACCACAATGCATATCATCAAACTTATTTTAATAATCTGGTTTCATTCTCAATGTCAATCAATGACCCAATTTGGAAACCAAGTGCATCATGTAATAATACTGCATTATTTATAAATTCAAACTTATGACTTATTCCATTCTGAGCTCAAATCATATATTTTTATATATTTTCTTTGATTAATTTCTAATTAAAACCCAAACCCAAACCCAATCAATCAATTATTTCCAATTAAATCCAACCTAAGTCCAATCCCAATCCCACTAAATTCTTACTTATTTTTATTATTTTTTTTCTTTTCTTTCCTGTCAGGCCCACTGTTATTTCATTTTTTTTCTTTTTCTTTTACTGGGCTGGGCTGGCCAGCCGGTCCAGTCTATTATTATTATTTTTTCTATATATTTTTTTCTGACCCAAGTTAAATCCAGCCCATTTCTTTTATTTTATTTTTCTTTTATTTTTGCTGGGCTGGACCAGGCCCAGTTCCCTATTTTTAATATTTTTCTTTTCTTTTTCTTCTGGGCTGGGCAAACCCCAGTTACTTTTTTTTCTCTTTTCTTTTTCTTTTCTCTCTACTCTCGGCCCAGCCCACCAAACTCTCTTTTCTCTCTATTTTTCTCACTGCCTTGTCTCTCTTTCTCTCTTTTCTCTCAGTCCATTCCCTGCATATTATAGCCCAGCCCACTACTCTTTTTTTTTTTAATTTTCTTTTCTTCTCTTTTTTTTTTCTCTGGGCTGGGCCAGGCCCAACAGTTTTGCCTGTGGCATTTTTTTTTTCTTTTTTTTTCCTTGTATGCAGGAAAGGCCCAGGGTTTTTATTTGCATGTAGTTTTCCATGCAGAATTATTTTTGCATGCAATCTTTTATTTTGCATGAGTTTGAATTTAATTTTGTATGCAACTTTTATTTTGCACGAGTTTGAGTTTAATTTCATGGTATGTAATTTTTTTTCTTTTTTTTATTTTTTTAACCAAAAATAAGCAAACGTAATAATATTTATATATATCAAAATTGACACGGCTCAGTTCTCAATGGTCCAAAATCTGAACTAAGTATTTTTACAAGATAATTTACGTACGCAAAATTAAATAAATAAACGAACGAAAATAGATAAAATAACGAAATGAACGAAAATAGCAGTATTACTTGATCTCGAATATTCGGTTCAAATTCTCAGTTCGGTTTGATTTTTTCTTTTCTTTTTTTTTTTTTTTTTTTTTTCCTTTGCTGTTGATTTTGGCTGAGAGGAGAGGAGAGGGAAGTTGGCCGAGAGGAGAAGAGAGGGAAGTGAGTGAGAGAGAATTCAATTATCTTCTTTCTCTCTCTTATATGCATTTTTCTTTTCTCACTTCATGGTGACACCTCCCCCATCAATTGTTTCCCATGTGACACCTCAAAACTTTTTTGCCACTCTCCTCTAGGTCACGGCAGCACAGCACTCCGCAGCGTTTATTTTATTTTAATTAATTAATTAATTTAATAATTTAATAATTTTAGTTTCGTGTAACATTTTTCAAATACTACCAAATTTATGTAGGACGTAGTGCTCGACGAGGAGAACAATGCAAAATTATCCGTTTATTATTTTGATGTCCGGAATAATTGAACCGAAATTCCGAAGTAATTAGAAGGATAATTTTAATATTATTAAATTAGCAATTTTGCAAGTATTTTTCGGCCTCGTAAGAAAAATCTCCGAAAATTCTAAAATTACAAAACTAATAATCGCTAAGACCGAATGTCATTTAGGTTTGTGGATTTAAAGTTACGTTAACCGAAAGTTATTTTGGTATCCAAAATTGACTTCGCTGAACTTATTCAGCATGACTGGTTTTAAGAGAGTAATACAGGTAGTTCGAATTTTGGGATATTACAGGTTTTATAGTCATTTAGTATAAAGTAGAGTTAATTAAATAAAAGTTGCATAATAGTGAGCATCTACCTATTATTTGATCATAAAAACCAAAAAAAAAAAAAATTCTTGTAAGCGCAATTATAATTTCTCTAGAGAAAACAACAATGCTAATATAAATCACATTGAGAAATAAACAATTATGAAGATAAATTGGGCAATGAAGAATAAGTACCAGCTTATTTTGCTTTCATATCACAAAAAGTTAATTAATTAATTATTTTAGTAATTTTACTCCTTCATGTTTTCTTCAATTTTCTTATTCATTCATACAATTGAACTAAAATAGAAATATGAAATGATAAGATTTTGCAAATATTAGTGGGGATGAAAAATTAAATTAAGTGGTTGGAAAAAATTCAATAATTGTAGAAATATATTTTCAATATATTAAAAGTCAAAATCTTGGAAAAATTAAAAGAAATTCCTCTATATTGCTTCTTCAGTATAAGTCATTATAAAAAGAAAAAGCTATTTAAAAAATATTCATTATCCATCAAATTACAAATAAAATTTTTATTTGAAATTTGTAAATAAGTTTTAGCAAAACTAAATGCATTTTCTTCCTATGAAATAAATGATAAGGTAGAGGAATTAGTTAATTTTAAAAGTCAATTTATGTTTAAGAGCAGTATCATAAATTGCTTTTATAATAATAATATTTCAAATATTCATCATCTATCGAATTACAAATAAAATTTTTATTTGAAATTTTTAAATAAATTTTAGCAAAACTAAATGCATTTTCTTCCAATGAAATAAATGATAAGATAGAGGAATTAGTTAATTTTAAAAGACTAATTATGTTTAAGAGCAATATCATTAATTGCTTTTAATGACTTAAACATATTTTGCATATGTTAATAGGTTAAAAATATTACTTGGATTTATTATCATTTTTTATTTAAAATAAAGGGATTCACGTACTTATAGAAACTCTAAGAAATACATGAAAATAATATTTTATTCCATTTCTAAGTAAATATACTTATCAGACCATAGTTTTTAGATGGTAATGATAAATTTGGCACATGATAATAAATTAATTTTTTTAAAAATATTCTAAATACCTTATAGGTTAATGAGAGAATTTGGATCCGATAAGAATATGTGGAGAGAAGCATAGAGAAAAATAAGGAAAGATTAAAAAAAATATACAAATGAGAAGATAATTATAACTATTCCCACTTTTTTTTATGGAGCTTTTCACTTCTTTTTCTTTTTCTTTTTTTCTTAGATATACTCAATTTAAACATCCACTATAATAATTAAAGATATTATTTAAACAAATCAACAAATTAAACTTAAAAATTATATGAAACTTAAAACGTTTAAATTTCTTTGCTCGACTTATTAAACAAATTAAACTATGAACAATTATGATAATGATGCTTTGATTCAGTAAGAACTTATTTATTTATTTAATTTTCATGTATAGCTCTCCTTTATTTTTAATAATGTAAGAAATGTTAAAATATAATTTTTGATAATGAGCCTTTAAATTTCTTTTGCTTAACTTACTAACAAACATAAGTATAATCAATTATGATAGATAACTTTACTCAATAGTTTATGTTCAATTCTTTAATTTTAATGTCTATCTCTCATTTATTTTTAATAATGTAAGAATTGTTAAAAATATAATTTATGTAATGGGCATTTTATTTTTAATAATGTAAGAAATGTTAAAATATAATTTATGTAATGAGCATTTTCATTTTATTTCTCTTAACTTACTAACAAATCAATTATGATAGACAACTTTCAATAAATATGAGTTTATGTTTAATTTTTTTTAATTTTCATGTCTATCTCTCCTTTATTTTTAATGATGTAAGAGATATTATAACATAATTTATGATAATGAGCTTTCAAATTTCTTTTTCTTAACTTACTAACAATCATAAGTATTAATCAATTAGATAAATAGAATTCAATGAGTATTAGTTGCTAACCTTTATTTTATTTTGTGACTTTTGTTTCATGAAATTCAAATCATCCTACAAAAAGAGAAAGAAGAATAAATTAGACACATGATAATTAATGAATTAAATTTCAAACAAAAAAATCTAAATATCTTATACGTTAATGAGAGATTTTGGATCCGATAAAAATATGTTGAGAGAAGGATGGAAAAAAATAAGGGATGATAAAAAAAGATACAAATATAGGTAAAGATGAGTTAGGGTGGAAATTCTAAATGCGCACCACTTTTTTCCTAGTGAGCCCCAATTTCCTAGTGAGCACCAGGTATTCTAAAAATCTGATTCTTTTTTCTAGTGAGCACCATAAATATTCCCAAATTATCCTTCCACTCTCTATAACCATTTCTCTTCCTCACAAACCTTTTTTTCCTAGTAAACACCATCCCCAAATCATTTTCCTTCTCTGCTCGAGCTTTCCTCTAGATTCTCGACCGTCGATTTCTGCCAATCCTCGCCATTTGAGGAGCGACATCGCCGATTAGCCACCAACAGCCTTTACCGCCTTCGCCCCCAATCCTCGTCGCGATCGAATCTAAGGCTAGGGCATCCGATTGTAAGTTAGGTTTTTTTTTAAAAAAAAAAAAATTGTTATGGTTTTGAGGTCTCCTAATCTTTGAATATTTGTATTAAGAAATTTTGATGTTATAGTTTGTTGAAATTGAACTATTTGAAGTTAAGATTCTTTAGTGATGTGGTTCTTTTTATGTATGTGATTTATTGTTTGGAAATTTTTAGAACATACAATTCTTGATATTAGAAATTAAAGTAAATTAAAAATGTTATTTGTGTAATTTATAGTAAAGGTGGATTTTGGAATCAAATAGCTAGGCATGTTGTTAACCAAAAAAGAAGAAAATTGCATCAATTGGCTTCTATATGCGGTAATTATTTTCTAAATTTGTTGTGCAGATCATAGTTTATGCATCACAATATTTAATTATACTATTAAATTCAGATGGATCAATCCAAGTCATCAAGAATTCGTCCTACAGTATCGTATAGACGGAAGAAAACTGCATCAAAACCACCGGCCGATCCATTCACTAAAGAAGTCCAAGACGAGTCGGTTCAGTGCTCATACCCCTATATAAGCACCACCGAAATCTCAGCCTTCGATGAGAGGTGGCATCCAAAAACTAATACTTTTCACATGCCTTTCGGAGAGATGACGGTATCGTTGGATGACGATGCGTGTCTTCTTGGTTTGCTACTAACAGAGAAGTTTGTCTATTTGCCTGAAGATGATGATTCACCATTCTCTGTCGACTTGTTAATTAGTTCCCTAGGCGTAAGTCACAGTGAAGCCAGAGATGAGTTAAACCAAGATTTGTCGGCGTTGATTTGTATTTTGTAATATTTTTTAGTGTTTTGTAATATAACTAGGAAACAACTCTGTTCTGCCACCATTGAAGTGTGTTTTGCAATGATTATTAATGTTTTGTAATTTAACCGGAAGAAACCATGTTCTATTTTTGCGTATGTCTATCACGTTTCAAAAATTATGTATAGCATATTTCTTGTTGGCTAATATATTTCATGTTGATTATATTTGTATTGGTTGGGTATATGTAAGTCTTCGTTTAGAAATTCAAAGTCATATTGTTAAATTTTCTGTCCAGCATTCCTGCCCCATACAATTAAATAAATCATCCGGGGTGTAAATCCTGGATGATGCATAGAATATCCGGGGTGTATATTCCGGACAGTTATTTTTTCACAAAAAAACGAGAAGTTTACTGTCCGGGGTTAAAATCCTATCCCACCCTTTAACTGTTCGGGGTTCAAACCCCGTCCAAGACTTGAAAGGGTTAGGGTTGGAAAGCCGGACAATAGGGTTCAAAAAACTTAAACTCACTGTCTGATGACGATTTTTTTTAAAAAAATCTTCCAAAAATGCAAAATAAATTCATGCTATCAAAAAATTAGGCTATTTACTTAAAATTTCTTTATTACGCGTCTCTAAACACGGAGAATCATCTGAAGAAACAAATGGGTTCTCCAACTTCTTCACCATCAAGAATGCATAGTCCAACGGGTTTTCCTCCTTCCTTTTATACTAGAAAAAAATAATTTCAAATCCACAACAAAATCAAATGACAAAGAGAAGAAATCCAGAGTATTAGGATTTTTTTTCTTTTTTTTTCCGCTCGCATCGCTCGGGAGGTAAGACAGAGCTCGCGAGAGAAGTTGTTGGGTCGTGGTTCTTACTAGGAAATATTCATGCCCTTTTTTATCCTAAAAAAATTATGGCATACTTGTAATTATTTCGAACTTTAGTTATGGTGCTCACTAGCAAAAAGTGGTGCGCATTTAGAATTACCCGAGTTAGGGTAATATCTATTAGTTATAGTTTCTTGTATTTAAATGGTAGTTATAATAACTATAACTAATCTCTCTTCCTATATCTTACATGGCTTTCAATTTTTTTTTTAAAATCCTAAAATTTAGTAAAATAAGAAAGCTTCAATAGAATTTTTTCCTATTTTCTAATTATTTGTTTTTTAAAATTGTTTTTTCTCTTTCTCTTTTGCTTAGTATATAGAAAGATAGTAGGAGTCCGTTGAATGCAAATAATAATAATAACAACAACAACAACAATAATAATAATAATAATAATAAATAAATAAATAAATAAAAGTAAAATAAAATCTCCACACGAACCCAAGCCTTAGCCTCACGTCTGAGTAAAACGTGACGCTAAACCTTAGACTCGTGTTTTGGACAAACGCAAGGCTAATAACCTCGCGTTAACCGTGTGAAGACAGATTCTCAGAATCTGTAATCGGTTTTAATTAAGATTCGAAACCATCTAATATCCAAATTAAATCCCACCAGAATGCAAAATCAAGAAATCTAAGTCATGATAAGATATTTGATTTAAATTCTTGATAAATACAAAGATTTTCTATCTCTAAGAAAACCCTTATAACCAATTAAGGCCTATAAATAGACTTCAAGAGGGACTTTGGGGGCTCTTTTTTGGCAGAGGAAGCTATGCTTAAGATTGAAATGTCCCAACCAGCAGAAAAAGGTAGGGTCGATCGTTCCTCTTCTCTCAATAAGAATCTTCACGTCGGATCGTCAACGAGATCTACGAGCTTGATTCTATCGCTACACCAAGAATCCACATTTTCTGTAAAAGATAGAGACGTTATATAAGTCATCTCGTTTGTTTTCTTCTTTCATTGTAATAGTTGAAAAGTTATTGTAATCCATTACAATGAAAGATACCAAGAATTTTGCCAGAAACAGAGTCAAACTTTCTTGTTTTTCTTTCTTACTCTTTTTTGTTTCCTAACCATAGAAGCTAGTTATACGAAGGAATAATGTGCAATTCTTTTTTCTGCGAACCTTTATAATGTCCCATTTTAGCTGTTTCTAAGAAATATTGTGTAGGGAAAAAAAACATAAATCTCACATGCACGGGATCTTAAATTAAACATAACTATTGATACTTTCAGATGGATAAATAACATATCAATAATGAAAATTAGTTATATAAAAGAGTTAATTACAAGATAAGATACATTGCTTTTGAATATATCCAACAGAATAATCAAAAGAATGAAAGTGCAAAGTAGTAACCTAACAAAAGAAAATATAAATAAATGTACAAAGGATCTTTCACAGTGGCCTATCATTTAATTGCTCACATCTCTCATATCATGTATAAGACACACAAACACACGACATCTGAAGCAGTATATGTAACTTCAAAGTATGCTTACTAGGTGCATTGTTATAAATGCTACAAACCACCACCAATGGGATATAATTTTGTTGGAATTGATTCTGATCGAGGTAGTGCTAGTATTCAAACTTGATTAGGATAGCATTATCATTATCTAATTGCTCTTCTAAATCAATTAAAATACCATCAGCTGGCTAAAGTCCAACTGAACTGAAATTCTTTGTGATCCCTGATCACATCTAGATACTCAATGAATGCGAGATATAAGCCCAACAATTTATACTTTGGCTCGTATCCGTTGAGCCATGTATCTTAGAGAATCACTTCGTATACATTTACTGCACATTTACCATGCTTCACCTAACGGAAACAACATCTACAATCATCATTGTATCTATACTGGAGTAGTCATGATCACTAAACCATACTTTCCTTCCATCACTCATGATCACTAAATTTTACTCTCTTGAACACTCACAATCATTACAACACGCTCTTCAACAAGCGCTCACAATAGCTAAGCCGTGCTCCATTGAACACTTACGATTACTACACTATGCTCTTTATTAAGTGCTCATAATCGCTACGCCGTACTCTATTTCGGTTAAAAATACCAGGACCACCTGAGTGCTCACAATCACTTCTTATGTCATGCACCTGACAAAAGTGATTGATATATTGTACTTCACCTCGATCACCTTGGTACTCCACTTCGCTACACCGTACCATGTAATTCTCATATGCTTTTCTTGGGCTTATTGTATGTTTCTATCTTGATGATCTCGATGTGATGATCATGTGGTGATTCGAGATCTGATTGGGAGTTTCGATCCCCAACATTAATTTTATGGATCGATCCACTTGAAATACCAATTGCCTTGCGCACCACCCTTCTTCCTTAGCCAAAAAACAAATAATAAAAAATAAAAATATATCCTATGAGTCTCTAATTCAAAGCGGAGTGAAGCATGACTTTCGATAAGCATTTCTAAAACGAACTAGCCGCGAATAAAAAGAAATAAGACATTGTAGGTCGTAAGAAGCGAGGTGCTATGGGTTCAAATCTTGAGATTTAAGCAGAAATTTCTAGCTTTATAGGACTTTTCCAAGGATTTTGTCAATCACTTTTGAGACTGCGTTGAACGGCTGAACGTTACGGTCTCTAAATAGCAGTTTAGTAAAACATTACAAAATCATAGCCCTTCACGTCCCTATTTCATAATTTAATCATCTCGTCTAGAAGTTCAAAAATGATGACGGCATCCATGTTTTAGAATTGCCCATTTCCTTTGAATATTCAAAATCAAACAAAATAACAAAAACAAATAAATAAATTAATTTAAAAAATTAACGCGACCCGTTCCAACGGTCGAATCCCTCTCCCAACGGCTAATAACGCCGTTATATCACAGACCAACGCCGTCTCCTGCCGTTTGGCTCCCTCTCTTTTAAGCACTCAGCTCCCTCCCTCTCTCTCTCTCTCTCGTCACTCTCGTTCTCGTCTCTCTTCTCCAATTAAATCCTCTCTTAATATTTAATTGATCAGAAACTGCCGCATTAAAAACCCTAATAAAAATCGCATCTTTGGACGGCAATCGCCTGCCGCTTGCTCGCTTGCTCACTTTGCTGGCATTTGGATCATCAATCCAAAACCCTAGCCCTCGTCCATTCTCACATTAAACGTAAGTATTTCCGTCTTAATTTTGTTTCCATTTCCCCTTTGTTTTTGGAAGAAAAGATACAAAAGAAAAGAGCTTACCTTTTTGGCTTCTTTTTGTTGGATTGGACCTTGAGATGCCTCTGGATCGGACGAGCAGAGCTAGGGTTTGTTGTTCGGGGGGTGATTTAGTGCTTGTATTTATGTATAATTTCTGATTAAAAATTTCTTTTTTGGGTGAAATTGCAGGCAAAGGGGCTGTTGTATCTGTTCTCGTATTCGAATATGGAGAGCTTTCAGAAGAGAGGAGGAGGAGGAGGATTGAACTCGTCATCGTCCCCATTTCAGACAACACCGAAGTCCATCGATAGAGGGGGGAGGGATTCGAGATCGAGCGATAGCAGTGGGAGCTCAGGGAGCAGGCATGATAGAGAGAAGGGGGTTAATATACAAGTGCTGCTCAGATGCAGGTAATTTGAGAATTTTTATTTTAAGAAATTGAGCTCAAATAGGAATTAATTTTAGAATCTAAATATCTAGGTTGTATTATTTTGAGTCTGCTTGCCAAATTTGGTAGAATAAGCATTTGAACATTTGAAACAGAGAAGATGCAGCTCATTAGATCACAGAAGCAAAATAAAAGAAATTGTTGTAACAATCTCCTCATAGAGAAGATTTCTAGCATCAATGTTTTTTTGCTTATTATGTGTGTTTCTTTTCGTAATCGAATGATGGCAGGCCTTTAAGTGAGGACGAGATAAAGATGCACACTCCTGTTGTCATAAACTGCCACGAGAACAGGAGAGAAATCTCCGCCATTCAGAACATCGGCAACAAGCAGATTGATAGAACCTTTGCCTTCGACAAGGTCTTGTTCACGTTTCTATTTAAAATTTTGAATTAAAAATGAAAATTTTATTTTATTAACTCAAAATTTTGAATTGGGCATATGCCGAGGATTGGCCTTTGAACTCGCCCATTCTCATCTCTACTGTCAATTATTATTATGTTTATTGGGCTATTGTATTGTGATTTCACTCCCTATTGTGGCTAAATAAGATTTTCCAATTGCCGAAACAGGTCTTTGGGCCGACATCCCAGCAAAAGGACTTATTTGATCATGCAGTCGCACCTATTGTTAATGAGGTTTTGGAGGGCTATAATTGCACCATATTTGCCTATGGCCAGACTGGTACAGGGAAAACTTACACTATGGAAGGAGGAAGGAAGACCAAAGTAAGTCGAGTTATTTTAACTTATGGGCCGAGCTTGTTGCTTTTATATGGTACTTGACCTTATACATCGCCGATTGCATTGTAGAATGGAGATTTTCCAGAAGATGCTGGTGTTATACCAAGATCAGTTCGACAGATATTTGAGATACTCGAGGCCCAGAATGCTGAATACAGCATGAAAGTCACCTTTCTCGAGCTATACAATGAGGAGATAACAGATCTTTTGGCTCCAGAAGAGTCGAAGTTCTCAGAAGACAAGTCCAAGAAACCTATAGCACTAATGGAGGATGGGAAAGGGGGAGTATTCGTGAGAGGCCTGGAAGAGGAGATTGTGACTACGGCTGATGAGATATACAAGATCTTGGATAAGGGTTCTTCAAAGAGGCGTACAGCAGAAACTCTACTAAACAAACAAAGCAGCAGATCTCACTCCATTTTTTCTATTACGATTCACATAAAGGAGTGCACTCCAGAGGGTGAAGAGATGATCAAGTGTGGGAAGCTTAATCTTGTCGATCTTGCTGGTTCTGAGAACATTATGCGATCTGGGGCTAGAGATGTGGGTAGACTTAAACATTTTAGTATGCATTCACGAGTTCACTATGGCATTAGATTTTTCCGATATGATAATTTATGTAATGTCTCTTTCAGGGTAGAGCAAGGGAAGCTGGAGAGATCAATAAAAGCTTGCTTACCCTTGGTCGAGTTATAAATGCTCTTGTTGAGCATTCTGTCCACATTCCATACAGGTGCTAATGCTATCATTTTATTTCCTATTGCTTCTGAAAATTATAGTTCAGCTAGGCTAAATGTTGTACTGTAATTTTCTTTTGGGTTACAGAGATAGCAAACTGACTAGGTTACTGAGGGATTCTCTGGGAGGGAAAACAAAGACTTGCATCATTGCCACCATATCTCCATCTGTTCACTGCTTGGAAGAGACATTGAGCACTTTAGATTATGCTCACCGCGCTAAGAATATAAAGAATAAGCCAGAGGTGGATATACATCTTGTGCTGTTTAAAAGTTGAAGGCGAACTTTGTAAACTGTACATTTAGATCTCATCTCATTTTCTACTGTTTCAGGTTAACCAGAAAATGATGAAGTCTGCACTTATCAAGGACTTGTACTCTGAAATTGACCGCCTTAAACAAGGTACGTCATTCTACTTCTGGCACTTTTAGATTAGAACTGGAACAGTATCCTTCAAAATTCATTGTTCCAACTAGAATCAAAATGTTTCAGAAAGTAGCTCTGAATATGGTAGTTGACCTTTCCAACTTGTTTTTCAAATGGAGAAAGCTTTCAGGCTTGTTTTACAACAACAACAATAACTAAGCCTTTTATCTCAAGTATTTGGGGTAGACTACGTAGAACCAGAAAAGAATTATGCCTAATAAATCACATGGATGATCCTTCCTCACTCATTCCTATCGAGTAATATGTCTTCATTTGAGCCTTTAGCACCTATATCTTTTCGTATCACATCTATCTTATCAAGTAATATATCTTCATTTAAGTCTTTAGCACCTATATCGAGTAATGTATTTTTCAAATAGAGAAAGCTTTCAAATTTGTTTTATAACAACAACAACAACTAAGTCTTTTATCTCAAGTTTTTGGGGTAGGCTACATGGAACCAAAAGAGAATCACGCCTAATAAATCACATGGATGATCTTGCCTCACTCATTCTTAACGAGTAATATGTCTTTATTTGAGCCTTTAGCACCCATATCTTTTCGTATCACACCCATCCATATTTTCCTCGGTCGTTCCTTCGCCCTTATAACTTGTCCTATGTTAAATAAGCCTCACTTGTCAAATTGGTATATTTGGAGTTCTACGTCATACATGACCAAACCATTGCAGGAAATTTTCTCGCATCTTGTCTTCTATAAGGGTTGCGCTTTCCTTAACTATTATCTCACTTTATCTCTCTTCGATGGATATTCTTTGTCGAATATCCTAATTTCTCATTTTATCTCTCTTAATATTACTGCACATCTCATTAGATGTGCATCTCCATCACACTTATCTTTTGTGAATAACGTCTATTTATAACCCAGTATTATATACTATATTGCCTAATAACAGTCCTATAAAGTAGCCTTAATGGAATGTTATTGTGGCACAAAACTCATGTTACGCTTCTCTATTCAACCAGCTAGTTTAGATTTTATAGTTGATATTACTATTAATCTCTCCATTATTTTGAATAATAGAAATTAAGAATATAAAATAATTGCTTATTTGTATCTCTCGCTATTCCAATGTTAGTACTATAGTTTCGAGTCCTTTGTTTACTAAATTTGCATTCCACATACTCTTTTTTTACTCAATCTCATCTACTAAGACAATATTATCAGCAAATAGTATACAACCAAGATATCTAATATTAAATAGCTCTAGTAAGCTCATTCATCGCTATAGCAAATAAAAATAGATTCAATGCAGATCCAATTGATATAAAAAAAATTACTTGTCAAACTGCCACAAGTTTTGTCATTTGTCACCTCCCTATACATGTCCTTTATTATGTCAACATATTTGATGGAGACTCCCTTCTTCATTGATGTCCACTATATCACCTCTCTAAGTGTCTTATCATAGGCTTTTCTAATTCAATACAGACCATATGCAAATTTCTACTTCATCTCGAATTTGCTCTTTAAGTGGACGAAGCAAATTGATAGCTTCTGTTATTGATCACCCCTGCATGAACTAGAATTGATTCTTTGATATCCTAACAGTTTGCCTTAATCTATATTTCAATTATCAATTTCCAAAATTTTATAGTGTGACACATTAGTTTTATTCCATAGTAGTTAGGATAACTCTGAATATCACCCTTGTTTTTATATAGAGGTATTAAGATACTTTTTTTTCATTCATTTAGTATCTTCTTAATTTGCCAAAATCTTGTTAAAGAGATCTGAAGGGGAGCCTTGGCGCAACGGTAAAGGTTGTCGCCATGTGACCTGGAGGTCACGGGTTCGAGTCGTAAAAATAGCCTCTTGCAAAAAAATCAAGGTAAGGCTGCGTACAAAAGACCTAAATGGTCCGACCCTTTCCCGGGACCCCGCGCATAGCGGGAGTTTTGTAGCACCGGGCTGTCCTTTTTTTTTTTGCCCTTGTTAAAGAGATCTGTCAGTCACGTCACATCCATCTTTCCTAAGTAATTTCATACCTCAATAGGAATTCCATCTTGACCAATAGTTTTTCTTGCTTTCAACTTTGTTTTGCTTAGTAAAAAATTAATCTCTGAAATATAGCTGACTTGATAGAGCTGGCTCTTTTGAATCTTTCAGTTCAAGGAGAAAATGTATGTATTTTAGGACATTGTGTTTTATAGTGAGGGTGATATTAATTTACGACAAACTTTTTTTTTCTCAATCCAGAGGTTTATGCTGCAAGGGAGAAGAATGGGGTCTATATTCCAAGGGAACGTTTTCTCAACGATGAAGCTGAGAAGAAGGTTAGTTTTCGAATCTTTTTCACCAGACACTATGAATAGGTCTGATACACACAGACACTCATGCATATGTGTGTCTGTGTGTATCCCATCTCACCTTTCAATTCTCCCTTGAAGTAAAATCCCATCTCACCTATTTTTTTCAGGCCATGACCGAGAAAATGGAGCACATGGAACTTGAATTGGAATTCAAGGACAAAGTAACTCCTTTGATTAAATTATAAGGATAGTATAGTTACTTGTTGGTAAGAATTTTGATTCTGAATCATTTTTTTGTAAACAGAAATTCGTTGAACTTCAAGATCTTTACAATTCCCAGAAACTATTGAGTGCAGAGCTAACTAACAAACTCGAACAGACACAGGTAGGCACATTATCACTACATTTTATCAGTTGTCAGACGCTACATGAAATTGAATTCTCTCTCCATTATACTCTTTACAGAGGAAACTCGGAGACACTGAACATGTGTTATCAGACCTTGAACAAAGATATAAGCAGGCAAACTCCACTATCAGGGAAAAGGAACATTTGATATCTAATCTCCAAAAATCAGGTAAAGTTGAACTGCGCTCTCTCTTATATGATATATGCACACGTTTACCCCTAGGAGATTACTTTGTCTTGTGGTATCTGTATTCTGGTCTGCAACATTGTCAGCTCTGATACACAATTACGTAGATTTTTAAGTCTTACAAGTGACGTGTGTAATATACATCATTCTTGCATAATATGGATTATTGTTGCTTAGAACAGATTTTGTGACACCTAGGATCGACGATCACCTCTTTTCTTATGCTTACCACTTGTATGGAGTAGAATTAATTTTCTAAAAATCATCTTCCTTTTCCTTGATAGTGACCAAACTACTTACCTGACACTTCTCTGGAAATGTTTAACAATGACCGACCATGCTGACACTTGCTTTTTTTCAGAGAAAGCACTTGTTCAGCGTGCTCATGAGCTCCGATCTGAGCTAGAAAATACAGCAGCTGATGTGTCTGCCTTGTTTTCTAAAATTGGTTAGTGTTTGTATTTCATAAAGCATTAAAAATGTGAGAAGTAATTATTTTCGCAACTAACAGTCCCATTTGGCTTTCAGAGCGTAAAGATACTATAGAAGAGGGAAACAGAGCTCTGGTACAGAGCTTCCGTGCTCAGTTGTTGGAGCAGCTGGATCTCTTACATAAGACTGTCTCAGCCTCTGTGACTCAGCAGAAGAACCACTTGGAAGAAATGGAAGAAGAGATGCAATCCTTCATTACTGCAAAGACTGAGGTATGTTGCAACAGTTTAATTCCCCGTAGTTTTTTGGTACTTCCGAAATGAGTGACTGAATGGATGTTCATTTTCTTATATTACAGGCTACGGAACAAATTTGCGGGCGCCTGGGAACATTAAAAGACATGTATGGTTCTGGTGTCAGAGAGTTTCATAATCTGGCCGATCAACTCAGTTTGGATTCCCAATCAACGTTCGAGCAACTGAAGTCACAAGCGGTAACACATAAATCTATTCTTGAGGAGGTGGGTATCTTCCTTTCTCCCATTATGACACTTTTCTACTAGCAATATTTATTTTGAAATCGACTCTTTTTTCCCGTAATAGAGTTTCAAAGGCATGGCTTTGGAGGCTGGACAGTTACTTGAGGAGCTTCAGTGCAGCCTAGCCAAACAAGAGGATAAACTAGCTGCATTTGCACAGCAGCAACAGGAGGTTAGCATTTACCAGAGATGTGTCATATTTCTTTATCGTGACCGAGTCTTGTCTAATCAAATGGTCACAACAGGGATATCTCAAAACTGTGGAGACAACACGGTCTATTTCAAAGATAACCATTAATTTCTTCAACACCTTAGATGTTCATGCCTCAAAACTAGACAAGATTATGGAAGAATCACAAAATTTGCAAAATCATCAACTTTATGAACTAGAGAGAGAGTTTGAGGTAATTCCTTTACCGTGACCAACTACTATGGGCAATAACAAAACACTTAAATTCTTATAACCGGTATTTTCATGTACTCTGTTAAAGGAATGTGCTGCTAATGAAGAAAAGCAATTGCTCGAAAAGGTCGCTGAAATGCTAGCCAGTTCAAGAGCGAGAAAGAAAGAAGTGGTAAGCATTCTCACAGTCAGAACCTAGATTATGCTTCTTCAGTTCCTACATGAAAACCCTCCGTGTTTCTCTTTTCTTTTATAATGCATACACAAATACTTGACCATGAAATAACAAAATATATCAAATTTTCATAAGGTTTGTTAGTCATGTACTTCTTACTGGAAAAAAGAAAATGAAGCTATTTTCCAGTAAGTAAATATTGTTCATAAGTAAATATTCTTCAGACATAAACAGCCGATACTCTGGTAACTCTATTTCTACATGGCAACAGATGTAACTTTCAGTTTCCCCAACTACAAGTCTAACCTAAATATGTCCATGTTTAGGTTCAAGCAGCAATCAATGATCTCCGCGCGAGTGCCACCCAAAGAGCCAGTAATCTACAGACGGAGATCTCCACTGCCCGCGAATTCACTTCATCAGTAAGAAAAGAATGGGCAGTCTACATGGAAGGAACTGAAAGCCGCCACCATGAAGACATTGCTGCAGTGGAAACCGGAAAACATAGCTTGGAAGAAGCTATTCAACAATGGTAACAGACTTAAAAAGCAACAGAATGAACCTTCAATGATAGAAAGTCTAAATATTCCTTTGAAATTTGCAGCATGGCAAAGGCAAGAACTGGCTCGGAGCAATGGAAAACTGCTCAGGATTCTCTGCTTGAACTTGGAGAGAGAAATGTAGCATCAATCAATTCAATTATCAGGTAGTAATATTATCATTATTATTGTTATTGTTATCATTATTAAGTGGATCATTTATGATTCTATCGTTCAAATCGTGTAGGGATGGCTATGAAAGCAATCAGCTATTACGTACTAGGCTCTCTTCGGCTGCCATGACTTCCCTTAATGATGTCGAATGTGCAAGCCAAGATCTCCTTTCCTCCATTGAATGTGAGTCTCTCTCCATATCATTCCATTCTATCTCAGCTATTTTCACTATACGCAATTTCATGATCATCCCCATTCGTCAGGTTCTCTAAAACTCGACGGAGACGTACGTACCAATATTGATTCCATGACCGTCCCCTGTCACGGGAGACTCAGGGACTTGACGAGTGGGCACTACCAGCAGATTGCTGAGATATCAGAAAATGCAGAGAAATGTCTCCAAGTAGAATACAGGGTGGATGAAGCATCTTGTTCAACTCCAAGGAGACGGGCGATCAATCTGCCAAGCACGACATCCATTGAGGAGCTCAGAACTCCAGCTTTCGAAGAGTTGCTCAAGTCATTCTGGGAGTCGAAGTCCACCGCTTTAAAGCAAGTGAATGGCGAGGCGAAACAATGTCCTGGAGTGTTTGAGTCTCCTCAAGCACAGGCTTTGAGAGATTCCAGAGCTCCTCTCACTGCCATAAACTGAGGAAGAGGGGGAAAGAAACCAGTATACAGTATATAGTATAGATACAGCTCGGTCCTGGAGCTATATATATGTAATGTAATTCATTCTTAATTCTTTCATAGTGAACTGCCAACAGAAGATCAAAATGTCATCAATCTCTTATGAATATTATTACTATGTTGCTAGTAAACCCCTTGTTCGTACAAAACTTACAACCTGAGTGGAGACAGAAACAAGCGAGACGAAGATGAGACTTTAGAGCACTCTAAACCTCGCCCAGTATGGTGGTGGATTGGCAGGAAGATAGCCATGGATATCTATCTCGGTGCTGCGTGACTGTGTGGTAGTAGATTTGCCCTGTTGTTGAGCAAATGAATTGCGATGATCAGACGTGAGCATGAGAAAGTGTGGTTTTCTGCAACTTCCTCTTTCTTTCGAGAAGATGATTGCAGAAGACATACATGGTGTACTTACTAATGTCTTTGGTTCCTGCTACCTAATGTCTCCTAATAGGTTAAGATAATTTTCTTTGTATGTTGAGTACAGGCCACCAAGATGTAGGCGCAAGTTTGAACAATAATGGTTCCTACAAAAAGTTCTTTTTTTTTTGACTAAAAACGGAGGGGTGATGCCGGTTCATACACTAAAAAAAGAGAAAAATAAAAAATAGGGATGAACACAGACTCACCCCAATCAAAGCGTTCATAAGTCGTGTTTGTGCATCAGTCAAAATTAGGGATGAATACAGACTTTCGCACCAACCATTCCGTTCGGTTCTGATTGGATTCAGTCGGAGTTTAGGAAGAAATTTGGTCGGACTTGTATATCTGAAATAACAAGCGCTCGGAGGTAGTCGGAAGATTATCAGAGTCTGTCAGACTTCCATTGTTCGGTGAGGTGGTGTCCATTCCAGTAAGATCTGCACCCTCCTTTTCTCTCTCTCTCCACTCTCCTCTCTTTCCCCCCTGCTCCCCTTCTCTCTCTCTCTCTCTCGCCGCCGCCCCCCCCCCCGCCTTCCCAAAAATTCCTGCTCCTTCTTCTTGACTACTTCCTCTATCTCTCTCTCTCCACCTGCCTCCATACTGACCTGCTTCCTCTCTCTCTCTCCCCTCCCCTCCCCTCTCCCTATCTTTCCCTAAATCTAAGACCGATTCCGTCGGATTTCGACCACATCCGACCGATCCGAAAACAGTTGTAACTTTCGACCACATCCGACCGATCCGAAAACAGTTGTAAATCTGTCAGATTCTGACAAGTAAGATGGTCAGAGGTTTGCCTCCTTTAAAAGTAAGTACGCCTGCCCACACTCCTACAAATTATCCACACTCCTACAAATTATCCAAAAATCCTCAAGATACGAACCAACGGCCTCCAGATTAACGGCCTCCGCATAATCCATGCTTAACTAGCTACTCATAATTCTTATATAGTTATATAGGGAAGATAATTGAAGCATCCATAAATCAATTTTTGGTCCGTCATATACAAATTTTTAAATTAACAATAAAAATTTTATTTTTCTAATTTAGAATTTTGTATAGGAAGAATCAAAATTTGATCCGTAAATGTGTACATTATCAGCCTTTGATCCGTAAAGGAAGAATCAAAATTTGATCCGTAAATGTGTACATTATCAGCCTTTGATCCGTAAACGTGTACATTATCAGCATGTTCTTATAACATATTCCTACTTATGTCATAATATATATATATATATATATATATATATATATATATATATATATATATATATATATATATATATATATATATATGTCATAATATATAATAATGCTTTACTCTAACATGCATATCACAATCCTCCATCTTCATACTGTCTAGAAACAGAAAGTGACAGGAGCACCTCATGATTCTTGAATATCTTAAAACATGTGCGCACATAATATGAGCAAGAACTTAGGCCAAGCTAAAGGCACACAAGACTCGTATGAAGGGGCAAAAAAAGGCAAAGATATCAGGAGCCATTGCCAAATTGGGGCGCTATACAATTACACACCTTGCAAATTTAAACTGTTTACATCAGAATTTGTTTCCTCACAACTGTTTCATGACATTAACTGACCAACAACACAAAGGATACTTACAGTTCCTTAGTAGCCTTGGACCACATTATAGGCCGAGTTCATCCCAACCCTAGACATCCACCAATATTTATCATGCGGCCTTGATAAACTTTTTGTGGTTTCATATTTGGAAATTGGATACAGGAATTTTATTGCTCAACCGCGGCACAAGGACACATATCATAGATATTTCACACACATACACTGACATGTACAGGTGCTTCAGGCTTCAGACTAAGCGTATATTAACAGCAACAGTAATGCGGTGGCCATCGGGGAAAGAAATCCTGCAAGCCGTAAGAAAATACAATGTACTGAGTGATCTGTTATTCACGAACTAAGGGAAAGAAAGAAAACAAGGAGAAGCCATAAATGGCGATCATATACTGCTTCGGGTGATACGCATGGTAAGGGCTTGGCCAATCCCCAAAGACGTGAAGCCTGAAGTTCTTGTTCCCTTCTCCTATGCACTGTAATGTTGAAATGCTAGTTAACAGAATTCGCCATCTATTTGACAAGGAACACTTTTAAACAAAAAAGGTTGAACTACAAAGAACTTACCTTCAAGGTTCATTGATATCTAGAAACTCACTACATAACTAGAAATGATATGAGTGCTCATATTTGAAGTCCAAATAATGTAGTGTCATAGGTTCTTTATATCGTCAGTGCCATTATCGTAATTTTTTTCTCCTACAGACGGACTGAGTAGATCCACCCACGATTTTCTCCATACTTTCCAAGATGCCTTGGCACAATACAGGCTTCTTGTGTGATACACTTGCACATACTAAGAACAGACAATGTCAAATCTAAGTACACCAGCAAAGGAATATCATCTCAGCCACAAAATAGTGGGTGCGATTTATATGGAAATCTCAAGTCGTGTGCAAAACAAGTCCTCATGATAGTTGCAGATAAATTTCAAAATGTCAACACTACATCCTAGAGCTGCAATGAATCATGGCATTGTTAAAGGTCTATCCGTATATTGCGATTTGTCACATCACATACTACATTAGCCAAAAAATTTCAATATACTTAAGACACATGTGAAATCTATTTTACCAGACATGCATTACAGATACACCACACATAAGGTAAGCATACACCAAATTAGATTCACCAAACCATCACCACTCATGTCTCGTAAAAATGAAGCCAATAAACCTAAATGCTATAACTTATGAGTTACAAGACTTATTAGTTTAACTGGCATATGAACATGCATAGTTCAAAATTCATCAGAGTTAAATTGGAAAAAAAAAATAACACTGCATTGGTGTATCCATCAAGAAATTTGGAGATTAATATTTGGAGATTAATAACTACAATCTAGAATAAATAGACAGAAAATGAAAATTTGCATATAAAATTATAAGCATGAAGAAGACCGCTTAACTCAATTCAAAGTAGTCTCATGCAGTTAGAAGATGCTAAATCCATATGCTCACTATCCTTGTTGTGCATCTTCCTGTCAAAATCCCCCAGAGATGACAGCCTCCATCCCCTTGGCACTAGCTATGTACCGCCCATCTCTAGGTTGCTCATCTCCGAGAGCTGCTTTTATGACCTCTTGTCCACTCAAAATCCCTTAACCTGCTCTTTGCAAGGGCAGATGTATGGATACAAGCATACAAAGATGTCACCTTTGCCCCTTTCATCCCCCTTAGGAAGGTATTTTCAACCTTCCTATACCAAATGTCAGCCTCCTCTAACCTTTGTAGGTCCTTCAAAAATCCAGATGAGGGCCTAGGATATTTAGGTGTTGAAGATCCAGATGAGGGCCTAGGATATTTAGGTGTTGACATAGCCCTAGCTGTGCCAACATAGAGGGCTTTAATGTCCTACCGTCATTGCTAATCCAGGCAGTAGGTAGCATACGACATTCTGAGTCGGCAATCACCATGCCTAGAAGGTTGACAACGACTGGATTGCCATAGACTGAATTTTTGCAGCCAAGCTTCTATGCTGAAAGCATTGCTTGATGGTTTCAGCAGCTTCAGATGGGAGATCGGCCACGCCAGCTGATGAGAAATACATCAGCCTCTCTGCAGACCTGGATTTATAGAAAGCTTGACAACAAAGCAAAACTGTCAGACAGCTTGTTGGATGGAGAATAATCTCCACCAGCAACACTGGTTGAAGAACAATACCAACCTGGCTTCAATTCTTGTTGAAAAGAAAGGAGAGGACGTTGAAGCACTCAGGATCTTAGGAGAGGAAGGAGGTGGGAAGCTTGAGAACATAAAATTAAAGAGAAGACAGTGCTCTGGAATGGAGGTGACCGTGTCCGATGCAATTATGATAGACACTATTGATAGTTATAATGTAACTTGATCTTAAAGAAAGTGCATTCAGTGACTTAACAAAGGAAAAAAGGAAATCTAGGATGGTGCACTAACCTACCATTCAATGAATGAAATGACTATCACTCTAGAAATTGTATGGATGAAAGATCAAATAAGATTGAGGTACCAACTGGAATGTGAATTAGCTGAAAGAAACGATTATCTTTATATAATTTATTTCCTTCTCCTCTTAGTCTCTCCCCGTGTGTGAGTGTGTTTGAAATAAGAAAATACAGTGGAAGACATAGATATGGACTAGTTAATATTATTCCATGCCACATACGATTGATCCAAATAGTATTCGAATTAGAAGACTTAGATATATTCAAAATCTTTACATTTCTTCCACTTAAATGATGATTATTACTTTCTTAGGTACAAAGAAAGATAATCACGAATGTTCGAATCTGGAAACAACGAAAAGTAGCTAGTGTTTAGTATGTATAATTTACCTTGTCCTTCTTAATCATGTGGATTATCTAATCCCCAAGTATGTATTTTGTGTTTTTATGTACAGTTACATATTTATGTACAGTTACATAGAAATGCTATAGGTTTCTCTTGGTTGTCGAAGTAGACTAGGAGATAGAATCTAAAGAAGGTGCTCTAAGTATTGAGCCTGGACATTATAGTGAAATATTTCTGCTTGACTAATACCCAGCTGGATTTATGGTCCAATGTGTCATTTTATTTATTGCTCTGGAAGTTGGTTAAATCTAATCAATTTTTTTTTTTTTTACTAATTAGTCCTAAAGTCAATAAGAATTTGGATCTTAGATCCTAATTCATCGCCCAGCCAAAACTCCATTAAGCACAAAGGGGTGTGTGTGTATGTGTACACACATACCTTCAAACTATATAAAAAAAACCAATAAAAAAAAGACCAATAAATAAAACCTAGATACAAAATACTTCTATTATTCTCATATTACAAAGTTCTACTACCACTATACATTAAAAAAATTCCATATTCCAACTTAACAACAGTTTTTAATAATATTTTCAAAATACTAATTGTTTTCTACATTTCCAAAATGAGAGTATTTTATAGACATCTAGTCCAAGCACCTCCCCTCCATCAGCTTTGCTAACCTCCTGGACACTGTCAACTACCAGATGTAGTAACATCTTACAGAGCCATTCTACCCGCAACTCCTTTACAACCTGTATCATAAATGCATTTGGACCTTTTCTTATTAGAGATATTCTTAAGCCAAAAATTGACAAAAGAATTTATTGATATTAATATAGACAATGAATTTTTATGTTTATGATCAAATATTCTTTTGTTCCTTTCATTCCACACGCTCCATAGTATAACCATCACATAGAAATCCCTTTCTAATATGACATTCTTAGTAATATTAATATCCCTCCAACTAGTTAATAACTCTCTATCACTTCCAAGAAGAGGAGTAAGTGAAAATTATACCTAATACTCGACCAAATTGCTTTAACATATCGACTTTGTATGAAAATATAATCAATGTTTTCTTCACACTAAGACCAAATGATATAAGTTATACCATGTACACTCACTCCTTTCTCTACCATTCTAACTTTGGTATGTAGATTAAATAGAAGAACCAACCAACCAAGAAAGGGATGAATATATATGGTATAACTTCTACCTTTTGTTCTTAGTACGAAAAAAAAACACAACCATATTTTCATACAATGTCAGTGTGTCAGAGCTATTTGGTTTAGTATTAGTCATAATCTTCACATTACACCTCCTAGAAGTATCAAAGAATTATTAACTACTTGAAGGGATATTAATATTTCTAAGTATGTCATATTAGAAGGGATTTCTATGTGACATCGATACTATGGAATGTGTGGAATGAAAGGAATAAAAGAATTTTTTATTATACATATAAAAGTTCATTATCTGTGCTAATATCAATAAATTTATTTATCAATTTTTAGCTTAAGAATATCTACAATAAGAAATAGACCAAATTCATTCATAATACAAACTTTAAAGGAGTTGCAGGTAGAATTACTCTGCAATCATGATCCAAGAATTGATTGTGTCTAGGAAGTTAGTAGCGCTAATGGTGGGAGATGCCAGTGATTGACTAGATGTCAACCAAACCTTCTTATTTTGGAAATGTAATGAAAAACAAACAATCAGTATTCTGAAAATATTATTAAAAAAGATTGTTAAGTAAGATTTTGATGTATAGTGGTAGTAGGATTTTGAAATATGGGAACAACAAAAGTATTTTGTATCTAGATTTTGTTTATAGGCTTTTTGTATAGTTTGAAGGCCTATATAATGGTTAAAGGTGGTTAATGGAGTTTTGGCCGGAGATTTTATCCCCATCCTTTTTCTTTAAAAAATTTAGTCCTAGAGTCAGTTTAATACAAGAAATAAAAGAAAGACTATATGAGAGGAAACCCTACAAGAGAAGATGAACTCCAGACAAGGGCTCTAAATTAAAATGTATCATCTCAATCAAAAAATTTAAATGCAGTTCATGACAATAGGTCTTTTGTTCAAGCACTGCACAAGTGAATTCTAAAACACTATCCCAGCCGTTACTTTTTCTGTTGATCGACACTAATATTATCCTCTTACATTTATAGGATCCCATTATCTCACAAGAAGCCTTGCACATTTGTACAAGATTTTTCCATATATTCATGAAAATTAACAAAATAAGCAATAAGAACTAACTATATCCCATCCAATTCTGAATTATTTCCAAATACAACACACCGCATCTCAAAATGCAGCACAAATAACAAAAAAGTTTCAGTTTTTGCTCACTGTATATGGATGATTCATTTCCGCTCCATCAACCTTGTAATCAGCTCCAAAACCTCCCCTCTCAACCTCCCAACTCTCTCCGCATCCATCGCCTCCACCACCCCAAACCAATTCTCCTCCCCCTCCCCCTCCCCCTCCGCCTCCTTGCACTCGCAGACCGCCCTCGCGATTGCCATCACAAACAGCCCGCAGTCATAGCCGTTCCGCTGCTGCGGCGTCCTCGCCTCCACAAATCTAGCACTCTCCCCATCGCACCCCACAAACCCTTTCACCGCCTCATACAGCCTCCTCGCACACCAACTGTTGGCCCCATTCAAGCTATCGTGATGGACGAACTCATTCGACCCTCGGTTGTAGACCAGCAGGCTCCAGTGGGTCCCGCCCTCGGCGACGGTGGGATCGGGGTTGTCGTTGACGGGGAACAGGACTAGGGTTTTGGAGGGGAGGTCCAAGGGGGAGAGGATCTGGGGATCGTTAGGGCAGAGAGAGATGAGGTAGGAGAGAGAAGGAGGGATCAAGAGAGTTGTTGAAGAGGAGGAGCGAGAAAGGGAAAGAGAGAGGTGAGTGAAGTAGAAGGAGATGATGCGGTCGTTGATGAAGCTGCTCCGGCTGCGGAGGATGCCTAGGTCGGACCGCCGGAGGATCTCGTCGTGGTAGCTTAGGATCCGCTCGTCGTCGCCGGAGTTCGATGACGCCGCCATTTGTCAAGGTAGGAGCTTTTTTATTTTAATTTTTTTTAAGGGTTTTTGAGCTCAAAGAAGCTCGCAGTGGCGATATTTAGGTGAGCAGTTAATCACGCTCAGGCCCCACGAGGGTTTAACATTTTTTAAATTTGAAACTCTCTTTGAGATCCATAGATCGTTACCTCTATCAGTGAATAGCCGGCTATTATCATTCATTTTTAAATCAAACTGTACTCTTTTTTCTCTAATTTCTTTAGTTTCAGGTTTGATCGAGAATGACATCGAGTTTCTCCTCTTCTTCGTCATCACAAAAAACTCGATTTGTAGATCGAAAGCTTGTGAAAGTAACGATGACTCGATCATTCAAAATGAAGACTCCAAAGTGTAAATGGGTATGGGTCGACAAGGAAGGAATACCCGTATATGCGAAAGAGGTTTTGAATATACTCATATACTGCTATGGAGAAGGTAGGTTTGAGTGGAGCCAAACATTAGAGATTTCGAACAAAATGATTCACGAGATAAACTTGTTGATTGGTGTATTGGTTGGATTTTTTTTTTATCGTGTTGTCTTGTACTACTAGCCAAATGAAGCTCTCATTGTGGCAGTTTAAATATTCACTAATACTTTGATAAAATAATATTAAAACAAATCTTCTCCTTGAGTTTAATATTTGCAAATGTGTGGTAATAATGGTAATGTGTTTACTACATTGATTTGCTCCCAAATAAGTAAAGAAAACTTACTTACTGTTGCTGTTGCGCTTGGTGTGCAACAGCTGCAGCAGCAAGTACAACTATTGTTGTTGCTTGCTTGTTGTGCAGCAGTAAGCAAGATACAGTAGCAAGCAGGCAGCCTATAACATATGCTTTCCTGTGCAGCAAAATAATTCTCATGCCCTGACGACAAAACAAGGGCTGCAGTATACAACATAGACATGTATAGGAACTAACATGCAGTAGAATGTGCACATGCACTATATATCCACACCAATGTACATAATATTAAATTTTAGTACTTAATACAATGCATCATTATTATGAAATTGATAATTCAACATTTTCTTTAAACAATTACATTAAATACTTTCTCTGTCCAAAAACTTCAGCAATACAAAAAAACATGAGGCATCAGATAATACATAGTTTCAATAGTTCAACAATACTTCATAACAAACAAGCGTACATGATTTTAGAACTGAGGAGAATACTATGAGGAAGCTATTAAAAGAAAAAAGAAATTCTCCCATCAAATTTTGTTTAAAATTGTTGTGTTCATTCCTGTGCAGCAGCAGCAAGCAAGCAGCAACAAGCAGGGTCCAAATTTGTTAATCTGTCAACCTGCATGAAAATCATAATGTCAGAAAAATAAAACATTAAAATCAACATGTAAAAAACTTAATTCATTAACTCTCTTTTGTCAGTAGAAAATAAAATATTCTATCCCCCGCATTAATTTTTTTTTCTTGGCCCGCATTAATTTTTTTTTTTTTTTTGGCATGCCTAGTGCTTTGACCTCTCTGCAATGACAATAGGAGATATAATGAGGTGTTTGACAGGAGATAAGAAAAATAAATAAACACATTCCATTATCAACACTGCTTATCCGAGCTACAAACTGTCATGCATCGTCTGTCCCTCCAATTGCAATTCCACTTCTAGGAAGAACAACCGTTGTTCCACCCAAATCTCGACCTGATCCTGAAATAAAAGCAACTTCTTCTATACACTCATCATCGAATGTACTATCCTCAATATCATTCTCAACATCTTTCTTAACTTCATTATTGGGGGCGTCCACTATAAGTGCCTTATCAACTAAATACTCCATGCATACGTAGATATCTCTAGAAAGTTGATACACCCTAATAAGTTTCAAAACACCACTATCACTGTCTAGGACTTTCTATCCATCATCTTAGCGTAGGTCCGAAATTTTATAATGCAATAAAAACCCGTCTTCATATTGCAATCTTCTAACAATATCCTCCAAATCAAACCACCCAAAGAAATTTTCATCAATATTCTCAACAACATCCACTGTACTCTCTTGATATTCTATCGTCCCACTATTTACAAATTTGCCCTCATGGTGAATATGAAGGTCAAAAACAGTACTTTCCATATCTCAACTGCATATAACATAACAATCACACATCAAGATAAATAGACAATTAAAACACAAAGCAACAACTATAAACTAATTAACCGAGATTAAGACTAAGCTTCTACACTAATATAAAATTTTGCTAGTATAATTTTTCTATACAAAAATTTGCGCTTTGTTGCTTTGTTCAAACAAAACCCTAAAATTCTATATGGATATGAAAACATGTACATAAGAGTCAACCCTAAAATTCACACTTTACTTGTCGGGACCTTGTCCAGACAAATTCAAAAAATCCTAAAATTCACACACATGCTCACCACTCTACAAATCTAAAAAATTCCCCTCCATAGTTCCCCCAACACAGTTTATGAACCCCATCCACCATGCCAACACATTCGGGTCCAAAAAAATCCACAAAATTCACGCCGATAGTAACACGTCATCACCACACAAACTTGTAGGCAAAATAATATATAAAGATAACAACTTTGCGTGTAAATAAATACTTACCGGTACTTCAAGCTCACCCCGCCCTTGTTATTGCTTCTTCTCTGCCCGAATCTTGCCGAGAACGAGTCGCTCGAGAACAAGTCTGTGCCCGCGAACAAGTATGCGCCCTAGAACAACTCTGCACCCTAGATTCGCCCGCTCCGCTCTGCGAGAGAGAGAAGTCGCCCATCTGCGAGAGAGAGATTCGCCTGAGAACAAGTCGCCCGGTCCGCTCTGTGCCCGATAACAAGTCGCTTGCAACCGTTCTTTGCCTGCAAGCGAGAAAAATCGCCAAATCTGTGCCCTACTTTCACCCGAGTCCCCAATCGCTCTGTGCTCTAGAGTTGCCCGCTCTAATTCCTCTTTCTGTGATTCCACTTGGGCTATAAGGATCTAACTGTGATTAACCCTTAAATTTAAAAAGAACCTATCGATTCAACTTGGGCCTCATTGCGGCCAATGATTATGGGCCTGTAGCGTTTGCATTTCAGGCTTGGGCCGATCATCTTCCACTTCTAGCCGTTCATTTTCCAACTTTAACCAACGGACGTGATTTTTCCAAGACATCGATCCATCCGAAAGATAAGCGAACAGCCAACCGTCGTCAAATATTTCTTCTATTTAAAGGTCAAATATTTCTTCTATTTAAAGGTCAACTCGACTCTGCTATTTGTATTTATGAGAACCTCACAAAAGAAATTTTTTAATAAATTTTTTATGAGTTTGTTCCAATCAAATTTCAATTTTGTTCTCCTCAAGTCCCAAGAGTTAAGAATAAAGTCCATATTTGGTCATTCAGTATTTGCATTTTTCCAAACTCTTTAGAAATTCTTCTTCTTTTTTTTCCCAATAAGCCAATAAAATTTGGGTTTTCATCAAATTACGATACAAATTATAGTTTTACCGTCGAATTCATATTGTTATAATATTTAAAAAAAAATGATGAGGGGCTCCATCCTCGCACCCCTTGTCAGTACATTTCACTGTTGCATACATGACGAGGTGTTCAGACGACTTGACTTTCAAATAACTTTGTTCCTAGTTTGAATGTTTAGATCTGCCTGTCTCTTTAAATCATTTCTAATATATACAACTTTTTTGAAATTTACCTTTATTAAATATATATTCATTGATCCATATTCAACAATTTATCGAATTTGGATTCGGATTTAAACAATTCAGCAATTTCACTTTGCATTATCCCTTTGATTGACTTTCACTAACGAGTTTATTTATGACTTGCAAAACATACACGTATTGTCATATATTTCATTTAGTGTGGAGAAAAAAAAACATGTATTTCTTAAGGTTGGCATTAAAAATATAAACAAATTAAAACAAAAAAAAACTATGAACAAGATGAGACTTGTGAAAAACTATAAATGACCATTTCATGACAGATAATATAAAGCAAACCCCCCATGTGCCCCTTTAATACAACAAAAATTTCAAATTAAAAAAAAGAGAATCAAGCAAAGGCAAGTTGGAAGAATGAATGTTTCTAGTACATGCAAGGATGTTTGTAACCATGTGTTGGGAGAATCCCACCATGTGTTGGTTGCAACTTTTTCAGCAAAGAGACGTATGAATTTCTTTAAAAATATGAAAGTTATTATGGAGAGATTAGGCGTATCGGTTCATCTGTACTATTCAAAATTTTAAAATTATAAATTATTTTTATAATTTAAAATTTTGAACTATGCGAGCCAATAATTGACTCTTGGACTTACTCATTCTCGATCCCTATCCACAAACTGATGTAGACAGAGACACTTCCATTTCTGTCTACCGCGTTTCTACTCTTGAGAGAGAGTTGTTCATTATATGCATCCTGACATGGTTTTTACATATATGTCCTTTACATCTTTAAAATTTAGAATTTAGTCTCCCAAATCTTTATATTTATAATTTAGTCTCCCAAATCCTTTAAATTACCACAATTTAGTCCCCTAACCATATTTTTGGTCCGAAATTCCCGTTTTACCACTGAGTTACTTCACTTTAGTCATCCCTTTCCTCTTCCTCCTCTCTTTCTCTTCTTATTGGATTTCCCTCTCCATTCTTCTCATCTCTCTCTTCCCTCCCAATTAATCTCTAAAATGAAGTAACTCAGAACTCAATAAGAAAAGAGAAGAAAGAGAGAGGAGAAGAATGGAGAGAAGAACCCAATAAGAAGAGAAAGAGAAGAGGAAGAGGAAAGAAAAGAATAAAATGAACTAACTCAGAAGTATAACAGAAAATTCGGACCGAAAATATGGTTGAGGATCTAAATTGTGGTAACTTAAAGGATTTAAGAGACTAAATTATAAATATGAAGATTTGGAGGACTAAACTCTAATTTTTAAAGATGTAAGGGACAGATATGTAAAAACCCCTTTATTTTACTGCTAGTTGTATCTTGCAGTCCTTTTCCTTGTGAGGGACTCTACTATGTATGATATTTATGTACTGCTTGTTTCGTCAAACTTCAAACATGGTGGGTTAACACCCACCGTCTTCATTAAAAAATATATATGTATATATTACAAAGAGAAACCAACACCAATGACAAACCAAAATCAGAGAGAGAGAGAGAGAGAATAATTTTGTTTGGTCAACTAAATGAATGCAGAGGGGCAAAGTGGAAACTAGGGCTTTGGGTAGGTGAAGGAGGGTGGGAATCCTAGAACCAAGACGTGCCTCCCAATCACAAGAGAGAAAAAATTTAAAAAAAAAAAAAATTGGAAATATATGGGGGTACCTTTTGAACAAGTCTTTCATGATCCCTGAGAAAATGAAGAGATTTTGTTTGTAAGTGAGCTGATGAGAAGAAAATTAAGATGCATAAGCTCTCAATCCAAGTTATGTTTGGATTAATATTTGATTCATGTTTTTTGAGTTTTGATGCAATGACAAAAAACTTCGACTGGGTTTAGATTTAATCATTCATATTCAGAATATAAATCTCAACTATGCAAATGTTCATCTCTGCTTTTACTTCAAGATGTTAATTGCAGTGGTACACCTATAATGTACTCTTTAAATTTAAAAACTCTCACTTTAGTCCCTGAACTCTTAAATTTGTTAGTCAATAATTTACTATTCTCACCCTTGTCTAACTTAAACTACAATTTTTTTTTATAAAATTTCCAAATTACTCTCCACTCTCTCCCTAAGAACTCATCCAAAACATGTCTCTAGAGGAGGTTAATTTAGAAATCTCATAAAAACATGTAGTTTTAAGTTAAATTATTTCTTATTGCAAATAACCCTAGAATTAATATTAAAGCATTATCACAACTTTGATGTTCCAGGAACCAGAAACAACCGCAAATTTAACCTATTAAATCTATTTTAGGACTCATTCAACCGAAATGAGGGGTTATATTCTATCTTCTCCTCGAAATTGAACAATAATAAAAAGATATACCATATGCTAAAATAACATGTTTGGTAGCAACACTAACAAATCTACAATTTGAAAACCATTACCACCAAAGTTTTTTTTTTTTTTTTCCTACCCCATGTGCTAATAATGCAATCAATTATATATATATTCAACATAAATGAAACCACTAATGAATCAAAAAAGAGAGATATGAACATACCTTTAAAGTGCATTCTCCTGATCTTTTAACCCCCGAGATTTTGAAGGAGAGAAACTAAAGACACCTCCGTGTCCAACGGCTACAAAAATTTTCCAACCCCCAACTCAACCTCCATCCCACATCTCTCTCTTCCTCCTTCCCCCTGCCGCCATGAAAAAAGCTCCAATGCATCCACAAACACTAACCAATTCCGACCACATGGGATCAGAAAACGAGCATTCCGACGGCATCCTGGCCAATGCCAGGGACCTGAGGCTCGAGACCATCTCCATTCACCAACCAGATTCGGGCTCTGCCATGTTGTCTACCGACAAGCCCCCTCGCCCCCCAAGGCCCGAGCAGACCAGGAGCCTGGCCAGGATGTTAGCTTCAGCATCGAAGATAGTGAGGGGGGACAATGTGCAGCAGTTGAAGGGCAGGCCGAAGAGGACGGTCTCGACTGCACAGGGGGGGCTGCAGGGGCTCAGATTCCTCGACAAGGCTGGAGGGAGGGAGGGCGACGGGTGGAAGGCCGTGGAGAAACGGTTCGATCAGTTTGCTGACGGAGGGAGGCTGTCCAAGGAGAATTTCGGACGTTGCATTGGTGAGCCATGGAACTTTACACTGAAAAATATTCACACAATCTAAGTTCAAACAGTAAAACCAATGTAAGATATGGAGCAGAGGATGAAATCTAACCGGGTTATTGTTTTCTGTTCTGATGGTAATAAGGCATGGCGGAGTCGAAGGAGTTTGCAGAGGAGCTCTTCGAAGCATTGGCAAGACGACGGGGCGTGGAACCAGATATGGGCATAACAAAGGATGGACTGAAGGAGTTTTGGGAAGAAATGACTGATCAGAACTTTGATTCTCGGCTCAGGATATTCTTTGACATGTAAGAGTCGATGATCTCCCTACCCCTCTTTCGAAGCAGGGATGACTGTATGCTTGATATTCTACGATATGTACAGGTGTGATAAGAATGGTGATGGTATTCTTTCAGAAGAGGAGGTGAAACAGGTTTGTATCTTTTCAATTGAAGGGAAAAGATAGAAAAATATATTTATTTCGAATATTTTGTTTGTATTTTGTAATCGTACCTGCAGTTGCTTGGTATTGCTTTAGACCTGAAAGCCTGGCATAAAATGGTTTTGAAATTCAAAGGTCATCATACTGAGCGCCTCGGCAAACAAGCTTGGGAAGCTGAAGGCGAATGCAGCGACCTACGCCTCTCTGATAATGGAGGAGCTTGACCCGGACCATAATGGCCACATCGAGGTATATCCCGAAACCTATCTAGTTTCAAACCAAGACTGATATCAGGAGAAAAGCACTAACCACTTGCAGACCATCACTTTTCTAGCTCTGGCAACTAGAAGCCTTGCTCCAAGGGGTGGTGAGCTCGGAGGGAAACGAGAAGAAGGCAACAAGACACGCACATTCTCTAGCGAAAACTATGATACCGAAGAGATACAGGAACCCGATCAGCAGATTTGCCACCAAGACATCAGATTTCATTCTCGAGAACTGGAAGAGGATATGGTTTCTTGCTCTATGGTCGGTACTGAACGTATCTCTATTTGTATGGAAATTTTATCAGTATAGGAGGAGATCGGCATTTGAAGTGATGGGCTATTGTGTATGCGTAGCAAAGGGGGCAGCAGAGACCCTGAAACTGAACATGGCACTGATACTCCTTCCTGTTTGCCGAAACACGCTCACTAGGCTCAGGTCAACTGCACTCGGCACATTCATCCCGTTTGATGACAACATAAATTTCCATAAGGTGAGTCGGCCCTTTTTCTGTTCTCCAATTCCAACGGAAATCTCTGAAATATCTGAAACAAACCGCTCCATTTCTGTGCAGGTTATTGCAGGGGGGATAACAGTCGGTGCTCTCGTTCACACATTCGTTCACCTATCATGTGACTTCCCCAGATTAATCTCATGCCCAGAACCCAAATTCATGGACACCTTAGGGCCCAATTTCAACTACAGACAGCCAACATGGCCGTTCCTTCTATCCAGCGTTGCTGGGGTTACTGGCATCGCCATGATCATCATAATGGCCTTCTGCTTCATACTAGCAACACACTCCTTCCGAAGGAATGTCATCAAGTTGCCATCACCCTTGCACCACTTAGCTGGGTTCAATGCATTCTGGTATGCACACCACCTACTGATACTCGTCTACTGCCTCCTGATCGCCCACTCCATCTTCATATTCCTTGCTCACAAATGGTATAACAAGACGGTAAGCCCATACACCTTCATTTGGAACTGAAACACATTGTAGGAATATGCAAGAATAATCAGGGACAAAAGATATTTCTCTGCAGACATGGATGTATCTTGCAGTGCCGGTAACCTTTTATGCCTGCGAGAGACTAACTAGAGCTGTCCGAGAGAAAAATTATCGTGCTACCATCATAAAGGTGAGGAATTCTTTAATGGGTATATATCCGAAAAAATAACATCCAACATCTTTCGATTTGTCACCCAGGCAGCAATATTTCCAGGCAATGTGCTATCGATACAAATGAAGAAACCTTCAGGATTCAAGTATAAGAGCGGGATGTACCTGTTTGTGAAATGCCCGGATGTCTCCCCCTTTGAATGGTATTGTCCGGACTGGCGCCAGAACCAAAACTTTTTCTGCTTCCCAATATCTGTATGTAAGCCTTCTAATCTGGACTTCAACAGGCATCCATTTTCCATCACTTCAGCACCAGGAGATGACTACTTGAGTGTTCACATCAGGACGTTAGGAGACTGGACGACAGCACTTAGAAACCTATTCGGCAAGGTGATATCCAACTTGGTAGTGTCAATAAGAAATCACGCATCAAACAACTGAAACCTTACCAGTATGAATTTCTCGGTTCCCCAGGTCTGTGAGGCTCAGGTTACTTCCAAGAAGGCTAATCTAGTTAGGCTTGAAACCACAGTGACAGCAGATGCTGCGCTTGAACAGATGACGTGAGTATAATATAAATATATCAACAAATTAATATAGTAGAAGAAATTATCGCTTTCTTGTACTAATTCAGTTTGCAGATTCCCAAGAGTCCTGATTGATGGACCTTACGGTGCACCAGCTCAAAATTACAAGAAATATGACATTCTGCTACTCATTGGGCTTGGAATTGGTGCGACTCCATTTATCAGCATATTAAAGGATCTCCTGAACAATATAAAAGCCAACGAACAAATTAGTGAAAATGTATGTGTTAAAGGAACAGAAAAGCTAATTCTCAATAAAGCAGTAAACATCTCCTGATATAGCTGATATTCTATCTGATAGATGCAGGAAATATCAAGCAGATACACGACAGATGGAAACTACACTAAAGGAAAAGGTCCAGGAAGAGCTTACTTCTATTGGGTGACAAGGGAGCAAGGCTCTTTTGAATGGTTTAAAGGGGTGATGAATGATGTTGCAGAAAGCGATCATAATGTATTAGAAATCTCGTTTGCTTCCACAAAAGCTTTTATTTCAGTCCTGATAATAAGTTTACTGACAAGTCTATGGCTATTGCAGCATGTTATAGAAATGCACAATTACCTGACCAGCGTGTATGAAGAAGGCGATGCAAGGTCCGCACTCATTGCCATGGTTCAGTCGCTGCAGCATGCCAAGAATGGAGTCGATGTAGTCTCAGGAAGTCGGGTAATTGGCCCTCTTTCTTGATATCCTTCATCATAATGTGTTAACCTGCATTGCACTTGATATAAATTTATAATGTGTCCTGGATAACAGATACGGACACACTTTGCAAGACCAAACTGGAGAAAAGTATTTACCCAGCTGTCCGAAACCCACAAGTACTCTCGCATAGGTATGCAGCTCCACTGAAGTGCCTAATGTTGTTTGCTTTACTTGCTTCCTTGCTGAAATGTGGTATTGCAGGTGTCTTCTATTGTGGATCGCCAACACTCACGAAAATGTTGAAGGATCTTTCAGTAGAGTTCAGCCATAATACATCAACCAGGTTCCACTTTCACAAGGAGAACTTTTAGCATAGTCTTAGGAAAATGTGAAATGTAGTATACACATGTACAGAGAGAGAAGAAATACGTGCAAAAAAGGTAATTTTGTGTTGTAGAAATTTCCACTGTAAATTTTCTTCGACAACGAGTTACATGAGGTGGGGGGACCTATAGTTGAAAGAATGACCCAATTGGGAATGGAAGAAATACATATATCACAGAATCTGAGGTTCATTTAGGGTGATATGGAGTGTCTTGAAGCAAATGTCTTCAAACTTTGTTTCTGAAAATCTCTTTGCCAGCTCGAGCTTTCTTAACCAGATGTTTCCCTATGTTCATCTGCTAATACAAGTCCAGCACCATTTGTCTCAGCCCTATCCGGAGTTTGAACATTATTCAACATCTCGTCCATACTTTCTCCATTTTGATTGTTTTCCAATATGGTTGAAACCTCTCCTGGCCCGGAAACAGATTCCACTTGCTTAATGATTTGCAAGCAAGGTTCTATACTTTCTATCTGTAATCCTTCTTGCATTAGTGAATTTCCCTGCTGTGTCCTTCGACTGACATCTGACTCCACCAGTTTTCCGTCCCTTCTTCCCTTGCCTGGGATCTTCTCCATGCTTCTTGGAGCATTTGCATGATTCATTCTTGCTTTCTGTGGCTTAGATACAGTGTTTCCAGACTTGAACAAATGCAAAGCAAGTGTTGTTAGCGGAATGGAAATGTCAACCGGCACCAGCAAATTCTCCACATCAGGCCACACAAGATCTTCAGAGTTACCATCTTCATAAACCACTCTATTGAATTTATTAAGAAGCAAGATTTATTTTGTCAAGTTTATTAAGAATGTAAAGGACATATCATATTAGGAAAGAAGATTTAATGGGGACGTAGAAGACTGTTATGGGAAAAAGGATTATACAATAAAGCAATGATGATATATAGCAAATATAGTCAACTTTTTCTTTCTTTCTTTCCTTTTTACATTTTTTGTTGTGGTGAGGGTGGGAAGGGGCATTTTATGTTTAGGCCCCTCAACGAAATCTCATGAAAATAAAGCTTGAAGCTGATAGGGGTGAAGATATGCACAAGTTGATATCCAAGATCATCAACTTATTAAGGGAATGTTCGGTAGACTAAGAGCGGAGGTAAAAGTCGAACGCTTCAAAGACTGAGAGTGTTGTCTCCCATGAGAATCCCATGCATTTAATACTTTACCCCCCTAATGTCTCACTTCTCTTTAAGGCCCAATGATGACACTTGCATAATAATTGATTTTCTCCTGTTTAACACAACTTTCACACATTTCGCTTGGAGTTGCTAAACACCTTGTCTCCTCTAGGTCCCTTGATGTCAGTTAAAAATAACTTAGCTTTAACACTTTTACATCGTTCTCGGATTAGCAAACATCTCTACAAGACATATTTCTTACATCTCATTCAGTATCTTTTAAGTGTAACTAAAACTTAATGTTTGTCTACAACAAATTCAATTTATGTTGTTTGGTTTTGTAATTGAGATGCTTGTTTCAATGCAACTTTTGTTATTTGGTCAAATCATCATGGAATTCAGCTTCTCCCATGATATTTAGGGAACTTCCCTCACCAAAAATGGTGTATCCCGCATGGCAAGTCACGACACTCGTATTCATCCATCTCTGACACTTAAGAATACAAAATATTTTATTCTCCTTAAAACTATGTATTAGATAAAGAATGCCATACCTCTTTTTGCAACAACTAAATGACTTTACAAACCATTTTAGTGCTGTAGAATTTTTTTTCATATGTAAGTAGCAACATATAGCATATATCTATATTAGTTAAATATGCATATGGCTAAAAAGAAATATACACATTCAATCATATTCTTATATCTAGATTTGGAGAATTGTCATGTTCACACTCCATGTCCACGGCAGAGTAGGGCGACCCCACTAAATAGAAGAAAAAAAGTAAAGGAAGTTTAGAAAAAGAAAGAAAGAAAAGAGAAAGTGTGAGGAAAATAAGGTATCGAGTTGAAAACAACCACTTCTTCATCTCTTTTAATAGTATATGGCAAAGTTTTAATAATCACCGTGTACCTATAAGTGTTGCAGATATCATTTCAAATTTTCGAGGTATCTAATATGCTATATAATTGTAAACCCTATAAGAAGTACCAACATTGGCGATATTTTCCCAATATGGCCAATATTACAGATATGTAAGATATTGTGATTTGGCCAATACCAATTGATTATAAGATTTTAGACCTCGGTTATCACAGTGAATTAGTTACTAATTTGTTATGGAAATATAGACAACGTACTAAATGATAACTTATTTGTGGAATTATTATAAGTTGCTTGTGATGAATTGTTTGGGATTTGTTTTTAGAAAGACAAGCATATAAATATCTTAAGCTTCTAAGACAAGAATTACGTGTACAAGATACTTTTAATTTATTATACAAGGATTGAAACTACTCCTGGTAATGATAGATCATTAAAACATTATATCTGTAAATATGTATTACTGAATATACTATCCATATTTTGTAGAACAAGTAGTGAAGGAAGGATTGTTAAGGCAGGACAACCACATTATTTGAGTGGTAGGCGGTGGTTTATGCTTGTAATAGACAATTCCCTTCTCTTAATATCATATTTATGATTTTGTATGTATGCTATGCTATCTTATTCATCAATCGATACTTAGTAATAAATCATATTTCATGATGTTGCATCCTTGAGATATTGAGATAGAAATAAAGCATGCATACTTATGCATATCTTGTTAACACTTGACACTTTATTCTTGCATTATACTTCCATATTGATATTACACATGCATGCTGCAGAACCTAATTATCAAGTTGACGTATGCTTTGCATATAGGTGGGTACAAAGCATGTATGCAGTATGCCAACTCATAACCAATCACTATTGACCCTGATTGAAGGGAGTAGCATTGGCAGTGTTGTCAAGTTTGCTAAAAACCGAGCAAGTCCCTTATTTGTCCTAGTCGCTAGGTTGTAGTAACTTGATTGATCCTACCAAGAAACCGTGACTTGGCTATCAGACATATAGAGAGTAGGTGGAAGGGGATCAATTAGAACAAACAACTCTATGTAATTCCCTTATTTGTCCAGATAGGTTGTAGCAACTTGATTGATCCTACCAAGAAACCATGACTTGGCTATCAAACATATAGAAAGTAGGAGCAAGAGGCTCAATTAGAATAAAAAACCCGGTATTAACCTAACCGAGGAAGTAAGTTCAGACGACATTGATAAATTAGAAGTTTGGCGGCTCCCACAAACGAAGGGAGAAGAATTTTCAAGGCCTAATATATTACAATGACCAAGGTTTTATATATCAGCCGAAATCAATATGTAACGGGAATATCGTATTAGACTTTGAGATATCTGATGTGATATAGAGCCTATAATATAGGTACAAGTTGTCAATATTGCTGATAATTTTTCCAATATTTTGATATTTCTGACTCCTTATAGGACTAACAATTTCGAGATTTGAAAATTTAAACCTTGGTAGTGGCCATGGTTGCTAAATTAATCTTCAAAGCATGGCATAGTAAATGAGAAATTGCATTTGATACTTTCACAGTATCCCATTTTGTTAACATAACTGTGCAAATTATATTGCATGATACATATTACCTTATATGTTCCATCTACATGTTGACTACTAGCTCACCCTTATTATCATAGTTTCCATATTAATTTGGTTGCAAATCGTTTGGTAAAAAGGTGGTAGTGACCTTGCTTGATATACCTCCCTTTGATAGTTTCTTCCTTTGTAAGTATAAGTTAGAAGAGATACTTGTGAGTAGAGATGCCTTGTCTCATGTTTCGTACAACGGTTGGTGAACAAGTGGTTTGAGGCATACTTACTGCAGTTGATAAATATAGAATGTAGAATTATTGAGTTTACCTTGTGCATATCATGTAAAAATAAAAATTTGGAATCTTGAATAGTATGAATTATATGTCCACATATGTATACTCAAGAATATGCAAGAATCCTTGTAACTTTGGAATATCAATGTGGATGTGAGCTTTGAAGTTTTGTTGCAAAATGGAAATACTTGATTTAAGAAGTGATTATTAACATGTTAGCATACAATCACTTTGTGAGGGAATTATGACCTGGTGGACATGTTCCCTGTTAAATGGTACCAGTTTTGGAACATGATGTCTACAAATCACCAGTTTCTGTTTCAAACTCTTGCTGCAAGTGTCTGCAATAAATGCAATTTTCATGATAAAATCCTAGAATTGGAATTTCCATGTTCCCCAAGTATTGTCTGGTTCACTAGGAAAACTTCAGCTGCAGTACAAGTAATGCTTTAGAACATCAGGCCTACTCTCAGAATACCTTTTGAAGTAATGCGACTTGAGTCACACAGCCTAAATCTTTTACAATGGAACTAACTGGATTTTGAACACATGCAACGCACGTGAAATCTCAAACAACAGTTGACTTTACTGAAACATAGACCTAAAACTTGTCACTTGTCTTGAATATCTTTCTATGTTAAACCCTAGCACAGACCCAACCCACATGATTTTAACAGATTTAGATCATAAATGTCCACCATGCAGACTGAATCTTTAGAAATGCCTATATTATTCTTATATCACCAGCATCCTCACATCCATGTCTCATCAAAAGTCACGAACCTCGAGCTCCTCAACTGGAAAACAGCGCTAATGTGCTATGCTCCGACACCACTATTTTCTTTTTTCTCAAAATTAAGAAAAAGTTTATAATTCATTCCTATAATATATTTGCATGCTAAAAAAGTTTGTCTTTAGAAATCAAGCGTTAATACAATACAATTTACCGCACCTCCCAAATTTATTGTATCCCTACATAAAATAATTCAACATAATCAAAAAAATCATACAAAACCCTAAAGTTTTACTCCCTACTATTCAATTGCTGGATCTCGTATAACTAATCTAACATTTCGCTTGTCAAATTAGGAACTTTAATCGAAGCAATAGATCAAAGATACAGCTTTATTTAATTTCTCATCTGTTAGGCAATCAATAGCAACACAATCTTCAAAAAAAAAAAAAAAAAAAATGGGTATCTATCATAGATTGATCGAACCAGAGACTGATCTTAGCCAGGAAACCATTTGGAAATCTACTGCCAACAGCAGAAATATCGCTTACTGAGAGATTAGGTTTTAGAGAGCGAACCTGACTAGAGTGAGGATCGAGCTCTGGTGGTTTGGGAAGCAAAAGAATCGCAAGGGAATCCCACGGGGAGATTTTTGTTACCACTTGGCGTGGGGCCCGTTACGGGAACGTCTAAACGAGCACACATAACTGGTCTTAGTGGACACGTTTCTAAATGAGCCCACCCTCTCGTTTCAAAGTAGAAGTTTTTTCGGAGTGAGCCCTCCTATTTCCTTCCTTTCCCGTTTCTCTCATTTCTTTTTTTCCCCATCTCTGACTCATCCCAACACTCACCCCTCTCTCTGTTGTCCTCTCTCTCTCTCACGACTGTTTCTCTTTCTTATCTGTCCTCTATTTTTATCTCTCTCTTGCTGCTTCTCTTTCTCTTCCTCTCTTCGTCTCTTTTGTTGGAAGGTGTGTAGTATCGGGATAGAAAATAAAGTTAATTTTGACTGAAAAATAAATGATAAATTTGTTACAAATTCAAGAGATGGGCTCACCAAGCCTAGTGTTGTGTTCATTTAGAAATTCCCGCCCGTTGCGCTTGGACCCAGAAGCAGAAGCGGACTAGGAAGTGGGGGAAGTGGGTTGTAAGTGGAAAATTCCCTCGCAATGATAAGTTAGAGGTGGCAACGAGTTAGGTTTTGATCGGGTATATATTGTATTCATATCAATGTTCCGTAAGTTTTAAAATATTCATACTCGATCCAAAGTTTTTAAGTACTAGATATATCCAAATCATATCTACTTATTGGGTTCTAATAAAGTTTCACACATACGAGAGTTACTAGATGCGCCCCATGTTTTTCTTAATAAACCCCAAAAGTTAGAAGGGGGATTATTTTTTCTCTAATTTTTGGAGCTCACTAAGAAAAAATATGGGACGCATCTAGTAACTCTCTTTATATACTTGTCGGATTTGTAGTAGTTTCCTCCGTAAATTATTTTCGTAAATTAAAGCAATAAAAAAAGATATTTAAGTTTAACACCTTTTGCACTTGCTATGACAATATATTATCAGATCAGTTATTAACAAACTCTAAGAGATAATATTATTACTGGATTATTATTTACTAAATACTTCCAAGACAAAAAAATGATGGATTCTAATCCAATTTAACATTTGGATAGCAGCATTTATCACTGTCTGAAGGTCAAACCAAGTCTTTGTTGGCCAAGCTATGTCGATGTAACTATCAATAACATGACGAACAAGTATGGATTAAATACAATATACAATAAGCCAAAATATCTAACTAGCTAATCACATGGGCACATGTTCTTAAAAGCTAGGTTCTTCTACGATATTAAATAATATTTAGCATGTCCAATAACACGATGCTGATCATCTCTCTATGTGTGTGAGTTAAAATATAGAGTTAATTACAGTTAGACTCCCTTAATATTGGCGATGTGTCAGTTAACGCTCCGGAAGTTTGAAACTCTCAAAAAACTCCCGGACTTAGTTATTTTCACTCTGTTTTTTTACTAAAGTGCACTCTTGTTTCTCAAATTCATATTCTACTCTCATCCTTCCTTTTAAACAGCACACTTATTAAAGGGAGAGATAATGGTAGTTGAGAGATAAGAGTACACTTTAATAAAAAAATGAGAGTGAAAATAACTAAGTTCAGGGGGTTTTTTGAGAGTTTAAAACTTCAGGAGTGTTAAGTGACACATCCCTAATACTACATGAGGTCTATCTGGAATTAACCCTAAAATATATAATATGTTACACTGCTCATAGACTAAGTCAATACTCAACAAGTGAAAAGATACACAAAAATAACCAGTACATAATAGCGAAGAGAGAGGGAGTTCGGAGATCTATTATAGATATGATTGCTCCGCATAAGTCTTATCTTTTTTTGCTAGGAAGTAAGTCATATCTGTAGAAGCTCGGCATCTTCTCTCGGTCCAAAGAAATAAACCCCACAAATATAATATAAAGAAAGAAAAAAAAACAAGTTTTCCATTATTGTCACTCCCATGCTCCTCCTTACCAACTTAACCTTATTTGAAGGAAAATTAAAAAAGAAAAAAGAAAAAAGAAAAAAGAAAAAAAAACTAGTGGAATTGGTATAGAATAGAGAAAAAAAAATAAAATAAAATACTCAATATGGATAATTGAATTTGATAATTTTAGAAAAATTCTAAAAAAAAATATAGTAGACACGGTGAAATATGATGATCAATACGCAATTTATTGGAATTCAAAGTACAGATCTAAAATACAAAAATAAAAAATTATTGAAGTTTAATATCAGTTATATTGATATCAAAACACTAGCTCGAAATAAAAGATGAAAAAGAACCGATACAACATATAGAAAATTCAAGTAGTCACATGTGTGGATGACCACTTGATAGCGACATTGATAGCCACCCGGCATCAAACTGTAACTTTTTAGCTATACTTGACTTTTGGGATGTTTTTATCCGATATCACAAGCATAGATAGACTTTACTTTTGTCTTGCTAAACTATCGCTTTGCAATTGATATTGTTGTTTGGAAATTTGGTATTTTTTTACTGTAAAATTTAAAACGATAAAATATATAACACGATGTAAAAAGAAGAAGAAGCATGAATAATAAAAGAGAAATGAGGGAGCCTAAGTTATTTACCCAAACAAAGAAACTATTATCAATCCGCAACGTAGTCCAACTGTGTTGAAATGTCTATAACCCTCTTCGATTGTAATAGTAGAGATAGCTATTTTATCATCAGATCTCTACATCACATTATTACATGAGATTTATATCATTTCTAACGAGAATACTTTATTGAATGGTAAAATATACATTTTTACTCGTTACTGAATTTTTGGATGGTTAAATCTACTTTCCACTAAAAAAAACCTTTGTAACCATTTAATATTTTAATAAAGTCCAATACATGCTCCTCGTGGGACAGGATCCGAATCAGCATAGACCAGAATGAGCTGGTTTTTAGGGAACTTCTAAATGGGAGCAAGTTTTTTCCTAGTGAGCCCAGTTAAAACTCCCAATATATAACAACTATGCCCTCTAAAAAAAATCCCCATCTTACCCTTCTTCCTTCTCCCGCTTCCTCCGTCCCTCTCGCGAGCAACAGGTAATTTTTTTTTTTTTTTTTAAGGCTAAAACCCATTTCATTTCTCAATCTCTTCTTATCATTTTGTTAATTAGGAAGTTTAAAGGTGATTATTTTCTTTGTTTTGTGTATTTTCATTAGAACTGTAAACAAAAGCGAAATTTGAACAAGGAGCCGCCGTTCGGACTGACAGTCCGAACGAACTAGCTTCGCTCGGACTGTCAGTCCGAACAACTCTCGGCTGTTCGGACTGACAGTCCGAACAGTCTTCATTTGTTCGGACTGTCAGTCCGAACAAATCAAGTTCGTTCGGACTATCAGTCCGAACGAACTTGTTCGGACTGTCAGTCCGAACAAATCAAGTTCGTTCGGACTGTCAGTCCGAACAGCTTGGATCTGTTCGGACTGTCAGTCCGAACGAAGCTAGTCTGTTCGGACTGACAGTCTGGACAGGAGCTTGATTTGGCCACTGCCTCATCCACTCTATTTACTTATAAAAATTGATTTATCATTAGTTAACCGAATTTAACGTCAGTTTATGGACTTATATTAATAACAAATTATACATTATTATCGAAATATAGGGAATGAAGCAAAAAACATACAATTATACACTGACACACTGATACACCAACCCATTGATACTCTGATACATCATTTATTGCGATACAATGATACACCGACACACAATGATACAATGATACTGCTGATACACAAATACAATGATACTCATGATACACCAATATACTGATATAAAGATACTTGGATACACCCATACAATGAAACAACGATACAATTCTGATACAATGAAATAGTGAAGATTATAAATAGGGTTCCCTACGTATAAAACAAACAAGATTTTATATAAATTAAAGAAATACGATCAAATACAAACGTAGTGTTTATATTAAACAAACAAAAAGTGACCAATAGGGTTCATTACAAACAAAAACCATAAATTCAACAAATTCATCAAAATGTTTGCAAAATAGGTATACACCGGCCACTTGAAGTTCCTTACATCATCCATATCATTATACATCTCACACATTGATCACTGTCTCCTTGTCTTCCTCAGGGGTTGACGTCTGCTTCTGGTTCGAGTCAAATTTACCGTATCGGGTGCATTAGGAGTGGATTGATCTTGACTTGGTTCCTCTGCTTGCTCTTCAGGTGGTTCTTCTGGCTGAGTGCAACCAGTTAGCACGGCTTTGATCTTCGCAAGTGCAGTAAATAACAACCCAGATCGCTTCTTGAATGCCTTATCCCCTAGCGCAAGTAATGGATCGATTATTGTTTCTATGCGTGTATATTTCTGTAATATTAATGAAGCGAAAAAAATAAGCATCAGATAAACTGGGTACTATATGGGACAAAGAATAAAGAACATATATGGTTAGTAGCTCATCAACGATATTTGGCCGGGTTGATTGACTTCCTTCCTCTACTTGGGGTTCATCTGGTGCTACTCCAAGAAAGCGCTGTGATATATTAGAGAACCAAGAAATATAATCTGACTTGCAATCAGATGGGTAGTCAGCAATAGACCCACGGTGCTCCAGATACAATACGTGATCATGCAAATTTCTCCACATCTCCTCAATGTGAGTGTACTTAACCACATAGCTATTGGATGTTATACCCCGTGCTTCACGTAACGCTGAGAATGGTGGAGGTGGAACGTACTGTTGACGACCAAACTGCCTTAGTACACGCACCGGATGGTACGGCTCAATCACGCTGAAAATATTCAACATACCCATAAAAAATATAATTTCTCTGAACGGATATTTCTCTTTATAATTCCGATATGGATCCCAATCAACCTGCATGTACGTTGGATACAAAGAAGTACATTAGTTACCAATATATAACTTGCAAACTAAATAAGTACATTAAAAAGGGGAAATGTTGCATGGTTGCCTATGAGTTTATCTAGATTTGACCGAATAGACTGCACATGTGATTGGGAGATATTGTGATCCCGTCTGTTCAACCAGCGACAAGCAAGTGGTTTACCGTCAGCAAAAGATAGGTTCGAGACCGGCATAAAACTTGGGAAATAAGCGAAAATTCAAGCCTGTAGTAGTGTCAGATACCCGGCAATCTGAGCGACGTTAGCTCGGGAAGCAAGCCCAAGCTGCCTATATAACCATGCAAGAGCACCAGCACCCCATGCGAACGTATGGACATCTTCGAGATCATGCAGCAATGGTAAGTAATCAATAGAAACTCTCGTACAGCTCTTGTCCGCGAAAATCGTGCAACCAAGAAGATACATTAAATAAGCTCTGGCAGCACACCGAATCCTATGTTCAGTGTCTGTATCCACAACCCCGCAAAATTTTTCTCTTAACCAATCCAGTCGAACCGATGCACCACCTTTCGTATTAAGCTCATTCCATGCTTCAGAATAACTGACGTCCAAGGAATGAGTAATTGTATCAGCAGTTTCACGTGAAACTGCTGATACTTATTGGCAGACGAATTTTCCAACTACAGGTAAGTCAAGCAAGCAGGAAATATCATCTAACGTGATCGTCATCTCACCAAATGGCATATGAAATGTGTTTGTTACAGGATGACATCTCTCGACAAATGCGCTAACCTCAACAGCGCTAATGTACTGGTAGGAGCATTTGACCAATGGATACAATGAAGACCCACGTACTAATTCCATGAATCGGGTGTTTCATGCACTTATTTTTCTCCAGTGACTAATACATCGAAGTGGATCTCGTTCCTGTATATATACTATAGTCTTAACATATGTACACACACAATAGATTGTTTTATGATTTTTAACCGGAAATAATTACCTCATCTTTTAGAACGAAGAAAGCAACGTGCGTGTTGGCAGTGAAAATTTCTAAGTTAAAAGGATTTTCCACAACAGAACGCGGAGCTAATTCAATAGCCCCGCGTTTGGTTATATTAACCCTGCGTTTGAATAAAACGCGGAGATGTTTAATAGCTTCGCGTTGATTCCGCAGTTTGGCTTGTATTAGCCTCGCGTTTGAGTAAAACGCAGAGATGATCAATAGCTCCGCGTTAACTCCGCGTTTTGGTTATTTAGCGTCGCGTTTTGATGCGATTAAAGCTCCGCGTAAGCAGATAACCAGAATCTCATATTGATTGAGATTATGATTTTGGGCTTATCCAAATACCCGAATCAAGTCTAATCAGAATTCCATCAAAACTAAGATATTTGATTGGAATCCTTGATGAATGCGAGTTCTATTTAGATAGAAACTCTTGCATTAACCTGGGGTTATAAATACCTTCCTGGTGAAACCCTAGGGGCGGTCTTCTTCTTCCTTTTCGGCATCGGAAGCCTCCTATCGATCCTTTGGCAATTCAAGTACGCGAGAGAGCCTTGAAGCCTTTGCTGATCATCTTCTGAAATCTTGGAGAATTCAAGTTACGCATAGAGCCTTGAGTTCGTGAAGATCAGAGAAAATCACCAACTTCTTTCTGGAGTTCTTGAGAAGTTCGAGTTACGCGAGAGAGCCTTGAACGAATCAAAACCAGAGAAGATCGTCTATATTCGGCCGATATCTTTAAAAGAGAAGATTTCAACGTACCGATCGTCCAAAGGAACTGCTTGACAGATCCCATCGCCACAGATCCCACAATATTATAAAAGAGGGAGATTGAAATATAAAATCCTCTCGTTTGTTCTTTTTTATATCTTGTTCACTTTCATTGTAATTTAAGTTAATTCAATGGGAGGAAGCGAAGGAAATTTTGCGACGAACAAACTGGCGACCACAGTGGGAGCCATCTCTTTCACTGATGAAGAGATTGTGGCGCAATCGGACGTTGACTTGATCGGATCCGAAGTAGACACGCTGGTTGTTAAAATCGACCAGCAGAAGTACGAGGAGTTCCTCTCCTCCGGATCAGGTGACTTGGATGAGACACGGCACTATCGCCGTATGTACTCCAATGCCCGAGTGACGGGTAGAAAGGTATCCACCGAGAGACGGGGATCCTTGGAGACTACGGTTATAACGCCGGAGTCCACACAAGAAATCCTAACCGAGGAAGAGCTTCTGATTGCCGAAGAAGACATGGGAACTGGACTGACCAGGACCCAACTCCGGAACAGGAACCGGAGAGCGAGGCGTAGAGCCCTCAAAGCCCGCCTTGGACGCGGAGCTAACTCTAGAGGACGCGAGGCTATGGTCCCTCGCAAATTGGCTCGCGCTACCCGCGAGACCAATCTCTACCGCGTTAAATGCGAAGATACAACTTGCCTTAAAAGCAAGGAAAAGCCAGCGTGTGATTTTCCACGCAAGGCTGGTAATACTGGCGAGTTACGCAAGATTCCCAACACTCGCGAGTTACGCGAGTATAAAAATTATTCAAAGCCAGCGTGTGATTCTCCACGCGAGGCTATTACTGTGCCTAGCGAGAGACGCGAAGCCAGTAAGGGTTGCGCTAGTCGCAGAATACCCAACACTCGCGAGTTACGCGAGTATAAAAATTATTCAAAGCCAGCGTGTGATTCTCCACGCGAGGCTATTACTGTGCCTAGCGAGAGACGCGAAGCCAGTAAGGGTTGCGCTAGTCGCAGAATACCCAACACTCGCGAGTTACGCGAGTATAAAAATTATTCAAAACCAGCGTGTGATTCTCCACGCGGAGCTATTACTGTGCCTAGCGAGAGACGCGAAGCCAGTGATACTTGCAATAAACGCAAGACTTCTGACACCCACAAGGAACGGGAAGATGATTGGCAGATAGTTGTCAGTCGTAAAAACCACGCTAAGCGCGAAGCTATGATCTGCGTCAATCGCGAAGATAAGCCATCGTGCAAGAACTTCCTTTCACGCAGGGCTATTATTCCAGAAGCTAAACTTCCAAGGACACACCAAGCCAGCGAGAAACGCGAGGCTAGTATGGATAAGTGCGGAGCTATTCTTCAGGCCCGCAATATGAAACGCGAGGCTATTCCTAAGCCACACGAGGATCGGTTCGACCCCAGAGTCAGGGTTGATCAATCAAAGAAGTTTCAGTGGATCCCTAAACACTCTCAAGAGTTGAATGGACCTCTTGATTTCATGGCTAGAGGCACTGACCTCAGGGAGCATCTTTCTAAGAAGAGAGGCATAGACCAACTTCAAGTTGAACATAATTGCCATTGCCAGCAACTTATGACAACAGTATCAGCCGTGATGAATAACTGTGGCTGCAGCAAGAACAGGATATCTGTGTTCGACCGATTAAATGAGTCAAACCAGAATCCTGCTAAGAAGACAAGAACCACTCCCCTGAAACAAGGGAGAGCTGTAACTTCCAATATGGTAGGAAAAGGGAAGAAAATTGCAGAGACGGATGATGATTCAGAATCGAGCGATGATGAACCTCATCGTATTACTCGACTAAGATCAGGAGCCGTCCCGCCCCGAAATTATAAGAAGCTTGCAGGGGGTTCTTACGACGAGAACAGCGATAATTCCGCTATAGCCTCGCCCCCATCCTCTATATCGTCTCGGCTACAGAAGTCAGCATCGCACATGGCAGATAAATCTGGTGATATCAATCAGAGATTTGAGGCTCAAGAAAGAATGATTCGAGAGCAACAGAAAACGATTGAAGATCTTAAGATGCTACTTTTAAAAGTTGTTGAAGATAATGCTAAACAGGGCAAGAAGAATCCAAATGAAGAAGAACAGGAGGAGAAAGCCCACTCGATGCATGAGGAAGAAGACAGATTTTCTTTCCATGATCCGCATGAAGAAAAGCTTGAAAAGTTACAGAATCAACTCGAAGCCTTGATGCATAAAAAAGAGTTGAAGGAGTCAGGAGTCTCTAGACCATATCCAGCAGAATGGGATGTGGTACCCTATCCTCCAAAGTATAAGCCGCTCAAGTTGGAGCCCTATGACGGGAAGGGATCGCCCAGTCAGCACATCTATTATTTCTTGTCCCAAGCAGGACACTTAATGGGTAATGATCCCATCATGACCAAAGTATTTGCAAGTACTTTGCGAGGGCCTGCCTTTACTTGGTTCATGCAGCTGCCCCCAGGTACTATTAATACCTGGTTAGATGTTGAGAAATTATTTCTCTCACGTTTCTTCGAGGATGACACCGAGATTACGGTTCATTCCCTCCTTGCAACTAGGCAGGGGGAACAAGAAGCGGTTAAAGATTTCATAGAAAGGTTCTGGGAGAAGTCCGTACATTGTAAACACGGAATGATCCAGGAAACTCTAGTCGAGACATGTCGACAAAACCTTAAGACCAATGTGCTCCTCAAAATGGGGGCCGTAGAGTTTAAGACGTGGAGGGACCTGCTCAAACAAGGAGAGCAAGCTGAAGACTTGATTCGCCGAGTTGAAGAGTCCCGCGGGCCAAGAAGTGCTGGGGGTAGTAAATCATATACCCAAAACAACAGCAACAAGAATAAAGGGAAAGCAGTAATGTCATCAGAAACTGCTCCTCAGAAAACCAGTCCTCCGCCAGAGCCGAAATCTCAAGGTCAGCGAGGGTCAAGGCAAATTAGACCGCAGCAAGAAAGGAATTACATTTTCAAAGCTGAACAGACACCAGTCCTCTTTCACCTGCTCCAAAAGAAGGGAATGCTAAAACTTCCGGAGAATAAGAAGCCAGAAGACGTTGGTAAGATAAAAGATCCCAACTACTGTCTCTATCACCGGAATGTTGGACACCCTACCCAGGATTGTTTTCCCCTTAAGAACAGGATCCAAGCACTAATAGAAGCTGGGGTTCTGACGCTTAAGGAAGAGCAGAAGAAGGTCACTGCCAATATGGCAACCATAGTGGTTGGAACCCACGAGTTCCCCGCAGGAGTGACCCCAATCCCAAAGGGTGAGGCAGTTACAAAGAATCTTGATCCTTACAACAAAGCCCAAGAAGGACTTGTCCCCATAACAACCCAAAGAGGGGAAGTTATGTAGGTTCACCCTGATTTGCTGGAAGATGAACAATGGACTATTTCAAGAGGTCCAGAGAAGAAGCGGGCTGTCAATACCATCTCTGCAGATATAAAAGAAGAATATATAGCTTCAGGCGCCTTCACAAGTTCTGAAGGAGAACCCGAAACTATGGCCACCCATCAAGATGGGGCAGGCCCTTCCAGTACTCGATCTGGAAAGACATATCTTAAGGACTACACTAGAGTGGATCCAAAAGATATCTATGCAGAACTTGCAAAGCCTGCGAAGCAGAAAAGACTTCGTTTCCAAAAGAATTCTACCAGAGATGAAGGAGCCAAAGAAACTCCCTTCGAATTTGACATAATCGCACAGTTGGCTAATATCCCAGCGCGAGTGACGCTTTACGAATTGTTGAGATTATCAAAATCAACACGTGAAGCTCTAAGAGAGGCCTTGGCAGACTCTGAGTCGTTTCTAGCTCAGATTGTCGAGCCGGCCATCGAAGAGCGGGACTCTTGCCCCCACTGTTATCAAGTTAGGAGGCAGGTCCCACAAATTATCTTCTCTCCAGAAGACATGCAGGTGAGGAATATAAAGCATAATAAGCCTTTATATTTCACTGGATATGTCGGGTCCACAAAAGTGGACCGAATTCAGATTGATCCAGGTTCTGCACTCAGCGTCGTGCCTAGTAGATTGATGCAGCTGTTGGGGATTTCCCTTCATCGCTTGACACCTACACACACTACCATCTATGGATTCAACGCTAATAATAGCCATCCTCTTGGTAAGATCCGATTGCGGTGTCAAATTGGAGACTTGAAAACGGAGGTTACATGTTACGTAATTGATGCTGATACCTCCTACAATATTTTATTGGGGCGACCTTGGATTCACTCTCATATGATAGTTCCGTCGACTCTTCACCAGTGCATGAAATATTGCGATGAGGAAGGAGAGGTCCGGACACTAATTGCTGACAAGCAGCCATTCAAAGGGTTGGAAAATTACTTCACAGATGCTGCACTCTACAAGCCAGCACATGAAGCCTCCAATGACAGTCTTAACAAATCTCCAAAGCCCGACGACAGTGGCAATGAAGCCGACACTGAGTACGAGCTCCTTGGAGAAGATGACGGGGGTGATTACGAAATCAACCCTCACCTAGATCATAGCTTAGGTCTTGATAATATAGTGGATGTAATAGAAAGTGAATGGGTTATTAATGAAAGTGTAAAGTTAGTCTACGAGCATGCTGTAGCTACTGAGTCTGAGCCCTCTTGTACCTCCACCGAAGCGGATGGCCTGACCGAACTTGAAGTTCTGGCGGCATATCATTTGCCCCTCAAGTCTTCCCTCCTCTCTCAATTAAAAATAACCAAGGATCAAGGGCACTTATTTGAAGTGCCTCCCCGACAGAAGTCCCAAAGGCCGATCATGTTCGGCAAAGTGGCCACGTCGCCTCGACAGAGACAAAGTAATGAAAGTCATGAACAAACATCACCTCAATTTCACTTATATGAGCAAAGGTCCCGACAGATGATGGAGAAAATGGGATATAATTTTACCCAGAAGCCGGGATTAAACTTTGGAAAAGGGCGGCGGAATCTCATACCCTCGTTTAGACCGAGAGGAAAAAGCCCTGATTATTATCAGAAGACCCGCAGAGGGTTGGGTTATGTATCTACCCCACCTTCTTCACCATTAAAAGATGAAGAGAGTTCTTCGGCCAAAGAAGAAATATCTTCACCAGATCATGATTCAGATATGAGCACCGGTGCTTGGTTTCAATCTTTGACAATCAATATGGTTTCAGCCGCGCCAGAAAGCGACGAGGAACCAATTGACGTCCAAGATGATGCTTGGGCCAGACATATGGACACTCTCTGGGATGTCCGCTTTGAACAGCGTGATCTGCCCACAGAAGATAAATTAATACAGGTTAACATGGGAACGGAAGAAAATCCGAAACCCATTTTTATAAGCGACACACTAACTCCTTTAGAAAAAGAGGAACTTATATCCCTTATCAAAGAGTATATAGATGTGTTCGCATGGAGTTATGAAGATATGCCTGGGCTTGATCCTCAAATTGCCACACACCGGTTAAATATAAAAGAAGATGTCAAACCTGTTAAACAGCAACAAAGGCGTTTTCGACCGGAATTGATGGAGGCAATAGTTGCTGAGGTCAACAAGCTTATACAATCCGGGTTCATCCGTGAAGAACAACACCCGGACTGGGTGGCAAACATAGTGCCAGTTTGCAAAAAGAATGGCAAAATCCGGATATGTATTGACTTTCGAGATCTGAACGCTGCATGTCCCAAGGATGAATTTCCACTCCCCATCACCGACGTGATGATCGATAATACTTGCGGTTATGAGAGGATGTCCTTTATGGATGGTTTCTCAGGTTATAACCAAATCAAGATGCACCCGGATGATGAAAATCATACAGCTTTCAGAACGCCACAGGGGGTATACTGTTATACGGTGATGCCATTCGGATTAAAGAATGCAGGTGCCACTTACCAACGCGCAATGAGCGCCGTATTTAAAGAACACCTACGCAGAACAGTAGAGTGCTATGTGGATGACTTAGCAGTTAAAAGCAAAGACAAAGAAGATCATCTTCACGATTTAAGAGTGGTCTTCGATCTTATGAGGAAACATCACTTGAAAATGAATCCTACCAAGTCGTTCATGGGGGTATCCAGCGGGAAGTTTCTAGGGTTCGTAATAACTTCAAAAGGAATTTTCCTCGATCCGGAAAAGGTAAAAGCGATTAGCGAAATGCCGCATCCCCGCAATCTTAAGGAATTAAGGGGATTACAAGGAAAACTCGCTTATATTCGACGCTTCATATCCAACTTATCTGGACGATGCCAACCATTCTCCAAACTTATGAAGAAGGGAGTGTCCTTCATATGGGATGAGGCATGTCAGCAAGCATTTGATGACCTCAAGGAGTACCTTACTAAGCCTCCTGTACTAATGGCACCAGCCCCTGGGCAGCCCTTCCTTGTATATGTAAGGGCCATGGATAATGCTTTAGGAGCATTACTTGCTCAATATAATGAGCACGGCCATGAACATGCCCTCTACTATTTAAGTAGAACAATGATTGGGGCCGAACAGCGATATACCCCGATTGAAAAAGAATGTTTAGCCCTAGTGTTTGCTGTTCAGAAAATGCGACACTACCTTTCAGGGCAAACAATTCATGTTATATCACGGGTTAACCCCTTGAAGATTCTAATGACCAAACCGGGATCCTTGAATGGCCGATTGGCAAAGTGGGCGCTCTTACTATCACCCTATGACATACATTTTGTCCCTCAAAAGGCCATGAAGGGACAGGCAATCGCTGATTTCCTTACAGACCATCCAATTTGGTCCAAACTAAAGCAGACATCAGAAGTCAACACAGTTACCAAAGAACAGCCTTGGCAAATGTTCTTTGATGGTGCCGCGAGACGATATGCTGCTGGAGTGGGGGTTGTGCTAATATCCCCACATAAACATATATTGCCTAACGGTTACTCATTAACAGAACCGTGCACTAATAATGTAGCGGAGTACAACGCGCTCATTATCGGCTTAAAAATAGCTCTGCAACTGGGGGTGAACCATCTAGAGGCATATGGAGATTCTAAGCTCATTGTCAATCAGATGACAGGCGAGTATGAAGTCAGACATGAAGCCCTCATCCCCTATCATCAGCTAGCTATTGAGCTAGCAGGATATTTTGAACAATTCTACATATATCATGTATCTCGAAACGAGAACATTTATGCAGATGCTCTTGCCGCATTAGCCGCAACGCTGGCAATCCCGCCAGGTGAAGCTAAAAGCATCACCATTGGTAGTAGAGAACTCCTCCACCCAGATGTGATATCTCAAACCGAAGAGGTATGCCAGATTGGCTTAAACTTAGAGCCCCGTGATTGGCGATTTCCGTTTGTGGATTATGCTTTGCATGGGATATTACCAGAAGATCCTAAGGAAGCCACCTCAATAAAGAGGAAGGCCCAAAGATTTTATTATGACCATAAACTTCAGACTTTGTATAGAAAGTCAAGAGGTGGTCTATTGCTACGCTGCATATCGAAAGCAGAAGCAGAACAAGTGCTGAGAGAAACACATGATGGAATATGTGGAGCTCATCAGCCCGGTCCCAAACTTGGAGACCGTATAAGAAGGTTGGGGTACTACTGGCCGAGCATGGTTACGGAAGCAATGGCATACGCTAAACGATGTCATGCATGCCAAATACATGCCAATTTTATTCATCAACCCCAAGAATACTTGCACAATACCGTCGCAAGCTGGCCATTTGAAGCCTGGGGAATGGACATTGTGGGGCCAATAACTCCCCGTCATCCAGAGGACATCGGTTTATTCTTGCAATAACCGATTATTTTTCAAAATGGGCCGAAGCCGTGCCCATGAAAGAGGTGAAAACGGTAGATGTGATCAAATTTATCAAGCATCATGTCATTTACCGATTTGGCGTCCCTCGACGGATCATTCATGATAATGGTCCACAATTCATCAGTCAGGGATTCTCCAGATTCTGCAATAAATTCAGAATCAAAGATATCGCTTCTACACCATATAACCCTGCGGCTAATGGGTTGGCCGAAACTTTCAACAAGACGATCATCAAACTCCTTCGGAAGTTCGTCTCCTCCAATAAACGAGATTGGGATGAAAAGTTGGGAGAATGTTTGTGGGCTTATCGCACCACCGTTCGCACCCCGACCAAAGCTACCCCGTTCTCTATGGTTTATGGAAGTGAGGCTGTTCTGCCTCTTGAAATCCAGATACCATCATTAAGAGTGGGTTTAGCTACAAAGATGACGATAGAAGAGCGCCATCAGCAAAGGTTGCAAGAACTAGAGGCGTTAGATGAAAAACGTCTCAGAGCTCAACAACAAATTGAGTTGTATCAAGCCCGAATATCTCAAACGTTCAATAAGAACGTTAAACCAAGGACCTTTAAACAAGGAGACTTGGTTCTGGCTGTTAAAAGGCCAATGGTGCTAACCCACAAGACTAAGGGTAAGTTTGAACCCAAGTGGGAAGGACCGTTTGTTGTGGAGACAGTATACTCCAGTGGAGCCTATCGCTTAATGAATCAAGATGGCGACAGGATGATGATGCCGATCAATGGCAAATTTCTGAACAAATACTATTCTTAGTATCCCTGGAGATACCAGTCTTCTTCTTGGGCATGCGCAGTTTGGCGCCTCTGACCCAAACCTGGTGAGTTTGGTTCTCAAGTTTGAACCACCTCCAGTCTTTTTCTTAGGCATGCGCATTGTGCGCCTCTGACCTAAACCTGGTGCGTTTGGTTCTCAAGTTTGAACCACCATCAGTCTTTTCTTAAGCATGCGCATTGTGCGCCTCTGACCTAAACCCTGGTGTGTTTGGAGTACCCAATTCAAGTTACGCGAGAGAGCCTTGAACCGCCTCCAGTTTGGTTCTCAAGTTTGAACCACCATCAGTCTTTTCTTGGGCATGCGCAATTTGGCGCCTCTGACCCAAACCTGGTGTGCTTAGTTCTCAAATTTGAACAGCCCCCAATCTTCTTTTAGGCATGTGTAATTAAGCGCCTCTGACCTAAAAGATATGAATTGCCCAACGCTTCTATAGCAATGGGAAGAGGAGATTAAATTTCTCGCCAACCCATCATACTGGGGTAAAAGTATGAATTGCCCAACGCCAACTAGGCAATGGGAAGAGAACTAGTTTCTCGCCAACCCATCATACTGGGGTAAAAGTATGAATTGCCCAACGCCAACTAGGCAATGGGAAGAGAACAAGTTTCTCGCCAACCCATCATACTGGGGTAAAAGTATGAATTGCCCAATGCCAACTAGGCAATGGGAAGAGAACAAGTTTCTCGCCAACCCATCATACTGGGGTAAAAGTATGAATTGCCCAATGCCAACTAGGCAATGGGAAGAGAACAAGTTTCTCGCCAACCCATCATACTGGGGTAAAAGTATGAATTGCCCAATGCCAATTAGGCAATGGGAAGAGAACTAGTTTCTCGCCAACCCATCATGCTGGGGTAAAAGTATGAATTGCCCAACGCCAACTAGGCAATGGGAACAGAACAAGTTTCTCGCCAACCCATCATACTGGGGTAAAAGTATGAATTGCCCAACGCCAAGTAGGCAATGGGAAGAGAACAAGTTTCTCGCCAACCCATCATACTGGGGTAAAAGTATGAATTTCCCAACGCCAACTAGGCAATGGGAAGAGAACTAGTTTCTCGCCAACCCATCATGCTGGGGTAAAAGTATGAATTGCCCAACGCCGACTAGGTAATGGGAAGAGAACAAGTTTCTCGCCAACCCATTATACTGGGGCAAAAGTATGAATTGCCCAACGCCAACTAGGCAATGCGAAGAGAACAAGTTTCTCGCCAACCCATCATGCTGGGGTAAGAGTATGAATCGCCCAATACCGATAAAGTAAAGGGAAGAGGAAAAGTTTGGCATTTAAGCCCAAACGTAGTCCTCGACAACTCACCATGTTGAGGGAAATAACATGGCTAGCCCAACTCAAACGGTAGTTGGTAAAGGCTAATCAAATCCGTTGATAGCTGGGGGTTTGCTAAAAATCCCATATTAAACTTTAATTGTTATTTCGGTTCAAGAAATTGAGCATAAAACGGTACCGAGATAAATCGTTTTGACGACAGGTTATTTGTTGGGCAAGCAAATCTGTTTTGAAGCCGGCAAATAAAAGAGTCAAAAGAATCATCTTTATTAAGGTGAAGATACAAAAAGAATTTCAAAGAAACATAGTAAAGTTATCTCTCTCCTGTTTACGAAATTCTTATTACAAGGAAGATAAAAGTGTAAAGAGAGATGAAACTATTGGCCTCCCAGAAGTCTCAATTGGTTTATTGTCTCGTCCAAATTTCTACGATGAGAAGCCTCCACGGTTTGCTGAGCTTGCCTACGCAACTCATCATCACTTATTGAAAGTTGTTGCTGACGAGATTCTTCTATGGCACGATTCCTGGCCATCTCTTCCTGCTGAATCTGCTCCTGCTGGACAAGCAACATCTCCCGTTTCTTGACAGATTCTCCTAATCGGAGTTCATTTTCTATCAAGGTGGCCCGAGCTCTCGCAATCGTCTCCTGGGCTTTAGAGATGGCCGCCTGACTTTTCTCAATTCCGAAGTTTACCCTTTGCAGGTCGCCAATAACGGATTCCCGACTGGCCTGGAGCTCTGTCAGCTCCTGAGACCATCTCTCCTCCTGCTGCCTTAAAATAGTTCTTCGAGATAAGGATTCTGCCTAAAGCCGCGCCAGCTCTATCTCAGTGATCGCCTCCACATCAGCCTGACGGAGTGTGTGTAGCGTGGTCACCTGCTCTTCTAAAGCTGCAAGGCGGGCCCGGTATGGAGCTGCTCGATCTTGTCCACCGAATTCTTCGATATTTCCTAAATACCGGAGTAACAGTGGACGTGCGAAGTTGAAGGAATCGTGGCCAGCAAGAACCATCTCGACACATCTTCTTAACAAATGCATAAAATCCTCGACAGTGAAGCCGAAAAGTCTTTCAAGAGGATTTGCAGTGTCGGTAGGCAAAGTAGGCAATGCCAAAAGAGGTGTCGTGAGCAAGGGAGCAGTAGTGGCTGGGATTGGAGAAGAAGAAGCCCGTCCCTGCATTAAATTCATGATCTGAGGGACCAGTAGAGCCAGTGCAGATCTGGAAGAACTGGAGACCCCAGACGAAGTACCGTCGGTACAGATCACTTGGGTACCCCCACCAACAGGAAGAGAAGATGGGACCACTTCGCCTGAAACTCCTTCGGTGGGAGAAGCATCTTTGAACGAGAATTTCAAATTATTCTCCTCCCCTGCAGGAAGGCTTGGAGTCGGAAGAGTTGCAGGTATCTCAGCAGCCACGACAACAGACGACGTTAAAATCGCTGACTGAGAAGGCATTCCAACGACCGTGGGAAATGTCTCAGTAGAGCAGACTGGCGTTGGAGATGGCATGCTAGGAGAAGATGTAGCCTCATTAGCAGCAGCTACAATAATAATCTCAGTTCTCTCGTCACTTCCCAATTCGTCAATTGGGGGAATTAAAGAGGAAACAGAGGCAGGAGCCGGTGTGGAATAATCAGCCGCAAACTCACCAGCAGAGCTACTCACACCACCAACAGAGCCAGAATGGTCCATTCTATCGTCAGACTCTACTTGGGTAGTCGAGTGCATTGGCGAAAGAAGTTGATCACCTACATTTCAGAAGACCAGAAAAGCAGTGTTACGTTAAAATAATAACAGGCAAAAGATAAAATGCTAAAGGCCATACCAGGCGATACAAGTCCAGTTGTCGGACTTAAAGGGGGAGCCATTGTCGTTTCCAGCAATGTACCCGTCTCGCTACCCGTTAGTTGCGCCCCAGGTTCTGCCACAGGCTCTACGGCCAAAGGAGCTGAAATCTCAGCAACACTTGGAGCTTTGGCAGGTTCATCCTCCCTTGCCAACGCTGGGGGTACAGCTGAAGCCAACAAGTCGGAAGCAAGTTTGATAGCCACTTCTTGGGGGACTATCAAGGTTTCCTGCCCCAATTTTTGCTTCTTACCAGGCCTTTTCTTTAAAGTGCCGCGGCGTTTGAGAGTTGGACTCAGGGAACGACTGACAATAGGCTGAGGAACTCCACCAGTACCAGCATTGTCATGATCATCACCGGCATCATCGTCTGATTCACTGATGTCCGAAGGCTCAGCCGCAGCGCCAAGGAATTCTTCCATTCCTTTTATCCTTACCCTAGAAGCACCCTGACGGCTAATATAGAGGGCTTCAATCTCTTTGCAACAACTGCGATTGAGAGAGAAGCTGGGCACGTCAGCATTCGCAATGTTGAACCAATTGCAGGAGCTGAGGGTCATGGCCAATTCTGGCACCTTCTGAGGCAAGGAGAATTCAGCCTCGGTCCCGCCTGCTGCAAAATGGAACCAGCCGCGAGCGCCTTCGTATAAATTCCCCTCGTAAGCGAGATCTTGATTTGGATTGCCCACATAAAGTTGAGAATATCCAAACTGGCGAGGAAAGCGACTCGGAGTATATGGCTCAATCTGACACTGGAGATCTTGACGATACACCAAGTGTCCGGGACGGATGTTGAGAAGCCACTAGAACGCTCCTGCAGATAAAGTAGTGAACTTATCTGCTCCCATGGCATCCTTCAACCTCGTCCCATATCCTCCACCGGGAAAGTCAGGAAAACACCGGAAGATCTCGTAATTCTGAAAGCTACGAAGAGTCTTCCGAATCTGGGACATATAATTCTGCCTCCATGAAGAACGTTCATACAGTTCTACAAGGAAACACTTTTCGCCCGAACGACGCTCTGGTGCACTCATTAAGGAGGGACAGTGCAAGACAAGCCACGCCATCAAATAGGTGTAGGGCATCTCCACCCTAGGGTTTGGAGTTTTCGGTTGGGCAGTCTCTTTCGACTTGCCCTTTCCTTTCCCCTTGACCTTAATAGTGGGGAGGAAATCACGACAGAATACCCTCAGTCCATATTGCAAATTGCATACCATGGCGGGAAGGAGTCCAAGGGGTCGGCCGTATGCAAGAAGAACTGCTGGATATACCACGGTCATTGCAATCGCTTCCTTGGGCAATGATGGCACGACGCATCTTTTGAGCCACAGCATCAAAAACCCGGCAATGAGACCTCTATTGGAGATCGGAAATTGGGCTTGATAGTGATAGCTCTTGAATGAAGTACCGGGACCGTATCCATTCTCATTGGATTCCGTAGTATAGAACAAACGGTAATGGCCCCTGGCTACACGTTGGTCGATCTCTGAAATGGGGACAGGAGAATGACCATGGATAATGGCCGAGCTATCCTTAGAATTTAGGTTGACAAAAAGGTATTCGGCCCACTTCTTGTGGCCAATACCGTGATTACGTGCACCTGTCTGGTCAGCGCAGATATGATAATGGCACATCATCTCCCAGTACGTGACATAAATGCGCTCATCCCTCGCCAATAGCATGTTCAACTCATCGGTGGTGGGGATATACTCCTCGTAAGGGACTTCGCCCATCGAGAGCCCAGAAACCTCAAACATCTCGTGGAGAGCGAACCCTAGCTCACCCACTGGTGTAAAGAAAGTAAAGGTTTCAGGGTTATACATCTCCAAGAGGCAGTAAAAGTGATAAGCACTCTGGGGAAACCCGAATTGGACATTCCTGATGGCTTTATACAAGCTAATATCCTTTAAAATGGGCTCGTGGGAATCCAGCATGTACTGAACAAGGCGTGCCCACCACATATTGTTAGAAGAATGAACCCAGCCAGGCATCCTGAAGTCGCTAGCCGGGTACTGACCATCCTTCGCCAAGAACTCACTTAAGAAAGTTCGGGCACGAGATGGGACTTCACCCACTGGAAGCTCCTTGCCAAATCGGCCTGGAAGCAAGCCAGTAATGCATCTAGGGGAACCATCTTGATAAACCTCTTTTGCACCAAATTTGCCAGTTGGGACGCCATCTTGCTCCTGAGTCAGTCCCCACTTTAATTCTCGAGGCATCGCTAGCCTCTGAAGATAGACCAGAGGATAGCTACGATCCATTCTAGGCAGAAACATCAGCATTTCGCCTGAGTTATATAACCAAACATGCTCCTCTTCAGAAAGGATCTCATCTGAGTGGTCCATCTGGTCTCCAAAGAGGAAAGCGGGTTTCTCCATCGCCTTTCTGTTCACATCTTCAAAAACCGCGTCAGTTATGATTTCTCGCCAGTAGTGGGGTGGTACTTGATCAGCTTCTCCTTGCGTTCCTTTGGGTCTGGCTTGTATGAGGGCAGGATGGTAGTGAAACGGAATTGGCCTGAGGGATCAGAACCCCCAGCAAAACCGAAGTAGTTCTTGTGGGGAAGAGATTCCATCGAATATCCTACTGCAAAAAGAAAGCAGAATGAGAAAAGTTTCTCTAGGACAGAAAATTTATCTAAGTATGGACGCGCGAAGCTAAAAATTAGAACGCGCGAAGTTAAGAATAGCGCCGCGCGAAGCTAAAGATTAGACCGCGCAGAAATAGCCTCGCGTTTTCAGCGCGACTGCTACTTAAAAATAGCCTCGCGTTTTCAGCGCGACTGCTACTTAAAATAGCCTCGCGTTTTCAGCGCGACTGCTACTTAAAAATAGCCTCGCGTTTTCAGCGCGACTGCTACTTAAAATAGCCTCGCGTTTTCAGCGCGACTGCTACTTAAAAATAGCCTCGCGTTTTCAGCGCGACTGCTACTTAAAAATAGCCTCGCGTTTTCAGCGCGACTGCTACTTAAAAATAGCCTCGCGTTTTCAGCGCGACTGCTACTTAAAATAGCCTCGCGCTTTAAACGCGAGGATGACGCGATAACTTCGCGTAAGAAGGCAGTCAGAGACTTTTCTTCTTCTCCAAGCCTTACGGCAGGAGTACGGCGATCTCGCCGGTAAAAGAGTTGATTGATCAGTTAAATTTAAGCCAAATCACTCTAGAAATGTTCTAAAGAGTCTCGATGGAGAGATTCTTACCCCCGATAGGCGAAATGTGGGCTGACGCGTCGCTGCCTTGGCCGCCGCCACCACTGCTTGCGCCAGTCGCCGATGATGGAGCCGCTCGAGAAGTAGCACGAGTCTTGGGTGCCATTGCTGAGGAAAATCGACTGAAAATTTGGAGAAACTCGGTCGGAAGAAGATTGGGTCGTCTGAACTCTGATCGCCTGAATCTCTAAGTTTCTGGAAAATTCTCAAATAGAGTGAGAATGATAAGAAATAGAGATTTCTTTTAAATGGAAGGAACCGCCTCTTGGAATTCGGCGCGAGTTTCGGAGAAAGTGACTGGTCAGTTACTCTCCAACACGCGAAGCTATTAGCCTCGCGCGACTAAGAAAAAGCGAAGTTGATTAACTCCGCGCAACTATACAAAACGCGAGGATAGCCTGTGCCTTAGCTTTGCGTTTTCATGGAAAGACTTGGATTTTTGACGAGTGCAATTGAGCGCTTCCATCTAAGTTAAAGTGATCCTTATCCGATCATTTGGGTATTATCAGTCTAAGTTACGCAGAAGTGCCTTAGACTATTTTACCAAAATTATTAACCATCTGTTTGTTGAGCAAGCAAAATTCTTGAAGCTAACAGATAGAGAGGAAAATAATTTATCTTTATTCATGAAGCAAGAGATTACAAAGAGGGAGTTATAGCTCTCCCAAAAGCTTTTTTTTACATGGTCAATTTGTCAATAACCAAACAGTAAGACTTCTCTACGGGGTGTTGAAGCTCAGTTCCCTGGTTCACATACAAAAGAATTTAAGATTTCTCTACGGGGTGTTGAAGCTCAGTTCCCTGGTTCACATGCAAAAGATCTCCTCTGCAAATGTCAATTCGGATCTGTCATCCGAAATGAAGCACGAGAGGAAAGGAAAGTGCTGCACTGAAGCGCAATTTTGAACTGCAAGTGCTGCAATTCTGCACTGCAAGTGCTGCAGCTCCTTATTTACAGCCCCTTCAGGAGTTTATCTCTCGGAGCCAGAGCTTGAAACCTGCAACTATGTTGTAAAGCATATGCTTCTGACTTCCTTAGAGTCACTTCTGCTGATGAAGATCGATGGACCTACATACATTCCACTTCAGAAAGGATTGAACTTACTGCAAAAGGAACAGAGTTTCCAAAAGAGTGAAAACGCAGAGCTAAGCTAACTCCGCGCACAGTTGAAAAAAATAGCCTCGCGCTTTAAACGCAGAGGATGATGCGATAACTTCGCGTAAAGGGGGACAAGATTTCTTTCTGTTCTTTCCTTCTCTTTCAAATTCATAGCGACTGCTAATCAAGGATAGCCTCGCAATTCATCGCGACTGCTAATCAAAGATAGCCTCGCAAATTCATAGCGACTGCTAATCAAAGATAGCCTCGCAATTCATAGCGACTGCTAATCAAGGATAGCCTCGCGGATTCATTGAGACTACTAGTAAAGCCCCACGTTTCAAGCGCAGGGACGACACAATAAAACGGCGATCTCGCCAACAAGACAAAGCAATCGTCCAGATTAAAACCAAGCCAAAATATCTCAAGATGGTTCTGAGAAAACCAAGAGATGAGATTTTTACCTTCGGAAGACGCTGCATAGACTGGTTCGCCGTCGCGTCTACCTTCACGGCTGCTGCCATCAACGCCGGCCAACTTGTGAAAATCCAAACTCCTCTGGAGAGACATCCTATGGAGAATTGAACGAAGATCAGTTGGAGATCATTCGTGAATCACTCGATTTCTCAGAAATTCTTCGGATGAGATGAAGAAGAAGATGAGCCGGGAGCTCTATTTAAACAGAATTTCCGTCGCTTGGTATTCGGCGTGGAAACTCAGGGTAATTAATGACATAATTACTCATTTCACTGAAGACGAAGTAAAGCTGATTAGCTCCACGTAAGTGAGCGAAATAACGCGAGATAGACTTGGTATTCTAACTCCGCGTTTCAGTTAAAAGAATCCAAAGTATTTCAAAATCTGCTGAAGTCTAAGCCATTTTTAAAACTTTGGAGGGGGTTCTGTTGGCAGTGAAAATTTCTAAGTTAAAAGGATTTTCCACAACAGAACGCGGAGCTAATTCAATAGCCCCGCGTTTGGTTATATTAACCCTGCGTTTGAATAAAACGCGGAGATGTTTAATAGCTTCGCGTTGATTCCGCAGTTTGGCTTGTATTAGCCTCGCGTTTGAGTAAAACGCGGAGATGATCAATAGCTCCGCGTTAACTCTGCGTTTTGGTTATTTAGCGTCGCGTTTTGATGCGATTAAAGCTCCGCGTAAGCAGATAACCAGAATCTCATATTGATTGAGATTATGATTTTGGGCTTATCCAAATACCCGAATCAAGTCTAATCAGAATTCCATCAAAACTAAGATATTTGATTGGAATCCTTGATGAATGCGAGTTCTATTTAGATAGAAACTCTTGCATTAACCTGGGGTTATAAATACCTTCCTGGTGAAACCCTAGGGGCTGTCTTCTTCTTCCTTTTCGGCATCGGAAGCCTCCTATCGATCCTTTGGCAATTCAAGTACGCGAGAGAGCCTTGAAGCCTTTGCTGATCATCTTCTGAAATCTTGGAGAATTCAAGTTACGCATAGAGCCTTGAGTTCGTGAAGATCAGAGAAAATCACCAACTTCTTTCTGGAGTTCTTGAGAAGTTCGAGTTACGCGAGAGAGTCTTGAACGAATCAAAACCAGAGAAGATCGTCTATATTCGGCCGATATCTTTAAAAGAGAAGATTTCAACGTACCGATCGTCCAAAGGAACCGCTTGACAGATCCCATCGCCACAGATCCCACAATATTGTAAAAGAGAGAGATTGAAGTATAAAAATCCTCTCGTTTGTTCTTTTTTATATCTTGTTCACTTTCATTGTAATTTAAGTTAATTCAATGGGAGGAAGCGAAGGAAATTTTGCGACGAACAGTGCGTCTTGAAACTCTTCAGTACTGATAAATCAACTGGACCTCGGTAATTTGACTCATGAAGATCATCTTGAGAGCCTCCTGCATCAGTATTCTCTTCTTCTAGTCTTGCACTGTCATATCTGATCAAATTCGGAGTTTCTATATTTAATTCAGTATCTACGGCCACTTCGATTTCTCTCTCTCGTATCGGGCGTTGGATTTGTGGTCGAGATGTTGCTTTCTTCCTCCTTAACGAGGCAGTTGGTCGAACGCGAGAAGATTCTGCTGGATCCATCTATGCAATACAAAGATATTTCATTTATAGATATTTTTTATCAAAACAGTAAATTTTTTATGTGTAAGTAAGTAGTAACAAAGTATAATTTGCTATAAATATCATATTTTATCTATTTATTTTTTAGCTATAAGATAGTGTAATATTAAAATTTAAAGACACTGAAACCGTTCTTTGTTACTTAATCAATCATTAGGACAATACCATTAAACTTCAAAATTAATTAATAAATTTTAATATTAACATCTATAATTAGAAAATAACTAAATTTTCGCATATTTTACAACTACGATTACAATATTATATTTTCTTCATAATTATAATCTAAATATTAAAAATCAAAATTAACAAAAAAATGTACTCGTTTAGATTTTCGCGATTCTAAATTATTATTAGACCAAACAAGAAGTTATCAGTTTTCAGGGCAGTCACAGAGAAAATAAGAATAAACTAAATAAAACAAAATTAAAATTAAATTAAAGGAGACTTACAGTGGAGCTCAGAAATCTGAGATCAAGATAGAGGAAATGAGGCAGCGGAGGGTTAGGGGGGCGTGGCAGCGGAGCGAAGGGTGGGGGAGGAGGGTGGGGGGTGTGGCAGCGGAGGGTGGGGGGTGTGACAGCAGAGGGTGGGGGCGGGTGGGGGGTGTGGCAGCGGAGGGTGGGGGCTGAGGGTGGGGGGTGTGGCAGCGGAGGGTGGCAGCGGAGCGGAGGGTGGGGGCGGAGGGTGGGGGGGTGTGGCACCGGAGGGTGTGGGGCAGCGGCGGCGGACGGTGGGACAGCGGCGGCGGATTTGGAAGGAGAATAGAGGAGAGGATGGCTTTTGGGTTTAGAGGACAGTGGAGATGGAAGTGAGGAGAGGACTGAGATGAAAATATAGCTGAAGGGCATTTTGGGAATAAAAATATGCTCACTAAGAAATTCTCCCCTTTTCTGAATTGAAACTGGGCTCAATAGGAAATCTGGGCTCACTAGGAAAAAAGTTGTGCCCTGTTAGAAGTTCCTAGTTTCTAGAGGGGCACACCTTATTTTACAGTGAGCCCAGTTTTCCAGTGAACCCACCTTCTCTTTTGAAAAAAAAAAAGAGGATTTTTTCTGGTGAGCACACCAAAAAACCGAACAATTTCGCTTGACCTGTTCTTCTTCCTTCGCTCAAGCCCCCAATGGCCCCTCCCCACACCGGTGTTACTGCTCATCCACGCGGACGCGTGCCACCGGCCTCTGCGGGTGCCACCTCTCCTCTCTCCCCTCCTGTTCTTGCTACCTAAGCACAATCCGAAAGGGTAAGGGACCAGCTGAAACCAGCCCCACTTTTCTTCCTCGGCGCACGCGCAGCCGCGGCACCGCCCAGCGCTGCTGGGCCCGCTACCGCCGACGTCAATCCCCTACTTTGTCCGGCATGAACGTAGCAAAGAGGACCCCCGTTGCTCTTCTCTCTTATTGCTTGTCTTTTGAACTTGGATCTTTGGTATTGAAGTTGAATTGAAAGCTTGGCATTTAAACTTGGAATGGAGAAAGATGATGTAGGAGTGACTCCGGAGGTGAGAGAGCTCACTAGAGACTGTGTACCAAATCTGGGGGCGAATCTGAACGAAGAGAGCTCTATTCATGTTGAAACCAAGATTGCACACCTAATGTTTGGCAAAATGTCGCAAAAAAGTTCACATATCTGGTATGGATGTCTTCATTCGACTATTCAAGTTATTGTCGATGATTTCGGCTTTGACAAAGTTCTCTCCATCCCAATGTTTCCCTAAAGATTGGTCTGCTCAGAGCTCTTATTGTTCTTCTTAATCGGGATACATGCATGTTGATCACTCACCATGAAGAGATTTTGCTTAGTCAGGAGGTGCTCGGAGGTTTCTGCTAGCCTTGCAGTGGGTGGAGCTCAATACTAGGTGCAGGGTGGCTGGCAGCGATGGGCGTCAATTCTAGTTTGGATTTTGTTATGTCGTCCGCAGCAACGATGGGCCCTCTCACTTCTCCTCCTCCCCCAATGATCGCTGCAACGAGGTCTGCTTCTACTGGCTGGCCGGCTGCTGTAATCGCCACCCTTGCAAATTTTTTCCCATTTTTTGTGTATTGATGAAAACTGTAGTCAGAAGGAAGGGGTAAAGTTTATATATAAATTTGATAGATGAATAATTTTTTTGTATTTGTTGCATAATCAATTCTTGCATGTAATTACATTTTAATTTCTTCATCTGATAAAATTTTAAATCTAATAATAGCTAATCAAATCTCATATGATTCTTAATTAAATTTGTGTCTCTATTGTTTCCATCAGTTTGCCTTGAACTTTAACCACGAGAAATCTATCACCTACAAAAAAAAAAAAGAAAAAAAAAATATCCATGGTCATCTCCATCCAGTTAAGATCGAATATATGACAAGGGATCAAAAGAGTAAAAGTTGATATATATCCCAAAACAAGAGGAAAACATGGCCCTCAGTCGTGCCTGTATTTTGTACCAAGTGGTTAAGGAAGGAATCAAGAACCGAGAATAATTAAAAATATTACTGATCTTCAACTTGAAACAAAGCAGTAAAACTGAAATTGACGAGCTCAGCCACCCTGTCCTTCGCCTCTTTCTCTAGCCGCCTTGAGCAGTGGCCCTTATCTCCTGTTCAGGATGTACACCCCCGGACAAAATTCTAACTAAGTTTGGACTTCCAGTCCAGACAGTGGACTGCTATCGGACAAAAAAATTTTGTCCGGACCGGAAGTCCGGACGGAAATGGAACCGTCCGGACTATCAGTGCGGACAGTGGAGAGTCGTCTGGACTATTAGTTCGGACTGTGAGTTTTTTTCAGATTCATAACTTTTATCAATCCGCACTACTTTTAGGATTTTTGAGTAAGCAAAGACTTAATAAATTCAATTTTCGAATTTAATTTGTAAGATAATTTAATATAGAAAAAAATTCGATGGAATAATTGTAGGTTTTAGATTTTTTCCTTTTTGGTTAATTGAATACTAGTTTGAGAAGAGGAGAAGAAGAGAGATTGAAGATAGGAATATTACGGTCTAAAAAATCCAATAACAAATTTGTAATATAAAAAAAAATTTTAGGTGCGCTTACTGGAAAAAATAGTGTGCCCCTCTAGAAACTCCCGTTTTAGGTCCAAGCCAAGCCTGTCTAAACCGATTCGCTAACGGACAACCGGCCCGGCCCAATGTAGCAATAGACCAAATAAGTTTGTTTTGATCGATTATATTATTATTTTTCTCTGTGATTGGGTCCGGCGAAAACCCTAGAGGTCCGTTGACGGTCAAATCGTCTTCTCCATTTCGATAGTTCGCCTCAAGTATCGGCGGCACGGTCAAGAAGAAGAGGCACAATCGTAATCGGTAAGTTTCTGTTGTTTAAATTTTGAAATTTTTAAATGATTTTAAGTGAATTTGGGTGTTTTTTTTTTTTAATGCCTGCATTTTTTTTCCCCGACAAATTTGCATGATTCACATCTTAATCAGATCAATGTGATATGAGTACTGTGTAAATATGAACCCTAAATTCAGCAAAATTTTACAAATTTTCAACAATAAGTTTTTGATCGATCCAATAAGAGAGGTTCTCAGTTGTCAGACTTCATTCTAGAACTTAATTTCTCAATCTAATATATGTTATATTTCAAGTGTTTGTTTGATAAATTTTTGCCTTTTATATTTGATTACTTGATATCATGGCGGGCTTTAGAGATTGAGTAGGATATCCATTGAAAAATACGAAATGTTGATTTTATCTTCGAGACGTGGATCGAATCTGTATAACAAAAGTGGTTTGACTTGGGTTTGTAGTTTGTACTCCACAATTTCCCTTTTTTTCCTCTAATGTTTGCGAGCTTGCATTAGAAATTTCTAAATGAGCATGCCCTGGTCTTAGCAAAGCACAATTTTCTGAGTCGGGGAGTAGTCCTTGAATGTTTTTTAAATTGTTCGGGGATTAGTCCTCAAATAGTTTTAATATCGTTCGGAGACTAATTCCCGACCAGAGCAAAAAAATAAGATCATAAAAGGAAACAATAAAATTGTAAATTTTTACAACTTTAGAAGGTGGGCTTACTAAGACCTGAGGTGTGCCCATTTAAAAATTCCCATGAGTTGATAAACTAAACTTCTTGTATTAATTCCATTTTCGGGTTTTCCCTCACCATTATGAGTAGAGAGCTAGGTTCTAGGTTTCTTCTTAAAATTCTTAAAAGGCATTGCTATTTGACTGCTGGAACGTTAATGTCCTATAAGCAAAATCTGAATATAGTTGTCGTGGATCTTTTATTAATCTGCGTACATTGTGGTGCTTAAGAATGCCATCTGATTATAATTAGTTGTTGTTGCTTGGGACATCTCCTAAGTTACTGCTTTGGCGGTGGATTTCAGGTTTGATTGGTGCATCCTTAGAGATAGGTAGTTATTTATAGTTGTAGCTTCATGAGTACATGCTTTCATGGCAATCCCCCTTTTTAATGGGGTATTGCCCAAATGCTATCCTCAGATTGAACTGTTCTTAATTATTTTCCCATGTAATCAATTTGTAACAAGTCCATATAGATTTCTAAACTCTAATTTGCCTCTCGATTTGGGATTACATATAACAAATTGGATTCAAGCTCCTTTAGCACTTCCATGAGTTAGTAATTTTTAGGAACTGCATATACATTTACCTGCTTTGTCATTACATGTATTCCTTGATTAAAAACACATTATGCTATAAGTTGCAGTAGAATATACCAATACGGGAGGAAAGATACTAGGATTAAAGTATTTTTGCCAATATCTAGATGTAGCTCTGCTGGAAGGCTTAGAAGGCATAACTTGAAGAATTGATCTCAGTTACGTGACATGCTAGGCTAATGGATGGAGTTATTAATGGTAAGCTCTAAGAGTCGAGGCCATTCAAAACTTCATATTTTCAATCTTTCCCATGAGCTCTGTAGCAGGAGTATTTCTAAAATTAGCCATTATCAATACTTCTTGGATACTTCTCAAACACGTGTTGAATACTTCTTAAACATGTCTCAGTTTTATAATATATTTTGAGATTAAGGCACTCCTCATATACTTCTAGTACATGTCACCTTTTTATTTACTTTACAAGTTTGAGTCATGTCTAGTTTTGTTTATATGTCAAAAATATTTAGTATAGCAGGACAACCTCGACACTCCGAAATGAAATAACAATGACTAATTTTGATTATGTATTTTAAGAGTATAGTATTAGATACCACTTCTTTCTTTCTTTCTTTCTTTCCTTCTTTCTTTCTTTCTTTGTATCTTCTTCTCTTTTTGTTGGCATATATGTAGCCATATCCTTGTACCTTACATTTTACGAGTTTGACATTTTTGTACCCCATATCCATACCTTTATTTGTGCTCATGAGGCATCTGAAACTTCTCTATATCTGGTACAATAGTCAGTTTGACTCGTGGAGAGCTATGCTGTGATTTAAGAGACCAGACCATCAAAGCTAAGGCTAGTGGATCTTCTTTTTTTTCTTGTTGATGCTTGGGTATAACTTCTTTTTAGAAAGATATGAAAATTGAAGAAATAAATTGTAGGTAGGGTGAAAGTAAAATTTTCCCCACTAAGAGGTGACATTTTGTGACTGTATGGCACGCTAGTTTAGTCTGGCTGTGAACATTGTTAAGAAAGGATGAGCAAGAAGTTTGGATGAACTGGATTCGCAAATTGATTGGTTTTTAAACTGATAATTTGCAAACTTTATGTTAGTAAATTAAGTCTGTACAAACGATTGTAAACTGAGTGGACAGTAATGCTCAATTTGTCCTACAAAAAGTACTTGTTGCTTGGTTAATATATTTAATGTAGTGAGTAAAAAAAATGAATTTAGTTTATCATTCCATTTCGAGTTAATAGTTACTTAATCAACTATTTATTTGCTATGGTTCATGTTTTGCTCATCCACATATCAATAATGTAGAAGGGTGTTAAAGTGGTAGTGATTCTTTGGCTATTATTAGCCCATTATAATCTTAGTTGTATGCTAAGAATTTCAGCTTACTCATTGCTTTCTTGTTTGTGAGTTTTCCTTTTGGCATAAACAAAACATGATATAATTTCAAATTTTGTATTTTCTAGTTTAGGTCTTTTGGAAAATTGTTGCTAATTCTCTGGCTTTTACTCGTGCACCCTTGCATGGGTCATTATATTGTTTTGATCAATTTAAATTGCCTGAAAAGCATGTCGTGCCTTTTCTTTTGCACACTTGCGTTGAGGTTTATCCCTCTCCACTGTGCAGAAACTCCTCTTAGATAAGCCATGTTTCCATGCCATCATTAGTTCTTTTAATTATTATAATATATTTCAGTGAAATCTCTACTGAACAGTCTGTAGAGTTATAGGCATCTAATAGTGTATTATCTTTCCAGAGAAGTTGGAGATGGGGATAATCCGAAGCAGTTTTTCTTTCCTACTAGGAACTGGCTGTGGTATTTACATTGCTCAAAACTACAATGTCCCTAACATAAATAAGCTTGTGAACACGTGGATGTTTCTGGCCAAGACAATTGAAGAAACCTACAGGAAGCCAAAGAGGAAAGATGAAGATTAACACTTGCTACTTTCATCTTTTGTGAAAATGCTTTAATCGGAGGTAAAGCAATTCGCTATTCACTAAAGTGGTATATCAAACAAAGTGATGGAAAATAATTTTGATATGTAGGCATCTTTTTGTGGCTGAATCTTCTTAGCGTTATACATTATCCTCGATTCGTAACAAAAATTTTGACATGTTGAGGCTCCCATTGTTGCTGCAAAATTGAAGAGCATCGTCATGTGCCTTTGCATGTTATGTACATATCTATACAAGTTTTGTGATGTTGCAATTTATTGATCTGTTTAATCCCATTTATTGATGAAACTTATGTGATTAAAGAACGCATTTTCAGACTAATGGTTGGGTTCATGTATAATCTTTATACATTTTGAACAATATCTTCAAGGAATTTATGGCATTCTTATGTAAAATAAATTACTTGTTAAATGGTTATATTATTATGTGAAATTATGTGTCTGATAAAGTTGTGTGTTAGTGGAGTATTATATAATACACCTGTGAGATGCAATTATTACCACCAGTATCTAATTACACTTCACCTTACAGATATGCACAATACCAATAATAGTTTGGCTTTCTTTTTTCTTTTTTCTTTTAAAAAAATCATTTACTGGCAATTTGGGTTTTTTTTTTTTTTGTTTTGGGGGGTGGTGGGGGGGGGGGGGGGGGGGGGGGGTGCATCCTGATACTACAAACTTGTTTTCATCTTCTCTAGAGTCCCTGAACTTTTGAAACTACTATAGAACATGCTTTGATATAGGTTTTTTTTTGACTTACTGAAATAAATATCTTCGAAGATATATCCAAAATGTTGTTTGTAAGTTTTGTTGTGAGTGTGAACCGGTTCATATAATTGTTAGTATTTCCTTTCACTTTCTACTTATATTCCACATTTTATCTATTTTCTGCAAACTGAATGTTTATTTCTTTTATTTTCTGATCCTCGTTTAGAAGGCATGAAACTAGCTAATTCTGAATATAGAGATGTGTGAGGGCACCATGAGGAGTATGCTCCTGTCTGTTTCCTACTTTACAATTCGTGTTCTAACTACAACAATTTGCTCATCTTCTCTTCTTCTCAGCTTAAATCTTTCTAAGCAGTGACTTTGAACTACATGATCAGGAAGCTAGGTCTCCTATGCAGATTTCTTAATTGGCTTTTATGTCCAGTACTAAGCCCTCTTTTATTGAAATTTAGATTGGTCAATCAACACATAAGGATTTGCTTCTAACTTGCATCTAGGAAACAATTCACCCAAATCTGGCTGTTTTGGTTTATGGAACCAACAAGAGGAGATGTGCATGTAGATGTTTGGTAAGAGTTAATTTTACTGTTACATGATTGGACATGTCCCAGATAAATATGTTAACAGAAGACTATCAGTAGAAGAGGATACCTTAACAAGAGAAAAAAAACTGTTCGCTATGAGATCTGTTATGACTTCATTTCACCACTTTGTCTCTTTTATGTTACTGTATTGTATCACCTACTCTTAAGTAATCTATCATTAATTTCGATACCACCCATAAGACGATCCTGAACATTCCACTTCAGCATTTCCCTTCCTGAATTGTTCCAACAATCACATTGGAATTCTTAATTTGTAACAATCTGTTGTGATATTTCAGAAGAAGAGATTATTAAAACCCATCATAGACTAAACCAATTCCATTTATGAGTTCTTTCTATTCGGCATGCAGCTATCGATTGTTTGGAAGAAAATTCAAAAAGATAAACCTCCTAATGGCCGGTGAGTTAACAACATGATTGCATTTAGTGGGAGGTAGGGAAACCAATCTGTTAGAAGTTTCATGAGTCATCTAAAAGATATCCTCCATTCACAGTAGATGCGTGACTCACTTTTTCTCTTTGCTAGTAGTAAGAGTCCAATTCGGTGAACAAAACTACTCAAATCTTTCATAGTGGAAATATCGTAATTTTTTTTTCAATTTTCTCCAATACCTATGTCAACAACAACTAAGTCTTTTATCCCAAGTACTTGGGGTAGGATATATGAACCAAAAGAGAATATGTCGGATCGACCACATGAATGTTCCTTCTCCATTCTTTCATATTGAGGAATATATCTTCATTTAAGTCTCTAGCATCAATATCTTTTCGTATCACCTCCATTCATGTTTTTTTCGATCTTTCCTTCGCTCTTTTAACTTGTTTTATATTGATAAACTTCACTCATTGAATTGGTGCATCTATAAATTTACGTTGCAAATGATTAAACCATTGTAGGTGATTTTCTTACATTTTTTTCTTCGGTAGAGGTCATACCTATCTTAGCACGGATATCCTTGATAGAAAGTAATGAGAATAAAAACTCAGTTTCTATATTATTATAAGTCAGAGGATACATATATTTATAGACCTCTTAATTCTATACAAACCATTCATCAGGTGATAGTGGTACTAAACGCAAACTAAACTCAAATACAAAAGTAGTCTAATCTCAAGTTGGGGTACAAATATCAATCATACCCAGCTTGTTATATAGATTAAAAAACACAGTTGGTGATACAGTTTTAATTAGAATAACAGCCAATTATTCTGACGAAGAAGTAAACAGAGTACATATTATCTTTTTCACTAAATTATCTCGAACCAGATGATAATCTAGCTCTATATGCTTAATACGACTATGAAACACTGAATTCTGGGCAATATAGATAGTTGACTGATTATCATAGTACACAGGTATAAGACCTTCCGGATTAAACCCAAATTCACTCAGCAAGTTTTTTTAATTATAACAATTCGCACGTAGTGTGTGCCATTACTCGATACTCTGCCTTAGCTAAAGATCGAGATATTGAATTTTGTTTCTTACTCCTCTATGTTACTAGGTTATCTCCAACATATATAAGGTATTTAGTAGTCGATTTTATATCTCATTTGTCTCCTACATATCTAACATCTGAAAATGCAGAAATTTTAACATGTCCATATTTTTTATAAAATAACCTTTTACCAGGAGAGTTTTTAATATACGCCAAAACTCTTATAGCAGCGTTCCAGTGTATGTTCCTTGGTTCATATATGAACTGATTCAGCTACCGAACAACAAAAGAAATGTCAGGTCTAGCAACCATGTCAACCCTATATTTTGCGCCATTCTCAACTCTGATTCCTCCACTATGAGAGCTGATTCAGGGTCCCGTCCGGCTACTGAATTTATGTGAGATAGATATGTTTGTCAACCATTCTCCTATACTGCATGATATCCTTATACAAAGCATTATCTTTGCCCAACATATTTAAATTTGACTCCAATAGAATATTAACAGGTTTACACCCAAGATAATTGGCTTCTTCCAAGAGATTTAGTGCATACTTCCTCTGAGAGAGAAACAATCCATGTTTATGATAAATTAGCTTAATTCCAAGAAAATATCTCGGTCTTCCCATGTCTTTAGTTACAAAATGTTACTTTTAGATAATCTTTTGTCTCAGTTAAAGTTGTATCACTTCCAGTTAGTAGAATATCATTTACATATGCGGCAAGAAGGATAATACTAGAACGAGTATGTAAGATAAAAACATAATGACCATTATGATAACGCTGAAATCCAATACCAACAATCACAATGGAAAACTTCTCAAATTAGGCTTGAGGACTCTGTTGAAGTCTATAAATAGTTTTCTTGAGTTTGCAGACTACATTCTTTCTCTGAACAACATACCCTAGAGGTTGCTCTATATAGACATCTTCTTGTAGATCACCATACAAGAAAATATTTTTACATCCAATTGGAACAAGGGTCAGTCGAGATTTATGGCAAGAGAGAAGAAAATGCAAATAGAGTTGAGACATGCCACATGAGAGAAAGTGTCAAAGTAATCAACACCATATGTTTGGAAAACACCTTTCACAACAAGACGAGTTTTATAATGGTCAATTGAGCTGACTGATTTGTATTTGAAAGAGTAAACCCAACGATAACTAACAATACAGACAATCAGGGGGAGAAGGAACCAAATTCCAGATTTCATGAGAGACAAGGGTTTACATCTCCTCATTCATGGCTGTCTGTCAGGTAGATATTAACACTGCTTCTTGAAAAGACCTAGGTATAGATACGGAAGAAAGTAAAAGGGCAAACTGGAGAAACATTGGGTGAAGTTTATTATAGGAAACGAATTGAGAAATATGATAATCAGTAGTAAAGCATTTACCCTTATGGAGCGCAATGAGAAGATTAGAAGCTGGAGTAGAAGAATGTTGAGGTTATTGCATACCTATAACTGGAGATGGCGAAACAACAGGCAGTGAGCTAGGAGGAAGTACTTTTTGACGACGAGAAAATACCAACAGTGGTTTTTTAGAAGGCACCTGTTCAATCCCTTTATGAGACATCGATACTTGTTCAATCTCAGTAGTAGAGATAGGTAGGGGTAAAGGAAGAGAAGGATCCAATCGTATGTTGATGTGGAAGTGAAGTATGACAAAGAATGTAGGATTAGCAGAGACAAAATACTTTCTAGACACGGTATCATGACACTTGTACTCTTTCTGCATTCTAGAGTATCTAACAAATACACGCTTGATAGCACGATGGGATAGCTTGTCCAAACTGGGAGCTCCAAAGAATCTTGGTTTTGGTTGTGATCTAAGAAACGAAGCCAGGATCAACTCGTGTGAAGGTGATGAAGTTGACCTTGAGTTGTAATGGAGTTGACCTTCAGTGATGAAGCGAAGGTGATGAAGTGACCTTCCGGAGAAGCAGAAGGCGATCATGGTTGATGGTGATCTCGCAGAAGCAGAAGTTGACCTTTGCTCAAGATCAAGGTTGATGGTGATCTCATAGAAGCAGAAGGCGGCTCTAAGGGAGGCATACAAGAAGAAGAAGCCAAAGTTCCTTGAGTGATAGATTCGAGCGAATGAGAAGTTGACTTCGGATTATGTTGAGCTAATCTAGGATTTTAATCCCCTTTATATATATATATATATTTATTATTTGTGACTGAGATTGATAAGTAATCGGATCGCACGGCTGAAATCTATTTCTCAAAACTGCTTAGATACCATGATAAAAAGTAATGAGAATCAAAACTCAATCTCTACATTATTATAAGTCAGAAGATATATATATATATATATATATATATATATATATATATATATATATATATACACACACACACACACACACAAACCACTCATCAGATGATGTGGTACTAAATTCAAACTAAATCCAAATATAAAATAGCAGTCTAATCTAACAATCCTCATTTATTATTTTATCTCTTCTAGTATTATTGTACATCTACTAAACCATGCGCTTTTCTACTACACTCATTTTCTGAGAGCGATATTTGTTTATAGCTTAATATTCTGTGCCATATAGTAAAGATAGCAAAGCTGGCCTAGTAGCAGTTGTATTAAAATTTTCTTTAAGTCTTAACAGAATATTGTGTTCGCATAAAACTCATGTTGTGCTCATCCATTTCAACGCAAGTTTGGATCCTATAGTTGACACTATCGATCTCTTTATTATTTTGAATAATAGAATTCAAGTAGCTAAACTAATTGCTTATTTATATCTCTCGCTCGTCCAATGTTACAGTAGTGTAGTCCTGGGTCCAATGCTGGGTTAATTACTCAAATTAAATCTCCTAACCTATATATGGAAATCAAATTGGGAGTTTCCTGTTGATAGAGAGAGGTGTGCTGCTTTATAGATTTATAGTGCACCTTTGGTTTTTAGTTAGTAAACTTATGTTTCAACATTGCATAATGTATCAAAGTTGGTACATAGATTTAATGATTAAATAAACAAAGGTCATTTATGATTGAAACCGTAGATCTAACCAAGGTTTAAATATCGACTGTATCGATATATATTGCATACATTGTATTTTGAGGTACCCAATATGTGGTATATCAAAAATATCAGCCCAGTATTCCCAATATTTCTATATTCCCAATATTTCTATATTGCCAATGAATGTTTGATATTGCCGATTCCGATACCATAAGTGGTCGTCCGATACCAAAATAATCGGCCAAAACCAAGACCATTTCTAATATTCTAAATCTTGGTATTAACTTTATGTACACATAGGTTTTTACAAAGGTCAAGCAAGCAAATGAGTTTACTAACTGAAAAAAATGCACATTCCCAATTAAAGAATTCTTAAATTGCATGCATGTATAGTTTTAGGTAAGTTTGGAAATTTACTATACATGCCAAATGTGATGATTTTGGGGCATTAAATCAAACTCCTAGATTCGTTTGTGGGGAAAATGTGTGCCTGCCACCCTATATTAATTTAAACTTATACTCTTACCCCCCCATGTTCGCAATACTTTTGTTTTTCGTGACTTTTAACTTTTACCCCTATGTTGAAAGGAGACCTTTCCAGATACTAAAAGTCAATCGTGGACATTCCTTATGTTTTGATTATGAATAACAATTTTTTTCTTCATGTTATTTCTTTAGACTCTTTCAACATTGATATTTCTATCTGGATAACTGAACTGCTTTCACAATTCGTTCCCTGTACATGTCACTGTGTCGTTTAGGATTATTTTCATGATACTATTTTTTGGCTCATGGTTCCAAGGCCTAAGCCTAGATGTCCAGGGTTAGCTCATCAATATTGTAAAAAGATGTCGAAAGGGTAATATACGAGTGAGAGTTGAGGTAGGGTATAAAAATAAAATTAAGAAATGAGGAAACAGATTCAGCATACTGGATGAATGGAAATGATTGTGGACATTAAAAATTTGGTGTTCAGTAGCTGACGTACATATATTGCATGAGGTGGTGTTATTATGAAGGTTATGTTTTTGGAGCAGATAGATGAGCTATGAAGAAAATACCTAAATAGCTAAATGTTCTTGATTAGAATGGATAGAATCCATATGATAAACATAATTGGTCAGTCATGTTTTACATAGATGAGATTTGGCATTGACTAGGAGTGTAGGAGAGAAGTAAGAGAAGATATGTAACAGTTAGTAGGAGGCGTGAGCCGATATTTATTGAAATGCTGATTGAAGACATAGAACAATTGTAACTCTCCAGTAAAGTTGTCAAATCTGGATATATCTTATGTATCGTTATCCCTATATGTAGTAATTTTTCACATTGTAAGATACATTAATCATTGCATAGTACGTATATAAATAATTAGGCACATAACAATATATGTAACAAAATCATGAACAAAGTAAAAGTACAAGTCAACAAACAACCAAGGAGAAATATAAAAAGCTGATAATACATATAATTTATAAATAGATAACTAACATCTAAGGTGCAATGACCGTAAGTTCATCAAGCAAGAGGCCTCTACATTAGCAAGCATATAGAATGTTGGGTTCACTTTAAGTTGGAGAACCATATCTTCGATTTTCCTCAACTTAATCTCCTTACTCCCCACAAACTCCTCCTTCACTATATTTCTATTTCCTTGCATTAGCGAACTTTGTTGTTTTCAGTTGTGTTCAAGTAATGAGATCTTAGCAATAATTATAAAGAACCTATTAGATACTAAATGCTAGGCATAATCAAGTGATTAATTAAAATTGTACTACTACCATTGTTTACTGTTATTTTGGTAGAACCACTTGTTCATCCTTCTTCAACTTCCAAACACTTGTCAACTTCCATCAGTAAGGTACCTTTCAATATGCAATACCCTTCTTTCTTCGCAATCCATTCATAATCAAATTTCATATGTTTATCCCAATATCCCGTCTCTTTCTCTTAAGTTACTCAATTCCAAATATATATTATATTAACAAAAATGGAAGCATTGAACTTAAGTTCATACCCTTCCCAAAAAAAAAAAAAAACAAGCTAGTGTAATATAAATTAATCATCCTTTATAGATCCATGACTATAGTCACCTTCAAGAACTATTTCTTTTGTTTCTTCCCTTCGCTTTCTTCTCCAATCTTTAGAAACTTTTCATTTTGAGCCGATGTCGTTAGGATGGCAAGGCTTTAGTGATAATTTGCATACACATAAATAAGCTCTTTATATATGTGAAAGTGAGGATTAACAATGAAATAATTAACGTTTACTAGATAGTAATTGCTATACCTCTGTTCTTTCTTTTATCTTTTGGATAGCACTACTTATTCCTCCTTCAAGATTAAACATTAGTTTCTCTCTTTTGGTAGGCTAAATCATCTCTTCCTACTCCGCTACTTTGATTCATATATGCTGAGCAAACCATATCATGTATGCTAGGCTTCTTCCCTCTTTATTTGCCTCATTTCCTACTATATGGTGTATGGTGTTACTTTGGAAAAAAAAAAGAAAAACCCCACAGATTCAGCCATAAGTGTTCTGTAGTTTTCTTCTTGTGGCATTACATTTGAATTGTTTATGCAAAATAAGGGTTTAGAGATTTGTTTTGAGCAGAGAAAGAAAAACAAGTATGTGATTTGTCTGTATGTTTTTATCGACTGGAATACTTTTGAACTTAGATGTCCTCTTTTGTTAGAGACTAACCTGTTTTGAATTTGCAACCCTTCACTAAACCTAGAATGTCCATATGGATGGTTTAAATCGATCAATAAGTCAACATATTGTAATATTTGAATATCATAAGATACACAAACCATATCATAACATACATTATCCAATAGACACACACATAAGATACACATCAGTTTTCTTGCTGTCAAAATGATACACATAAAATATACTTATCAATTTCCTTGAGCATTGTATCATATTGGAAGATACGTATTACACGTTGTAAGATATTGACAACTATACTTTCCAACAACAAAATAAAACTAAAATATCAATAATTTTGAATCTTTATAGGAATAAATGGTCAAAATAACTAAAAAAAACTTATAGCTGAGATTGGTAGATTTGTTACATAGGATTAAGAGTTAATTAGCTTCCATGAGTGTCTTGGATGTATAGAGATCTTGAAATATTGATTTTACTATCTTTAGTTGCGTAATCACATGCCCTCATTTCTTAGAATGCACTTGTTGCTCATGTTAATTTTTTCTTGAAACACATTATGATAGTTTAAACTCGTTGGAGTTGATTTTCTTAGTTTTCATTTTGCTGAGTGATTGATGTTCAATGCTTCATAGAAGTTTGTATGCTGCATTGCAGTCGATTATCATCTTGTGGCCTTGCCTTGACTTCGTTATAGCCATTGCTCACTGGTACAGTATTGCACTGCATAAACCATTATCTAGGAATACAGCGACCTAGCTGAAAACTGAATCAATCGTGATCCAACAATCAAACTACATTTGGAATCCCTCTCACTCTTCATACCTCCTGATTTGGTTAAATTTCTTAGTTGAAACCTTTATCCTTCCGATTACGATCTGAGTCAAAGCATACTTTAACTCTTTTCTACCCCTTCCCCTGTTCCTCTCTGATATCTCATAGATGATGTAAACCATTTTGCTGAGTGATTAATGTTCAATGCTTCATAGAAGTTTGTATGCTGCATTACAGTCGATTATCATCTTGTGGCCTTGCCTTGACTCTGTTGTAGCCATTGCGCACTTGTACAATATTGCACTGCATAAACCATTATCTAGGAATACAGTGACCTAGCTGAAAACTGAACCAATCGTGATCCAACAATCAAACTATATTTGGAATCCCTCTCAGTCTTCATACCTACTGATTTGGTTAAATATCTTAGTTGAAACCTCTATCCTTTTGATTATGATTTGAGTCCAAGCATAATTAAACTCTTTTCTACCCCTTCCCCTGTTCCTCTCTGACATTCCACGGATGATTGAAACTATTTTGCTTAGTGATTAATATACAATGCTTCATAGAATTTTGTATGCTGCATTGCAGTTGATTATCATGTGGCTTTGCTTTGACTTTGTTGTAGCCATTACTCACTGGTACAATATTGCATTACATAAACCATTATCTAAGAATACAGTAACCTAGCCGAAAAACTGAATCAATCGTGATCCGACAATCAAACTACATTTGGAATCCCTCTCACCCTTCATGCCTACTAATTTGGTTAAATTTCTTAGTTGAAACCTCTATCCTTTCGATTACAATTTAAGTCCAAGCATACATAAACTCTTTTCTATCTTGTTTAATTGATCTTTCACCACCTTTTTTTCCCCTCCCGGAAATTATTTTACCGGATGGTTGGCGTTCCATGCTTTTACAAAGGTTTGTGTGCACCATAACCAATGTATTCTTCATGAATTCGTCTTCGCCCATTTTGTTTTCGTCATTGCTTCGGTAGTAGAGTATTTTACCTTATTCATTCCCTAAAAATCCTATGGCCTAGCTGAAGACTGAATCAAGTTCACTGGATTTGGATTAGATTTTCTCTGATCGCAATTTCAATTTGAACTTATGATTAAACTGCATTTGGAATCCATCTTTCTTTTTAGACCTAAGATTTCGGTTGAAATTCCTAGTCAAAACCTATATCCTTCTAATCATAGTTAAAATTCAAGTCTAATCATACTTAAAAGAGAGAGATCCCTTAAACGCACGGAGGCAAACTTTTGTTCCCAATCTAGCACTTAATTGGTCGGACTGTTGGTTAGAGAATTAGTGGGTTTTTAGTATTATTTTCCTTACCTCTAGTCAACATGAGCATCCAGGGGTTTTGCTTTCATTTGCTGCATGTGTCTCACTCATTACTCCCAACTAATATAACCCCCAACTAAAAGTTTAGGTTCCATTGCTTTTCATAAGTTATTCTCTGAACCTTAACACCTCATATGATTCTCTGCTCCACTTGGAAGCCCCCCTCACTTGTAGGTGTCCACCAAGAGAAAGTACTAACAATGTTGGCTAACTATTTGAAAAATCTCCCTTGTCTCATCATTATGTAGCCTATGATTACCATTTGCCCGTAGACTTCCTATGCTACTCCCAGCATTTGGTCTCTTAAACTACTAAAATATGAATAGAAAGTCTACAAATAGCAACTCATAGTTTTTTTTATTAGTTTTTGAGCCTCTAGAAACCTTATAGTCGTGCATCGACGGTTACCTTCCATGATCAGTGTTTTAAATACCGACCGATATACCGGTATATCGGTCGGTATATCAGGAAAAAGGAAGAAACGAGACGATAAGGAGAAATTTTTACCGTTTCTCGTTTTGGACCGGTATGGACTGATATATCGGCCACGTGGCGATATATCGGCCGATAACGAAATAAGAAATACCAGTCGGTATTAGTTAATATCGGTTAATGGGGTTTTGGTTGCGGGTTAAACCCATTAATCCGTTAAAAATCGATCCGTGAAGAAATAAAACGGGTCGAGAGGGGAGAAAAAGGGTTAAAATCGATCGTTTTCTCTCTCTCTCTCTCCCCAGCGACCCGAACGATCGAAGCTTCTCCCCGCACAAACCCTAACCCTAATTTCCCAATCCAGCCATAAATATCTCTGCAATTCCTCTTCTCCCACTCTCTGGCTCTCTCTCGTTCTCTCCCCGCGAACGTCGGTCGATCGTGTCCAACTCTAACCCTAAATTGATTATTTCTCTCTCTCTTTCTTCTTCTACTCTCTGATTGCTCTTCTTCCAGTCCCTGATTCTCCGAAAGGTGCTCGCCGGTCGATTCCGACGCTACCATCTCAACTTCGCAGACCGAAAGTCCGGTGGGGCAGTGAGCAAGTCAAGTTTGATTTATTTCATGTTAATTTGATTTAGAGTTACACAAATTTCTTCAATTTCTCTTATAACTGTACTGTTTAGCTTAAATTGATTGTGATTTATGTTAAAATCTTTAATTTTTTGTGCAATTTGAGGCGAAATGTGGAGTTCGGCCTACTAATTCAATGAAACAGTGAGTCGAACACTGATTCAGTTCACTGAATCAGTGTTCGGCCCACTGAATCATTGAATTGAATCAGTGGCCGAACTCCAATTTTGAACAGTGACAATGATATTATGGGGTAATTTTGAACAATGACAGTCTAAACTCCAATTTTGAACAGTGATAGTGATATTATGGGATAATTTTGAACAATGACAATCTAAACTCCAATTTTGAACAGTGATAGTGATATTATGGGGCTCCAATTTTGAACCGTGACAGTGATATTATGGGGTAATTTTGTAGAAATTAATTTGTTTGATAATTTGTTGAGTGATGAGTAATTACTAATTAGAAGTGAATTTGAATGAGAATTTTGATACTAAAAATATGTAGCAATATTGGATATTTTAATTAGGATATTTTAATTGTGTGTATTAGAATATTTTAATTGCAGGACATTGAGCAATTGTAAATTTATAATTATATGACATTGTAATTTGTTGTAGTTGTTGGATATGTTAGGGTTTGAAATTTTGAATTATAGTACAATGTAGTTTGGATTATGTAGTTTTAGTGAAATAATTTTTTGTAAGATATAATTTAGTTTCCCCTACTATATGATTAGATTAGGATTGGGAAAAAAAATAGCCAATAATTATTTATATTTGCTATTTAATTAATTTTTTATGTCTTTTTTTAATAAAATTTGAGATCATAAATTACTTGAAGAATGTTGTAATTTTATAAATTATATCACTTTTGTATTGTAGAAACAATTTTCTTTTTTTTTTGAAAACTTATTTTTCTTAATTTTATGATTATATATCCCTTTGTGTGTATTCGAACGTTCTAAACGGTATCTGCAAATTCGTAAGTTTAATGCAAATAAACCAATGTAAGTACCATAAATTTCATTTATGTGTTTTAATATATTCTATATAACCATTTATATGATTATTCTTTAATCAGTATGACACTGATATAACACTCCGGTATTTAGGGTCATATCGCGATATCCCGCTCGGTATCCGGTGTGTAATTTGGCCGATCGGTATCCGAAATTTAGAACACTGTACACGATTGTCGGGACATTGCGCCGAACATATCTCTCAAAGGTGCACTCAGACACTTGATCAAAAAAACTTATGTATGTTATCTAAAAGGGCAATCTATTAGTGAGAGGGACAGGGAATCAACCTAGCCTCCCTTGCTTCCTGTAGGTTGGAGCCTCCATGGCTCCTTTCGGAGCCACATAGCCCTTGTGGAAAGTGAGATTCCCCAAGTACTGAGAGATATTGCTGCAGTCTTCTATTCTTTCATCACTCAAAAAACACATAATAGAGTGAGTGCTTGCTTGTTGCATCTAAGAGCTATGAGAAGGAACATGCCATTGATTACTTGTTTTTAAAATTCGGTACTTGAAGGCACAAGGGATTGGGTTGCATGTGAAAAGAGCTTATTGTCTTTATATATTGTTATAATATATAAATGTCAAGAGCAGTAGTGGACAATCAAGAGCTTTGTTTAAACCCAAAGTGGGAAGCTTGGACAATTGCCCCTTTAGTTGGGTGAGATTCTTGCCTAATTTTATACTGCTCACAAGGGCCTATCTTTACTCCAAAATCTATATCTAAATCTGTCAATACCAAGATTTGCCCTTATTTTGCAGTATGCATTCTATTTAGCTAATATTCATTGTCAGCCTAAATTTCTTTAACAGGTTTTTTAGGCACCAGGCTGTATAAATCTGAACCTGTCAATCCCAAACTTTGCCCATATTTTGCAGTACATAGCACTTTTTAATTCAGATAGTGTTTAGTGTACACATATATTTCTTTAACAGAGACAGCAGAATCTATGATTACTGTAATCCAAATAGCTTTAAATTTTAGAGTTTATATACAAATGATTTGAACCTCGATTTCGCAACGGAGATACCAACTATATGGTAAAAGTTCAGGCTTGTACTATACTTCTAGGTTTAGCTGGAAATATTCTGTCACTAGTGGGCAACTAATCATGTTTGTTTCTCTTATTGCATGACATTCTGTGCATATATTTTATTTTATTTTTTTCCCACAAAGCTGGTCTTTACATTACTAATGACAAACTTTTAGTCTCTTCGATTTAATTTTGACCGTATGTTCTATTGGATTGTGTGATTCCCTATGAGCAATGCCAAACTTTGGCCATATTTTGCAGTACAGAGCACTTTTAAATTCAGTTAGTGTTTAATGTACACATATATTTCTTTAACATAGACAACAGTATCTATGATTACTGTTATCCAAATAGCTTTAACTTTTAGAGTAGTATGTCCAAGTGATTTGAACCTAGATTTCGCAACGTAGATACCAACTATATGGTAAAAGTTCAGGCTTGTACTATACTTCTAGGTTTAGCTGGAAATATTCTGTCACTAGTGGGCAACTAATCATGTTTGTTTCTCTTATTGCATGACATTCTGTGCATATATTTTATTTTATTTTTTTCCCACAAAGCTGGTCTTTACATTACTAATGACAAACTTTTAGTCTCTTCGATTTAATTTTGACCGTATGTTCTATTGGATTGTGTGATTCCCTATGAGCAATGCCAAACTTTGGCCATATTTTGCAGTACAGAGCACTTTTAAATTCAGTTAGTGTTTAATGTACACATATATTTCTTTAACATAGACAACAGTATCTATGATTACTGTTATCCAAATAGCTTTAACTTTTAGAGTAGTATGTCCAAGTGATTTGAACCTAGATTTCGCAACGTAGATACCAACTATATGGTAAAAGTTCAGGCTTGTACTATACTTCTAGGTTTAGCTGGAAATATTCTGTCACTAGTGGGCAACTAATCATGTTTGTTTCTCTTATTGCATGACATTCTGTGCATATATTTTATTTTATTTTTTTCCCACAAAGCTGGTCTTTACATTACTAATGACAAACTTTTAGTCTCTTCGATTTAATTTTGACCGTATGTTCTATTGGATTGTGTGATTCCAATGCCAAACTTTGCCCATATTTTGCAGTACAGAGCACTTTTAAATTCAGTTAGTGTTTAATGTACACATAAATTTCTTTAACATAGACAACAGTATCTATGATTACTGTTATCAAATAGCTTTAAATTTTAGAGTAGTATGTCCAAGTGATTTGAACCTAGATTTCGCAATGTAGATACCAACTATATGGTAAAAGTCCAGGCTAGTACTCTAGGTTTAGCTGGACATATTCTGTCACTAGTGGGCAATTAATCATGCTTGTTTCTCTTATTGCACGATTCCGCATATTTTAATTTGTTTTTTCAACAAAGCTGGTCTTTACATTACTAATGACAAAACTTTTAGTCACTTCCAGTTAATTTTGACCGTATATATTCTTAGATGTGTGATTCCCTCAGTCTTAACATGGGTTGGACGTGCTCTTGTATCATATGATTTTGTTATCAAACCAGTGACATCTTGTACATTTATACATTACGAGGATTTCAATTCAAACCGGCATCACCAGTGATATTTTTTTTCCCCCTCTTATAGATGAAATTGGTTATTGTTATTATTACTGTTTACTTGAAATACTGTTTTATTATACAAGTGTCTAGTAGCAAAACTGATACTTTGTTTCATTTAAATCATCTGACTACATATGGTCCGTATTCTAGATTTTATCGAGAAACGAAACAAGAAAGCAATGCCTGCAATGAATTTGCAAACAGACAGGTCTTAGTTTGCCCTAGTGTTGTAGTCTCTTTCAGATGTTCACTTTTTTCCCCAAAGGATCAATTTCGGGCTCGTTCTATATAAAATATTGAATTAGAAAAATAAAATTTTTATTTTTATTTTTATATTTTATATGCATTCATTACCATCCCTACTAACTGCTTGAAAAGGCTGAGACGGAGTGGCTTCCATGTGAAAATTTCACACTTTTGCTTCAGCACTAGTTGTCTTTAACACATGTTGACTACTTTGGGGGAAATTTTTTGTTTAAAACACCACAATGCATACTCATCTTGTTCATTGCATTTGGGTCTTTTTTTATGACATTGCCGGTAAATTTCCACATGCATAAATTGACACGCACCATCAACACAAATTAATCACCTTTTCCCCTCACAATACGGTAGGGTTTTTTTTTTTTTTTTGTATTTATTTAAATTCCCTCCTTCTTCCTTGTATATTGTTTCTTCTAAAGTTAAATCTTTGTTGCTGATCCTTTTTATGCTACTTATGGATGGTTCAGAGGAAATAGCTTTTTCCTTGGTTCCAACTTTCATTTCTTTGGCATCGTTTTATAGAGTCTAGAGAATATTATTAGTTTAACCGTATGACAACTTGAAATTGTTGATATTTTCGAGAGATTCGTGAGAACAAAGCCTTAGTCTAGTTATATATGGTAAATACCATCCCTTGTTATAGTGGATTCTGTGTTTTTATGTTATCTTGAACCGCCTATATGTGCCCTTGCCCGTTTGTTCTAAATATCAACCACAACAAACGATGCGTCGCCTGATATATCATTTTCAAGGGTTTACTTTTATGGTACAAAAGCTCAATATTGATTCATATCCCTAATATTAGCACAAAAGAGCCATCACTATCCAATAGTAACTTAATGCCTAGCTAGCAATTAGAAAAAATGCATATGTAACCATAGTTTGCTATTACTATCACCATTAACTTGTACTCAAAAATTTTAAATTTTTAAAAAAATGATAATCATAGGATCTAGTCATTTCTCAAAGGAAGAATAATTAATTAGCAATAACCCACCCTTTTTCAGCAAAAGCACTCTTCAAGCCCTTCCAACACCCAGAAGGTCCTCTACCTTTCCTCTTATGGAGTTGATGCTATATATTTTTTTAAATTAGTTTTTATTTTTTTAAATTTATTTGAGTGGTAAATTAGTCCTTTGTATGATTATTATGCTAATCCTTGGCCAATTAGAAAAATACCCCAACTGTCATTATCTATCTTACATAAGATTAAACTAGCATCATTATGAGAGACAACAGCATCTCCCTTTGACCAAGCCCACTAAATCCTTCAATTATGAACTTTTAGTTTCTCTTTTGATTTTTTTGCCCAGCTGTTGGTGGCTTGTGCTTCAGACTCTCTCTATTGAGAGGCAGCAAAGAAAGCTGCAATTTGCAAGCTTCTCTTTCAAAAAAAGCCTTTACATAAGCTCCCAAGTATTTGGGGAGATGGATTTTTGAGTTTGAGGTCTTTTACTCACGAGGCACTTGCCTATATTGAGTTTCGCAACACGTAAGTTTCGACTTTTTCGAGGCTGATGGGGACTTAAAGCTATAAAGACACTTTCGATCATCAACAACACAGGATTTGGTTCGGTGCACCAAAATCTATGTGTTAGAACTTATAAACCGAAGTTTTGAATGGTGTATTTACAAAAAAAAAAAAAACCACAGTGCTAAGCCAAACTGTAGATACAAAATAGCATTCAATAATTTGATTATGATTTTATGGAGAAATCTGATAAACTAAGGGATTTAGAAGAACTAATACAAGTTGCTAATGCTATTTTTCTTCTCTCCTCTTCAAGAGAGAAGGTTCAAGGAGAAGACGCTTTCGAAACTCGCCCAGATATCCTCGTCGTAGCAGCACTCCTCTTCCTCGTCGGTGGTGGTGAGCACGGCCTGCATTTGCCTCCACCACTCTCCGTCATTGCCACCCCCATTGTCGTAGTTACTGAAGCTCGTGCAGTTATCGTTGTTGTTGTTGTTGTTAGTAGGATGATTGTTGTAGCTATCGTAGCCGATCTCTGATGCCTCTGCTTCAACCTCTGGCTCCGTTTCGGTCTCCATCTCCCCGTTCCTTGCGAACCGCCCCCGGACCCTCGGCCTGCTATCGGCCAGTGTCTTCCTGCATGCATACTGGTAACACAAGACGGTATCAGTAACCAGTTGGTCAGATACACTGACACCCTGTTTCTGAGATACTAACAGTATCAGGATGAGCAAGTATGTCCTTTTTCCTCTAAATTTATTTTATTTTATTTGCAAGAAACATCCATAGACCTAAACTGCGAAGAACAAAGGAGTAGGAGTGCGTACAGTGATCTTCTTGTGGAAGTTCCTCTGGTTTCTCTTGCTCCTGTACCTTTCAATCCTCTTCATCCTCTCCTCTGCAGTGTATCGCCCAACCCGTCCGGCCGTGGCTGCTCCTTCCTGTATGCAGTTCTCCGTCGAGGCCTGCACGCAAAATCAGTAGTTCATAATTTTGCAATGTGTCGATGTGATATTTCTTTTTGTTGGGAAAATACGGAGACTATCCTGCATAGATGAATTAGAGAATGGATAAGCACCTGGAGGTCGCCGGTGCTGAAGACCCTGCGGACAGGCTCGAATTGGAAGTCGAGGAGGTCGCAGGCCGAGGGCGGGGAGGACGATGGAAAGAAGGGGCCCGGAGCAAGGTCTGGGTTGGCGAAGGAGTGGCTGCTGCTGCTCCGGTGCATGAAGTAGTTGTGGGAAGGGTAGGACGAGGACAGAGTGTGCGGGGCCGTTGTGGCGGCTGTGCCATCGAAGAAAGCCGCCGCCGCTGCGTAAGGGTTGAGGGTGCCGGTTAACTGCGCCGGGCCTGCGGCGCAGCAGAAGGCCGGGTCGTCGTAGGGGGAGGAGGAGGAGGAATGGAACATAATGGGAGTTTGGTGGAGTTAGGGGGTGGAGTTGGGAGTTACAGGGACGGAGTTGAGAGGGGAGGCAGAGGAAGTGGGATTTATAGAGAGGGAGAGTTGGAAGGAAGGTTGATGGGCCCACTATGGTGGTTGACTGTTGATGGGGGCCCAGAGGATCTTGAGGATATCAGTCATGTGTCAGGTTGTCATGTAGCAGGGTCAAATTGGCCCAAGGTTCAACAATGTGGGTAGCTTAGCTTGGGGGAAGGGGAATTTCTAAACGAGCACACCACGGGTCTTAGTGGGGCCGGGTCCTAGGGGGTGGGGTTGGACTTTCAAACTGTTCAAGAATTACCCCCACAATTTTAACAGCTTTCAGATTAATTCCAACTAAAGAACGACTTTAGACTTTAGTATTGGTAGGTTGCTCACTAAGGCCAGTGGCGTGCTCATTTAGACACTCCCTTGGGTAAGCGAGCAAGTGTTGGGTTAGTTTGGGTGTTGGGGGAGTGGGCTCACATTTTTGTTTGAAGTTCCCATGTTTGGCAATTTGCACATGAAATTTGAGAAAAAGAAGCCACTAAGTAGAGATTCATTGTGTCTTTCCTTTAAATTTTCTTTTGTGGTAGGATCGCTCTTCCACTTATTTTGTTTGGTAAAGATATCAACAAGATACAAACTCCATATTGAACAAGCTACATCTTTGCATTAAATTCGAATATATTATAGATTTCTTGCAGCTTCAACAGCTTCATCATAAATCGCAGCTATAAGCCTTTTCTTAAACCTAAGCTAAGCTAAACCTATACAAGTTGTAGCAATTGTTTTCAAACTTCTATCGCTCAACAATACTTTCTATGTTTCTATGGGGATCAGACCTGGCATTCTTAGTCAAGACTCCATATTTCAAACATAAGATCATCTCATAAAATCTTTAGTCCCCCAAGTTACTTTCTAAGAGAATTCATTCTTGATCTTTTTGCCGACTGAACTATCATAGAAGAGAACCATTCTTTCGCTTCCAATATAAAAGTCGTACGTAAAGAGTGCGGCATCTACCGACATACTCATAGCACATTTCATAATACAACGAAATAAACAAAGCTTTTTATACACAATAATGATTTGAACTTGAAAAGCCAATCCCACTCGCCATACTCAAATTCTCGATTCAGTACTCTCTCATGATACGCCCAAATTCTATTAGCTCGCTCTCAACTAAATAATTTAGCATGATAGAAGCTTCATCAAGAGCTCTCCGGCTACATTTTTGTGCACGGGCATGTCTCAGTCCTCAGACACTGGAAATAGAAATGCGAGCTTTACAGCTTTCTGCCTCATCAACCAGTCCTTTACCAACGATTTGTTTAATTGATCACACGAACGGGTTTTGCTTTTCGCCCGTAGCTTTTCTGACCGTTGAGAGAGAGGAACCCTGCAGAAGTGTAACCATCAGAAAAGGGTTGGTGTAGTAATCAAACTCTTCATCTGTAAGCTTCAATTGAGATTCGGTCAAGACTCTCAAATTGAAATGAGAATGTTTATGATCTCCATTGAAAGAACTTGGTCGGGTCACGCTTAGGACTAAAGCAAAGACCTAGCAGCCCTTATTCCATAGGGCAAGCAGGATATTACTTGTCAAATGGAGAAAGAAACTCTAGGTAATGTACCTATTGGAACAGTGATAGGTGATGTGAATCAAAACAATACTTTGATGAGCTTAATCTAGTGGCTCCTTCAATCATCAATATTCCTTCACTATCATGTACTCGCAAGTTAAACTATTGAAACAGAAGGGAAAAAGAGATCTAATCATCTACATTCTAAAAATGTAGCATCTCGCGACTGTTATAAAACAGCAGAGATGTATACTTCAAGATACAAAGATCCTTCAAAGCTGACAGAATTTTATAAAAAATTTGTTCCTCGAGTGGTTGCATAAAATTAAAACTGCACGACAAATAAATTGGAGCTCGAGCACCTAATGGCTCTTGACCTTCTAGAATTTCATGATAAGCCCCTAAATATTTTCACTTCAAAATTTGGTACCAACACTCCTTCAACATACATTTATCGTAATGTTCAAATATAAGGTTAGCATCCAATCTTAAAATCGTTCAAATATTATATAGAATCATGTTCTGTATAGCCAACCTGACTTCGATGAGAAAACGTACATGCAATTCTAAACTAAGAAACTCGTTATAAACGAATCAGCTTAACACTGTTCATGTATGGATCCATGCGATGTATAGCCAACCTTGCTTTGATGAAAATACATTTGTGGATTCAAAAATGCCTGTTATAATAAAGCAAGTAAATACAAAAATACGGTAGAAAATGGGCTGTTAATGTAGGAAGCCTGGTAAGGAAAAAGGTGATTTAGTATTAGCACGAGGTGATTTACTAATTTGGGCCCACAAAAATCCAACACCAACTAAAAGTAGACTCATCCCAATCATGGCATGATTCATTGTTGGATTCCTGTCAATTTGGTCAACAAAATGTCAACTCCTGTCATGAGATCTTGATTTGACACAACCCCTCTTAGTCAGCTCTCCATCCTCTCTATCAAGAGAGGATGGCCCCAAAGAGAAGACTTCTCAGTTCTATCACAACATACTTTTAACTTTCTCATCTAAAAGTGCCCATTACAGTTAACTCTCAGATTCATCTCATCACTTTAGACACCTGAACCCTCTTATTATTAACTTCTATGTTTCCTTAGTATAGAAGTTATATCACCTTCGCCAAATTTGATTTCTGTCCACAGAATGTTCTTTCTGAACAAAATTAGAGCAGAAAATGCAATCAAGTCTAAGAGACTCAACAAAAGAGAACCAAGTTGGTAGAGCCGCAGCGCTTGTCTGGGATGCAAGAGATCAAAGTTCAGGTGAGAGCCATGCAGTTTATAGGAATTTTCTCCACTATCAGGAGAAAGGATAATGAAAATGAAATCACACGAGTTAAATTTTAAAATAGTTACAAATTGAAAAGAAGGGTGACAGTGGTTGACATACAGAGAGGATAAATGAAACGAGCTAATAGTTCATGTAAATTATCCGAGCTGCAATATATTTTTACTATTTCTATGAACTTTTTCTCAAAAATATATATTTTTTCATTGTGATCTAAACCCTCCAGGGTTAAGTCATACCCAATTTCTTGGGTTTTAATTTTGATTTGACTTTCCATCAAGTAGATATAAAACTAACGATTTTTGGTAAATATAACATTTTGTATAAACTTGATAGAATGACATATAAACTCCAAAATCTATAAAATTTAACCATAAAGAAGGTATGGAGGTTGACATCATTACATCATTATCCCAAAAAATATTTGATAAAAAAAATAATGGGAATTATATACTTTTGCCCCAGCTAATGTAAATTTCCTAACAGCTCATTTACAATATATTTGTGTGTGTGTGTCTGTGAGAATAACTGAAATAAGCCGCTACTGTCTCACGTAAGTTACCCAAGCTAGCAGCGAAAAACAGTAACCCTAATATCCTTTTTTCAAATTATTTTTGGATAATAATCTCAACCCCTATGGTACACTCATACCAAGTTCTTTGATTTTAGTTTTAGTTTGGTCTTCCATCAGATAGATACAAAATTAGTAGTTTTCGACGAATAAACATTTTATATCCACTTGATGAAAGGACAAATAAAGTCCAAAATTCAAAATATTTGAACTTCAAGAAGCTAAGGAGGTGGAGACCGTAATTCCATAAGAATTAAAAAAAACCTAATGGAATCACTATTTTTTTTTTTGTTGCTAGCTCATGTGAGTTTCCTAAACTGGCAGAATTATATATATATATATATATATATATATATATATATATATATATATATATATATATATATTAAATATGAAATAAATTTATGTATAATAATAGAATGAAAATTCTAACTAGTCAAATATTTCCAATACATTATTTTTTTTATTTTACATTATCATTATATTATATTATCAATGTAGTTCGACGAGGCGAGCTTATCATTGTAGGTCAAGTTAAAAGAGTGAAGGGAAAACTGAAAAAAATATGGATAGAGATGTTCGAAAAGATATAAATTTTAGAGGTTTAAAAAAGAAGATATTACTTGATAGGAATGAATGGAGAAGGATTATCGACGTGATCGATTCGGCGTGATTCTCTTTTGATTCATGTAGCCTACCCCAAGTACTTGGGATAAAAGGCTTAGTTGTTGTTGTTGTTGTTGTAACATTATATTATATACATTAATATAATATATTTATATTAGAATATATTTCTAATTAATATATTTCTATTCCATTTTTAAAATATATAGAAATTTTCTCTTTATGATAATATGATTTTTAAGATTTTTAGAGTAGTTATAACAAATTATATTAATAATATTATAGATATTATAGCAGATAGGTCCTAAGAAAGATAAACAATCAAAATTCTAATCAGACATTCCTCTTTTTTTGTTCCCAAAAAAACAGAAAAAAGAATATTGACCCTTCCAGTATTCAAAATCGCACTGTAAAAACAAAAGGGAATGGAGACATTATATATATATATATATATATATAGAGAGAGAGAGAGAGAGAGAGAGAGAGAGAGAGAGAGAGAATTCTTTTAAGGAAAACACATGGAATCATTGCTTTGCTGCAACGTAAGTCTGACTGAAGGTAAAGGATTGTGCATCTAGTCTCCCAACAAACACTTTACAAGATTACTTTAAGTAATGTTATCTAAAACAATGGTGTAGAATTTCCAGTTACAAGACTACTTTAAGCTATGTTATCTAAAAAATGGTGTAGAATTTCCAGAGCTCAAATCTTCAGCAGATCTCAACATACACAATGTCTACAACTGTTACCCTATTTCTTAATCAATAGTTAGTCCTTTACTCAACTATATTTAACCCGAGACAAACCTAAATGGAGGTGGGTGGACCAACAAAAAGTGAAGGAATGAAAGGAACAGCCTCAAAAACTAATGATCCCAGGTTTTGTCACTAGAGCCGCCCCTCTCAATGATCAAATCATGGTTCTAAGCAAATTTTTAGGAGCATTTAATTTGAATAGGCATGGAAGAACAACAGGCTTTTACCAAAGCCAGGACAAATTACATCCAAACATGAAAATTTTCTAGGTGGAAGTATCAGGTATCAGGTTTCTTTGAAGGTGCTAATCTCTGTCGCAGAGCCGCCAGACTCCCAAGACCTTGCTTTTGACTCTGAGATCATGAAACAGTACACAGCTTCACGCGAGGCTGAGTGCAAAACACCTAAGATTTCGTCTCTACTTTACCTGATCAGGTCATTTAGACAAACATAGACAAGAGAGACAAGCACCTGATTGTTTATTACTTCCCAATTTACATATCTGACTGGATCTTATGCATTTTAAATGTACAAAGGGGACAGAAATCTAAGATATTTATTTTTCTATTCTCATGCTTTAGTGATGTAGTAGTGGTTGGTTAGTAAATTATATTAATGTCTCTTTCCTACAAAACATGTCTTCTTCAAAACAAGGTTTTCATAAACTTAATATACTCATTCAAAACCTATGCTCTTGTTTCAGATTCTGTGATCCATCTATTTCATATAATGACAGTTCTCCTGAAAAATCTATAAAATCTACACAACACTCATATTTTGCATGAACAGTGTCTTGACATAATTACTTTCTACAATAATATTACAAACTAGAATGAGAGTCTAGTGCACATATTTATTTATCATACCAGTGCATGGAAAAGCAAGACACAATTATTCATATTATATTTTGACTAGAACATGACTATAGTGTGAAAAGAAGCCTAATGCTTTGTATTATATATTTATCAAATCTCAGTCATGATTAGCATTTGGACGTGCATCTCACTTGTTTAAAATGTAGCATTTTTAATAAAAGCAACAAGTGCTAAAAGTCTAATGTCAGGTTCTTAGATGATCACAAAGTCCAACTCTAATCCTTCTTAATGTAACTCCAAAACTGGCCAACATTAAAATACTCGGTAGGGAAAGGCCTAGGTTGTTTCTCTTGGTGTTCATCGCCTGGAATGTTGTCGTGTTGTTTCTTAAAGATAATGATAATCATATAGTTCATGCTAAACACCATGGGAGGAAGATTCTGAGAAACCTCAATGAAGGACAATCAAAAACCCAATTGATTTGATGAAAAATGATCTCCTATCAGTCAAGCTGTCACAAGCACTAAGGCACTAACTATTTCGTAGAAGACCAGTACTCTAACAGAGCCTAGAAGACAAATCATCATCTCATTGCCAATGCGAAGGATAGAGTCCACCAACTGATCCAACTTTCTGCCATGTCCAATCCGAAAGCGCCCTCACGAATGGCAACAGATCAGTGATGGACAGCAACAAGGGTGGGAAGTATAAGCATACTAGAAGGTGACCAGATCTGAAGACCCCAAGCATAGTGCCGAAGATTATTCGGTCATGCCATTCGTAAGGTGGGTTGTTCACTTTCCAGCAATATCCTAAATTATGGCTTCCTGCTCCAGAGCACCTCAACAGGCATCCATACTCAACTTGCATTTGACTAGATATAATGGAGACCCCACCACTCACCCCTTGAAGTAAAAGAATCCCACGAAACAGTAAGGAGAGAGAACAATAAAGTATCAGCAGTTAATGGAAGGCAAATTCTGTGCCAAGATTAGTTTAACTTCTAAGTGCATGTAAGTAAGCTGCAACAAATAATCGTATATAGCAGTAAAGAAAAGATCACTTGTTTTACTACATAAACTTTGGAATGTCATTACTACTTTGTTTCAAAGAAAAATAAGGAAGGTTCTATAAGTTACCTGAGACGGGCAATGGCCACAGAAACTCTTACTGGAACTGCCCTCAGGAGAGCATTTCCTTCAACCCAATCAACTTCAAACGTAAAGACGTGAGACAACTTAGGGGTGGTTGAGTGGAGACATGATTTCGCCTTTGAAGAAATCCCAGCCTGCAGAGGTACAAAGATAAAAAGCCATGGAAGGGATTGATGTTGTTTTGCTCCCTGATTGGTTAGCAAGTGTATAGTTCAGTGCCTGATTAGTTGGCAAACCATGTTTCGATCACTGATTGGTCCACAAGCAATGAGGGAGTCGGAAGCCAATCGGAGGACAGTCATCTCCTATTCTAAAACAGCATCCATCTACCTCACCACAGGAAATTACATTCATTCATGCTGACATCACCCGACAGTGAAAAATCACCAACTTAAGAGTGGTTATGGCCTACCCAACATGATAAAGTTTTACGATTGTCAACCATATCATTGTTGCTAAGGGGGTTGACCTTTGCATGCAGCAAAAACTGAAATCCCACTTGGTTGAGAGAATGAGGGATGCAATGTTAACAAGGAGCATCAGAGAGATGAAATCTGATGTATGAACAATGCAGGAGATTGATATCTAGCGAACCAATTAGCCAATCCAACAAGTTAGAAAATGCTAAGGAACGGATCCTGGAAATCTAAACTGTGTGAAGGTCTATAATTGATGTGACAAATACTGAAAACATAAATATGTAATGTGTTCGCTCTACTTTGTGTTAACATTCGCTCTACTTTGTGTTAACAAGTATAATATATTAACAACTATATGCCAAGCACATTGCAAACATTATCAGCAAATTTGTGTAAAAAAGAAATAACAAAAGTCATCAGCAGACTGTTTCTATTTACATAAAACCTAGCATAGTGCACCACTAGAAGTTGCAAATGGAAATACCCAAGGTCCAAACATGGTTTGATCATAAATTCTTATGGTTTCCCTCAGATAGTCAAGTTATGGTGAAAGCAATGCTCAAATTAAAAAAGCTGAAGGGAAAATGACCGTCAGAGATTATAATTCTGAAAGGTTCCATTGCTAACAGTAAAGATCAGATTACCAACAAAAACCCCAACTCTCAACATCATTACCTCGTTAGCTTGAATTTGAATGTCGTGCATTCCCACAGGATTATCAAATCCAATCCATTCCAAGTGCAATTAAAAAAAAAAAAAAAAAAAACTCATATTTAAGCTCAACTGGCTACTGTATCATAAACTGAGTGTGTGTGCCAATAAAGCAGGTTATGGGTATAAAATGCTACCCTGTATGAGCCATGCAAAATTGTTGTCTCGAACACAGTACTTTAGACTCCCTGCACTTTTTTATATTTGGTGATGTCACTGCGACATAAAGAAACAAGTGGGAGAGATTAGGATCAGATGAAGCGCTCAAAATTCAAACTTCTACCCTTAGCAGATCAACAAACAAAATAGTCTCACCACTACAGCCACGAGTGGGCACACAATTATTGATCAGTTGATGACTTAGTTGAAGTCCATTTTAGTATGAGGCGTAATAAACTCGTGCAACCACAGTTAGTATAAAAACTAAGGACAGAAAACTACATATATTCCGCTCTTTTTAGTGTTCATGCGATGCTCTATTGACATATGATGTGAATGGGATAGAATGTAGTGAGCCCTTCAGTCACACAACTAAAAACAAACACGACATCAAAAAAGAGTTTGAACATAACATTCACTAATCACACTCTTATAGTGCCGTAAACATTAGCCATTGACAATACAAGTGATGGTGAAAAGTTTAAGGACTACTTGTCCAAACAAATGGTAAGTCCTCCTTCTAGTAGTTCAGACTCTCTATTTAGTAAATCTGGAAACTCCCTGTATTATAAATTTGATATGACTGATGCCCCTCCTTACTAGACATCACACAACCAGGTAAAGAATGCCTAAATCGTAAAATATTTTAAACAAGTCTTCAAAGAGTATAAAATAACTTGCTTTCTCCAGATCTCCAGCATGGACACGGCGCTTGGCAAGCTTTGATAATCACTAATACTTTCTAACAACTGTTTTCACACTCATTACCAAAACCCTTCCGATAATCATAGATTCTTGAATTCCCAGGCAGTTGTTCTTCTCTCAACCTAGCAGTATCTTCTATTTCATGAAAGGAAATAAAGACATTGCCTATCTTAGTGATTACTTTACGCGCATCCCATTACTGTTTGGAGAAAAATGGAAATCTGCAATTTTTCCTCCATTCTCACCCAGAATTGACTTTACACAGGCCTGAGGTCCTATTAATAAGCTCAAATTCATATGGACCTAGGCCAAGTAACAGGGCTCACTGTGCCAGTTCAGATAACATTTATACTTGGCAACTATCTGCACTTCATGCTAAAAGCAATATCTTTATCTCCAGTAAGGCCTGATCATTCTGCATCATAGACCCAAATGACCATTGACAACAAATTTGCAACTCTTGGTATTCCTTTTGCACAAATGCAGCATCTATTACAACCTTCAAAACTAAAAAACAGATCTCTGTAGCTCAGTGTTTCTATATAAACAGAACACACGCAAGACGTAAGAAGGACAAAGACTTACATTACGAAGATGAGTCGTGTTTGTGTGGCACCCGTGTCAGCTTGTTCACGTCCATACAACATAGACCAGATACAAATATGCTGCACAAGTTGGTTAATATTGCATCCTATGAACCTTGGCCAGTAGCAGAAGAGAATACCCATATGGAAATCAGAAGGAAATTGTAACAGATCTGCATGACTAGTTCGTTAGGGCTCATGCTGTTTGTAGCTTTCGAAATTTGTGTAACATTATCGAATTAGATCACCAGAACTATTAACAACTTATATACACACAGCAAATTGCTCTGATAAAAGATCAAGAAAACTAATACATAAACTGCAGGGACAAGATGTTGAATACTGACCCAATTCTAACCCAAAGTTTTAAAGCAATATGTTCAGCTACAAATGTCATTTCATCTCCTTGTTCCTTGATAGATCCGTTCCTGAACACTGGTCAATCTCATATAAAAATAAGTTATCATTAAATCAAAATGCTGGGGCTGTTTGGTTGGGTTTTGGAGTTGGGAAATAGAAATGGAAATGCATTTCCATTTACTTATCCAGTGTTTGTTTTGTTTCAATTTGGCATCAAAAGCTGCAAAAAGCAATATTTGCTGCAAAACTGAAACAAAATATTACAGCATTTGCTAAGGCACGGAAGGTGCATTTCCATTTCCCAACTCTATAATCCAACCAAACAGTTCCGCTACACTCTCAACATATTTGTTTTAACTTGAAATGATCAACCTTGAAGCTTGATTTGACTTATTAAGGAACTATAAGCTAAATACATATATAATTAGTTTCATTGAACCTCTTGGCATGTGTCCTAACAAAGCTTTCCTCGAGTGATTCATGTGAGTGGGTGAGTGACTCACATGGATATGAGGCCCAAATTTATCTTGTATCCAATTTATATTTGTGTTCTTCCCGAAATCCCCATCATAAATCCCAATTTCCTTTCCATCTTCCATCAAATTCAATATCAAAGCTTAAGAATATTCAATTTCCATCAGCTTCTTCTTCCATTTTCTTCTATTATATTTTGATTTGTGTTATTTAAACATTTAAAAAAATTGAAAAAAAAATAGAGGAAAAATTTTTAAAACGGTGAAAAGAAGAGAAAAGAAAAGAGACAAAATAAATAAATAAATAAAAATCCAGCAACCGCTAATCTTCATCAGTGCCATCATCACAGCAGCAAAATAATCCATCAACAATTGGAAAAAAAAAAACTATTGTTTGGAGGTTTGGAGGTCATTTCAAGCCTTGTTTAAATCTGATTCAAACTAAGTTTGGGCTATTGTAATTTTTGATTAATTTCCAAGCTACTTTCTAGGGAATTTCAGCTCCAAGTTATGCTCAGAGTCCCATGACTCTATAGATTTTATGCTAGAGTTTGAAATTCTCTACTTTCTTAAGGTAATTCATAATTGCAACACTCCAATCTGTTAATTTTTGCATTCATATTATTTGCATGGATTTGGATGTGTTCAATTTTACATATATTGCCAAATAATTTTCCTTGTATGATGCACTTCATTGCATAATTAGGAGTAGTATTTCCCTGCATATAGCAAAACTCAGCTATTATCATATATTTTATTAACTTAGTTTGGTGTCTGAAACTTACATATTCATCTGTAGAGACTGTACTTGCATAGGCTAGCACACTGTATGCTTCATAGTGGCAAACTTTAGCAAAGCAATGAAAAACCAACAGAATACTAATCTCTTAGTAAGCTTAACAAGATTCAAGAGGTTCTTCATATGTTTCAAGTAAGTCAGAATGCAGTCAATTGGGAGTTCAAGGCATGCATAGATATCCTAGAGACACAAGTCAATAAACAGCAACCAATGGAAAGAATCGTGGGAATAAGAGTAAGCATGTAGAGATCACGATCTTAAAAGAGGTTAATAATGAGTAAATTGAAGATACTAAGGATGAGCATTAATATGATGATATTACACGGAAAGTCAACGTAGTTTTCTTACTTTTGATGGCACATATGATCTCCAGCTTCTGTGTGTTTAGTTAGTGCATATGGACTACTTTTTTAGTAGTACAAGATGTCTAATGCTCGTATAGTCCATTTCTTTAAGCTACAACGGTTTGCCAAGTTACATTGGATATCCGTAGAGAGACGGTTACAAACAAAGACAGGAACAAAGAGGGACATGGGTCGGAATGAAAGAAGAGTTTAAAAAGAAGTACCTTCCTCATAACTTTTAGGAACTGCCTTATGGACCAGCTACCTAAGTTAAGGCAAGCAGTTACGATCGTGAACAAGTACATATATAAATTTGATGAGCTAATAGTGTGTTTCGATATCTAGTAAGATAGTTGTCTTATCCATCCTAGGTTTCGCACCGGATTAAGATGTGACCCCCAGTGGTAACTACACCCACACACTCTGTTGATTCTGTTGAAGAGGTATATAAGTTAGCCCCAAGCTTCCAAACATACTTGCAAATGATATAGATAGAAAGTCCACCTTAAGCACCCCTAAGTGACAATATGAATTCAAAAAATAATGCTAAACCCAACACTTCTGCCCCTAAAGAAGTAAAAGGTAAAGTCGTGATTGGTGAGTCATTGCAGTATGGTACAAAGGAGAACCAGTGCTTTAAATGTTATGATTATGGTCACTTCAATTACCATTTTCCCATGAGGAATCGATTTGTAGATGAGATTCACGATGAACATTTAAATGAGCATGGAATTGAGATCTATAAATCTCAAAGGGTTTCAGTGATGATGAGGAGGATTAAAAAGCGGTAGACACATTTGCACATTGTTAGGTGTTTACACACTATGTCTAGGAATGAGAACTGGCGTTAAGTCTAACATGCTCCACATCTATGTCGCACAATGGTAAGAGCTATAAGGTCATGGTCAACAGAGATAATTTTGTGAACATCTCCAAGTCAACCGTTAGGAAGATGAATCGCAAGGCTAAAACACCTACAGCCATAAGTCACTTAGGTTGAAAAGAACCTTCATTCCATTACATAGCATTGTCTCGTGCCTTTTCACTTTTGTTCGAGCTACTACAATTGTATTTGATGCAACGTCCTATCCATAAATGATGCGCATATACCTTAAAGTAGGTCATGGTTGTACGATCCAAATGTGAATTTTAGAAATTCAAATACAAATAGATTTATGGATAATAGAGAGAGAGTAGTGTTTGACTCCTACACCACCCAATCAAAAAATCAAAAGAATGGATTTATAGTAGATAAGAAACACAAGGAACCCCTCCACTTTGTGCATAGAGGCCCTATTATAGATCCAATACTATAGGTAGATCTGAGGCTTAAGAAACTTATAGATTTACTTCCTATCCCATAGGAGACAGGCCTTGCCCACCCATAGGCACTTGCATAAATTGCGTAAGAAAATCTGTCGGCAAATTTTATTTTGCTGTGATACAAATCTGTCGCATATACACATTAAAGAATGCAAGAATTTTCAGTCGGAGATATTGTGATGATTAGGGTTTGTCCCAAGAGATTCCCTTCCAAATAATAGAGATCACTAATGCTGGATGTATATATCCATATAAGGTTCTAAGGGAGACAAGTTTGAGGAAGACTGGCCAGAACACCTATGAGTTGAATATTCTACAAGAGCTTCGTAGTAGTCTAGTCTTCAATGATGCAGACTTGACTCAATATTATGCCTTAGTTGGCTTGTATCTGCCATTTCAGACCTATCATCCTTTGCAACACCACATATATAGCTCGTTCCAATTTGACTACCACCACTAGCATGGAGGCATCAGACAGACACCTGGTTGAGAACTTATTTTTTGCAGATGTACTGCATTTTAATGGCTAGTCATTAGAGAAGCAGCTTCACTCTAACTTGCTCGATTCTTACGACCAACATTGACTCATGGTGAATATTTCAAATCCAAGCAGAATTGATGAAGATCCCTTTGTGACTTTTAGTTTTTATTTAACTTTTGGCTTACACGTAGTGACGTTGCTTTTGTTTTAAATATCATGTATGAAATCATGGAAGAGTAAATAATAATGACTATGAAAATCAGTGTTCTAAAACTCAATTTTATTAAGCGCTTCTACTCGGATCACTCGTTCAAAATTCAAAATACTACTTTTAATATATATACTCAACAATCAAATAACATAAAAATAATAAAATACATTTCGCACAAAAATTACCAATCCCATCACATTTCCATCAGCTCATCATCAGTGTTCTCCTCATAGCGAACATACATTTTATACAAATACTTACATACTTGTAGTATAAAGTAAATTCATTAAACAAGTTATCAACTAAAGTCATGATTAGACATTCAAATTTCTTCCCACTAAAATAATTTTAATGCTGCCACAAGCAATCAAAGTCAATGAAAGCATTAACAAAAAAAAATTAAATCATTGCAAAAACCAAAACAAAGTAAAGGAGGCTCCTATTAGCATGTCACTTAATAACCAATGAGGCAAAACCAATTTTGAAGAATATCCATTTGGATTTTCCCCATTTAAATGGGGAAAACACTTCAACAATCAAACTTTTCAGCAACCATCCAAGAGCTAAAACCACTTCAATTCCCCCATTATTTAAAAGAAAAAAAACCTAAGCATGTCGCTCAACACAACAGCCTATCAAACAAAATCCAATCTTTTTATGAAAAATAAGAAAATTCAACCTTCGTGAGACCTATTCTGGCTATTCTGGTTAACAAGCAAAACCAATCAAAATCTAGACTATGCAAATTCTAACATCTATTGAAATCAAAGAAGAACAGAGTCAAGAGATCGTACCAAGATATAATTTTCGATTAGAGTTTCATTGCTACAAGACCGAAATTGAAGGAGTCTCGGACCTCCCTTATATATGGATGCGAGAAAGCTCAGATTCTTTTGTTTACCGACAGCTTCTACTCTTTGCTGGTTGTAAAACAAGTCCTAATAATCGCTTAGCAAGGGTGCCGACGATCACTTCGAGAGCTTATCCTGCACCGTTGTGGATTCAGTCGAGAGAGATTGGGCCCTAACTTCTCTCGATGATGATATAAATAGTAGCAGGTCTCAGGTTAATTGGTTTTATACCCAATAGAAAATTTTGATCCAATAACGTGTTGGATTGGGAACTCTCTCTAAAACAGGGCCCTCGACCAAGTACTAGGCATGTCCGAGTTTTGGAGTGAGTACCAAGATCGTGAGTACCAACATCTCTACGCATTTGATGGCCAAGTCCGAGTACTCAGCCGAATTCAATGGGTTTTAGAATATTGACAAAAAATAGTTTCTATTGAAACTTTTGGCATGTGAAGTACTAACAAATCTCTCCTCAAATAATTTGTGTAAGAGTATGTAATTCACCTAGGTATGAAGCCCAAGTCTATCATGTATTCTTTTTATATTTGTGTTTTTTTCCTAAATCCCCACCATAAATTCTAATTTCCCTTCCATCTTGCATCCCAATATATGGTCAAAATATATTGAAAATGCATAATTTTTTTATACACCGCCATTTTAGGACATGGAGTTCATAACAAACGGTTTAGATCATCCATGCAGACCCTCTAAACTTTCAAACTCGTACAGAATCAGAACCCAAATAAAATCTGATTCGTTACGGATATAAATTGTATTAAACTTTTAAACTCTGCTATTTCTAGATAGAGTATAGCAATGGAGAAGTAGAATTCGACCCAGCCCAACAGTTACCCTAAGGACAATAGCATCACTGAAGTGACCATGAGAAACTTGATAGCAAATAAGATATGGAGATGGCCAAATCCAGATAAAGAGGGCTCAGATTTAGGTTCAGAATTGAAAATTGAAGAACAAGAGAAGGCAAGGAAAACCAAAATGTTTCTCAAGGTACGTTACTTCTGTCACAAACAAGATCAATCCAAGAAGTACTGTAAATACAGGCAGAAACAGTTGGAGGTAAGGGCAAGCTGCACAAGTAAGCATACAATGGCTACACAGGGAATACCATGATATGTTAATTGCCTCCATGAAGGCAAGATAACATTAGTAAAAAATAAGGTCTCGTTATTGGATTTTGATGGTTCAGTTGACTTGTGATCCCAGAATGACAGATGCAGATGGACGTCGAGAAACCAGTCGAGAAAGTAAGGTATCATAACATAGTAAAGTTTTCAGTTTGAAGACGGCTGCATCAAAATATCACCACTAGAGTCCAGAAGTTGTACATCATCCATAATTGAAATCTACAGAACACTCTTGATTCACTAAACTTACTGATTTGTGAAAGTATCACAAATGCTATGTCTATTTTCCTTTAAAGTGATCCCTCAACAATATTCCTTCATGCAAAAACTAAAATGTAATCCTTCACCTTGTCAACTGAATACTCTCATGGAACCCATGCTATGAAATATTAAATTTCAAAATAACAATCAAAATAGTCTGAATAATTCTTCAATTTTATGATTGATGATGATGGATTGCAGGGAAACCATAGTACCTAACCTCCAAGAAATGTAAATGCTATACTAATCGCTTTAACCGCACAATCTGAATAAGATATAATTACATCAATCCTAATTTTACCAACACTTGCAGGGCACACAAGTAATCAACAAATATGCAACTTGTGAATAATTTATCCCCCAACATCATCCAATCCCATTTTTACCAGCACTTGCAGGAACACACAAATAATCAACAAAAATGCAACTTGTGAACATTTTTTTCCTCATGTTAATATTGTTGAAATAGGCAATTATCAAAAGAAAAACAGAGCTGAATAAATGGTGAAAGGCATGCAACGATCAGAACAGGCAGAAAAAGAAACTTATGAAATGGATAATGACTACAATCCATCCTTACAATGTCTGCTAGGTCTTCTGGATTGACATGATTTCTTTTTGAAAAGCATAGGTTTCTTCATTAAAGCCTTAAAAGGCAAAGGATAAGCTGGATTCGTTCTTCCCTTTCGCCTTCCTTTCCCTGAAAATATCAAAAAATAACACAATTAATTTTGAAATTTAAAAAAAAAAATCTCTTAAAATTTCCATAGAATCCAACAGTCATTTCAATTAGAATCTATGAGAAGGTAAGAATAAAACCAGAAAATACATGATGCCATCACCAATTCAACATAAGCTTAAACTTTCAAGCCAATTCAAGCATCAAAAACCCTGATATGGAAATCAATCCAAGTTGCCAGGCAATCAATCAGAAACCCTGATACCAAAATAGTGCGTTGACCGAGTTGAGCATGTAATGCAGATAATAGTATTTTGCCCAAATACAAGAAATGGATATGTTTATTGTCTGCTACAACAAAAATTAAACATAGACATATGTATTGATCTTGATTATAAAAGATCAAGAGAGATCAGACAGTCTTATAACTGGAGGGGTGGGGGGTGTCTGTGTAAACGAGCATCAGTCTGCACATGTGTTGCATGGGTTTTTGTTACTTTTCAGCAGTGCCAGGGCATGTTGTTTTAATTACAGATGATTACAGTCTTGTGTAAACTAATAACCTTATCAGTTTGAATCCATCGCGAGTCTCATATATAAAATAAATATATCATCATAACTTAAGGGAAAGTCTAAATGATTTTAAAGTGGGATTAACAAAACAACTACAACTAAGCCTTTTATCCCAAGTACTTGGGGTAGGCTTTAAAGTGGGATTAACATGCAAGTAAAAAGACTAACCTGGCCCAGTGCCATAGATAACTCTAAGCTACATAAATAGAACAATGCTGAAAGTTGTGCACATGATCTCATCCAGACATGAGGAACATGTCCAGTTACCGAAAACTTTGTCCCTGTTAATGTCCTCTGCAGTTAAAAACCTTAATACCTAGAAAATAGGGATGAGATTAAAGAAGTGTGATATTTAAGCATGCAGGAAGTGACCTAAAGTTAGTAAACAAGCTCAATGGTAAGTTCCATGGCTCCATTCCCCTACTCAACAATGTGAAAAGTGAAAAGCAATGGAAGTGTGAAAGTGAGGATTAGGCTTCAGAAAACTTTTGTAGTAAAAGGTGCCAAGTTATTTTATAAAACATAAAAGGAAAAAGATGGGAGGGGAAATGGAAATAAAAATTAAAAATGAGAGATTTTCTAATAAATGTCTTAAAGTTTATATGCATGATTAAGAAATACTGAAGCATCTTAGGAACAGATATTTAAATATGTCATGATGGAACAATATTTTAAAGAATAAAGACAAGAATGAACTTATTAAGATTGAACATCTTTTTGTTCAAGATAATCATCATAATCAATGTTGAAAATAACGCGTTATGAAACCCGTTATATTGTGTTACGTAACCTAACGGAGCCCCAGCGCTACATAACAGCTGGAAATAACTCAGTGCACCGTAACAATACATTTTTTTATGTTATTTTACGTTATTTTACGTAACGTTACGTTAAATTACGTTATGTTACGTTATTTACAATTATTTTTTAGTAATCTATATATTGTTGTTGATTATTATTTTGATTATTAGCTAATTGCTGTAACTTTCTAACTTGATTAGTTGTTGGCTTGTTTGATTGCTTATGGAATTGCTAATTTATTAATTTGCGATTATTTTCTTATTCGCTTATTATAATTCCTCTTCGATTACTTAAATATCTTACTTGTTGATTCTATTGAACTTTTAACTGAACTAAAATCAACAATTATAAATAAGATAAATTGAACATCACAAAATATAAATTACAACAATAATAATAGCTAGAATTGAAATAAAAAATTAGAATATTGTTTTCATGTTTAAATAATATCTGGAATTATAGTTGCAGACTTAATATAATATATGAAGATAAATGTGAAATTTATTGTAAAACTTAATATAAAATAGGATAGATTATGTATTATAAAATAATTTTATATTCTTTTTTTAGATATTTTAAATTTATTTTTCAATTTATAAAAAATATTTTATATAGTTTTATATTTATTTTATTAAATAAATAGGAAATTACATAACCTACGTTATGCGTTACGCTATATGCGACATAACCTAACAAAGGCAAAACGTTACGTTACGTTACTGTTATCGCTATTTTAAATATTGATCATAATTATGCAAGAATCAAGAACAAACAATAATACAAAACCAAGAAGATGCATGTAAATATCAAAACATGTAAAGGTGAAAAAAATTAAACAATTTAAAAGTAAAGAAGACACTCAAGCGGCAAAAATTGGTTGGATCTTTTGTAAGGAAGAAGATTAGAAAGTGTAACAGAAAAGAAAAACACATAAAGAAAATTAAGGAAAAGTTAGAGTTTATATATTATACAAGCATTCAAGCCATTTACAAATCTCTATACAATTTTAAAGAGACAATCAGACAACAATAAACATCAATACAAGAATTAAGAAACAGACGTAATTGAAAGAAATACAAAATTTTAAAAACGAACCAAGGTGAAGTTTACACAAAGGATATAAAAAATGAGTAACCTTCTGGAACCTTGTGTGAGCTTTTTGATGTTGGCAAGCTTTAGCAAGCAGTAGAGTTTCCAGGTAGCAATGACCATAGATAGGTGATAGAGATTCTTATAATTTCCTGGCAGAAATTGGTGCTAGTTGAGTTGGTGTGAAATAAATGCATATCAGATGCTAACTTGGGCTTTCTGCCAGTATGCACAACTGAAAAGCAGGTTGAACCATAAGCCCCTGAAATAGCCAGCTCTAAGCACAAGCAATGAGCCCGTTGAGCTGCTTCACTAACATAGGGCTTTATAACAATCCTCCCCCCTCCTTGTCTATGGGGATATTTTTTAGTAGATCCCTGGCTTACACAGGCCCCAAAAAATTTTGGGAGGACTACTCCCTTAATCTGTCAGACCAATAAAATAAACTTCCTCACCTATAATCAACCTTCTTGAAGCACCATTGTTCATCTTTTCACTGGTAGGATTTGGTACCATATAAGGACTGACGCAAGGTTGACATTCTGTGCATAAATTCTTGAAAGAAAAACTTAAAACTAAGGGAAAAACTGGACTTTCGGCACAGCCACTAACCGCAGACAAGACCGAATTTAAATAGGATTCCAAAATAGTGCAGATTACACAATTTTTGAGCAACAATAATGTGTAAATCCTCATTCTGCAACTACTGGAGTTAAAATTTTCCTTGAGCCAAAGGGATATTTACCAAGTCTACAACAACTAACAAAAGGTATAAAAGGATCCTAGGTTGTTGAAGAGCACAAATTAAGCATCTGATGTGTTACTGTTTTCAAGAGACAGATCCTAGGTTGTTGAACAAGAATCAGAAAAAGATTTCCAAATTTTGGCAGTGAAAATTAATAATCATGAGAAAGTTCTTCGCCAATCCTCATAACTAATTTCCATTGTTTCAGGTACAGGCTGCCTCAATATTAGAAGCAACAGCACAAACTAAGCATGAAAAATTTTGATCAGGAAATTGCAAGGCGATGAGTCCACTAGATAGTAGTTAGTAGTTTGATAAATTCCTCGGTGCATGCCCCCGTCTCCTAGAAATATTCAAGGGCAGCCTATTTACTTGCAGAATTACGAAATTGCCAAATCTAATATGAATACCCCCAATTTTGCAAAGTTGACTACCATATTTTTGTTCTTAGCAAAGTACCATGCCCTCCATATACCTTTCAATTCATGCCCTCTTGTGCTTGCATTTTCATGTGGTGATAGTGATGCAGTACGGAAGAGGATTAGGGTTTGTGGTGGTGGGAATTTGGGAAAGTGAGGATGAACAACTAGAAATTAGTAGGAAAAATAATAAAAATGAAAAACAATAGGTTTGGACCTCACACACAGTACATGCATACTTAAGGAAAGTCACATGTCGAAAATGTTCAAGCATATCACATGCCAAAGTTACACATAAAAACCATTTTCAAAATTTATCTTCATTCCATTTCCAAGAGCCTCTTACAATACTTTATAACAAATATAACATGCACGACATGTTCATAATATAAATATCCTTATAAAGAATCCACACGAAGGGTTACTCAAACTTAAAATGGGTCAAAATAAGTACTTCTCATAAAGAATCCCAACCAGATAGCATCTAGAAGTATAGCATACGAGCTATAATAGGCACCTATGTGAGATTAAAGTGATGAACACAATAACAACCATCAACCAAAAGAAGTTATATTTAAATTCAACAATGCTATCAAATGGAGACATTTTAAGGCAGTAAACAATACAAATTATCGTCGACTATGCAACAATTCAGACACCACCCTCAGACACTAAATTCATCCTCAGTCAGTGTTCCCTGCGTGCTATATATAGAAAAAGGGTTTAAGATGCCAAGATTGTCATGAAAAATAATGTTAATAATCCTCTATATGACTGCATGGAGAATAGCATGGCTGTTAGTTTAAAAGATCAACTCAAGACTGATGGTAAACATGCCAGAGGGTGCTTGTAAATAGAATGGAGAGGAAGAAATGTACTATTTAACAATCTCCAGCATATTAGATCAAACCAACATAAGAATTTGAATTTCAGAATGCGCTACCTGATTTAAGCCTGTAGGATGCACACCCATCGGCTGCAATAGATCCCTGTCGGTTAAGATCTTCAGGTTTAACTAAAGCATCCTCCATGCAAGCGTCACTATCGATTAACCCTTCTTTCTCCTGCATTTTCATTTCAGAAAAACCATCTCCAATAAGCACATCATCAGGTAACAGAGCTTCTCTTACTTCACTTTGAGCAGGCTCTACAGAATCCATCATTAGAAGAGCATTGTCACTCAAAACGTCATCCTTGTGCTCTCTTTCAACTCCGTTTGCATTGACTTTCTCCTCTTGAATAATGTTTGCTAAGGACCTTGTAAAGAATGTCCCACCCCCACTAGATGATAGATTGCCATCTGCAGCACTTGAGATGTCCACTAATTCTGTGACAGTCCTTGGAGTTTTAAGATCAGATATGTCTGAAATTTTTAGATCTCCCATGCCCATAGGGGATATCTTATCAAAATTTGATACATTTCTCATATCAAAACCAATTGAAAAAACTGGACTATTTTTGCCTGTGACAGTGCAATGTTTTCGTGGGACATCAGACGATAGAGGCCCAGGTGCATCAGAAGCCACATTATTCGGGATGGAATTTTCTAGGATTTCATAATCAGAAACAGTTATAGATACAGGTTCCTCAGAATCAGCAACCGTTTTTGGCATGTAGCTCGGTGAGATCTTATCACCTTCATAACTAGATATCTGAAGTCCTAAAGGTGTAACAGCCACTGGTTTCCTGTCATCAACTGGAACCTCAGAAGTAGAAGACATTGTTGTGGCAGTACTAGATCCAGGTTTCTTAGGACAGGAGATAGGTGTTGTTTTTTCACCCACCTTTAGCAGATCTTTTCCAGCACTAGATATATGATCCTTTAATGAAAATTTGTTCGCAGATGACAGGAAATCAATTGCAGGAGGACTTTTAGGTAGCTTATTGAAAGCAGAGAAAAGCTTCGAAATATCATCCAATGGTGGCAAATCACCTTCCCCACTAGAGATAGGATCCCACTCTTTCCAGTCATCAAACCAATTACTCTCCGAGTTCAATTGTTCATCTGATGAAATTCTCTCCATTCTGATGGCTTCCTTATAGTCTTTCTTTCTCAAGGCATTAGCTATCACTAACCTGTGTAGAGAATGAAACCAAATGTTACAAATATATCGAAGAAAGGATGCATCTGTATAAAAACAATTTTAAAAAAGTAACAAGTATGCTAGACCTGCAGTTCCCAGATATAGCCGCTTTAGCTCGCTCCTTAGAGAGGCCAAGTAAAAATGACGATAAATTTGCAACATCATACGGTCCTCTAATTTCATTTATATTGGTAGCAGAACTTGAAATAATGAGATTCTTTCCTCGCGTCCAATCCACTAGTAGCTGTATATTTAAATGATCACTTTCACAATAAAACATACTATAGTATCTGACACATGCAATGCACAAGCATAATATTTAACCATAATTACTTTTTAAGCAAATTTATGATTTCTAAGGACATTCTTATTGGAGTCACTAAAAATGAATCAACATCATAGCTTCTCTATCTATCAGTGATTTATTTTTCTATATTTTCTCTAGTAGAATCATCATTCAATTAAAATATCATATCATATCATAGTTTAAAGTTATTATAACTCACCATCCCAATTATCATCCTATTGAAATATTATATCTTCCATATTTTAATTATATAGCTCACATTCCAATCACCATTCTTTTCAAATATTATTCTCACCGTCACAATCAATTTTTTATATTTTTTTGAGAAGAATGAAAAGGAAGTGAGCAAAAAATTAATATAAGATTGGTAGAAGAATCATTAAATTTGGTGATGATTAAAGGATTGTATTATTTTTTTAATGTATAAGAGCCCACCTTTCGTGGTTCTGCTAGACATGAGAATTTGGGGTTGAATTACCATATCATCAAAATTTACTTTGTAAAATTGATAAGAATGCTCCAAGGCTTATATACAATAAATAAACGAGAGTATCTTAAGGATATGTATATTAATCATGAAGGGTTAGGTGTACTTGCTTAAAAGATTACCTTCCCCTTTTTTAATCATGAGGGCCCCAATTTTTGCTGCTAGATGCTAGTCCACCACATCGTCACCCTCTTTCGCATTATACTAGTGTAGATAGTTGAATCTCAAACTAAGTGAAATGTAGGCATTTACAGATCTTGAAACTTTAAACTACATGGTGGGTTTTAAAGATATCTGGTGGAGCTAACACATAGACGAGGTGTAATACTGCTACTTACATTTATTAGGACAATATCATCTAATATTAACAGTAAAAACCAAAGAGAACAATAAAATCGAAAATGACTAACTGAAACATGGCACAGCAGTCAAACAATTTAAGTCTTATCATTATGGTGATACTTTGAAGTAAAGGCCTACAAAATAACAAAGCAATTAGAAAAGCAATGTGAATCAAGTTGCTTCTTCCGTATGTGATACTTTGATGTGGAGTGTCGCTGAGGCCGGACTCATTGGCAAGGGGATCTCAGCTCTGGCTATTAAATCCAGACTCATTAGTAAGCGGTATATATGCTCTGGCTATTAAATCCGGATTCATTGGTAAGGGGTATAATCGCTCTGGCTATTAAATCAGTGAACAAATTCCAACTCAAGTCTTGAAGAGTTGCTGCTGCTTCAGCATTTAAATGGATTTCTTAATCCTTGTATACCACCTATCACAACTAACCTTAACATGCAATAGAAAATACTAAGGAATTCATTTCCAATTCTTTTCTTAGAAAGGCATACAAAGACCACAATGAAGCAGCAAATTAAACATTGACTATGAACTTAAAACTGTAACTTAACTTATTAAAAGGGGAGTCCAACCCTTTGGCATAGTAAGTGCAGAGTGCTTACCCTGGCATCTGATAACATTTGCCTCCTTATATTCACATCAGCAATAAGGTTAGAATACTTGACCTCAAAATACACTCCACGCTGCAGAATGAACAGATTGACTTATATAAATCAAAACCAAGATGAAATTTATATGCAAAGAAGGGTATATAACTGATTAAAACCAAAAGAAAAATCCACAACATACTGCAGCACCTTAATTGCAGATTCCACCATCGGAAGCTTCAACCGGAATTTCAGAGGGAAATCCAGTGCTATTATATCAACCTGCAAGCAAAAGTTCCTACAGTCATAAATCATCGTCCCAAAAGGTCAAAATGTCAGTTACACACTGCAACTCCAAAACCATTCAAGAAGCCCAACAAAAAAAATCTGACCTTCTTACTTCTTTAGTTAAGGGATAATACAGCAGTTCGAAGACAATGTTTACAAGGAGTTAGCAATATTGCACAGACTAATAAATACATCAAAGTCAAACAGAAATTTGAAATTGTTTCATACGGTGATCTCACAATCTTTTTTCTTTTTTTCAATCTCTATGTGAAATTTCTAAGACCTTATAGAATTTTCAAAGTATATGCAGTAAGAATGCAAAAGAACAAAACACATATATACCCTCTACTAAATTTTTACCTCACATCGCGATTGGCGTAATCTGGGGGCAGAGGCGTTTGGCAATTTTTTTAAATAAATTTTTAAGAAACTGAGTAAATTTACCCACAAATTTACCTTTCTGCTAAATCATATAAAACCCTAATACTAATTTCAAAAAGTTGGACAGTTTTTTAACAGTGTTTTGGCACTCTTTAGCCCAATGCAGACATCCAAAACCCTAAAGATCCAAAAAAATTCTCACCTCCGACACCTGGCAAACTCTATCGAACGCGTCCTGATCCAAGGGCTTGGCCGCGACCAGATCATAACTCCTCAGCACACCCTTCGCGTTGAACGCCGATCCGATGCTCATCCGATCGACGGCGACCGTGACGCGCGAGTACTGCCGAAACGGCGCCGATCGGGGGACGCCGTTACGGTCTCTGTGGAGGGTGACGGCGGAGGGGAGGGTGGGGGCCACCTCGAGGAGGCTGGTGAGGGAGAAGCGGGGGATGCGGCATCGGTCGGCGTCGGAGATTACGCCCTTGAAGGGGCGGTCGTAGGCGACGGCGGTGTAGCCCAGTTCCATCGCCCGCGCTAGGGTTTTGAGGCGGAGCTTTAGGATTTTGGATTTCGACGAGTCGGTGTTGTTTAGGGTTTCGAGGTAGGGGATGCTGAGGTCGAAGAACATTGTCGTCGGATTGGTCGGCAAAACGAGAGGGAAGGAGAGGGGAGAGTTTTGCAGGGATATATATAGAGGAGAGGGTAAACGGGCCGGGTCGGGTCGGGTCGGGTCGGGAGTTTCGCATGGGTAAATTTGGAGAAGCTGATTGTAAGATCAGTGACTTACGTTGGGAAATTCTATTTATGCACGGAAATTTACTCTTGACTTACAAATTACTCTTTATCCCAACCTTCTATTTGAAACATCACTAATTTATGGGAAATTCTATTTGCATATGGAAATTTACTCTTTATGCATTGTTTAGCTAAGTTACACTTCGTCACCTACCAACTCCTCACCATCGACTCCACCCGCATCCTCTCCTCCCTTCCCTCCATCTCCAACCCCCATCTCCCCATCCTCCATCTCCAACCCCTATCTCCCCATCCTCCTCCTCCCCGCCACCTGACCTTTCCTCCTCCCCTCTCCCCGCAGCACCCTCTCTCACAATCCAATCAAACCCTCTCCTCCTCCCTTCTCTCCTCTCTCCTGCTTTAAGAGAGAGAGTTAAAATAGAAAAAAAAATTGGACGCATAGAGTAAAAAAATAGTATTTCAAAATAGGAGTTTGGTGTAAAGAGTAACTAAGACGTCAAAAGTAAATTGCTATGCGCAAATAGAATTTCCCCTAATTTATTCTCTATCTTCCAAAAAAAAAATTCCAAATTTATCCCTCCCTCTCTCTCCTCTCTCTCTTAGTAGGCTTCAGCTTGAATTACAAATATTAAATTGATTTCAAAATTATTTGAAGATTTGTTGTCTCAATAAAATAATTTACTAAATTATTTATAAAATTATTTGAAGATTTGTTGTCTCAATAAAATAATTTACTAAATTATTTATAGTCTTTGCATTATGTCTGTGTTTAAATTCTATTTTCACTGTACAAATATATATTAAGTTGCACATACAAAAGTAACATAAAATATATCAAAAAAGAACAAAAAGACAACGTTTCTCTTTATAACACCTAAACTAACATGAAAAGTAATTTAAAAATTTCTCAGCAACTCCATATATTCTCCAGATCAAACAAGGATCCAAACAAGCTCTTAGCATTCCAATCACTATCGAGTCCAGTCTCTCGTGAAGTAATCACCAGCAAGTAGGAGAATTGCCCCAGTTGAAACTAAGCATAAAATATTACATATAAAAATGATCGAACCAGTTAAAAATTTCCTCACCGATTTACCATTTTCAAAACAATGCATACACATTAAAATTAAGAAATACATTTTTCATTACAACTTCAGATACACACCGATACAGGAAAAAATACATATGCCTGAAACCCCAACACTCTCAATAATTCCTCCGCCAAACGATTGTACATTGCCAGTCTTCATGAGAAAAGGAACCCTAGGACGAGTATGGAAATGAGAGCGATGCGAGGAGAGATGGCTCCAGTGACGTGAGCGGCACTGGCATCGACATCGACGTCCTTGGATCCGCCTGGTGAATCGGCAGGGCAGATGAGCCCCTGCTTGTCTCCCTTGCACTCGCTGGCAAAGAGGCCTGGAGGGTACTTACCGTAGAGATTTATGTAACTGAACATGGTCGAGGCGCAGTCGTTCGTGCCATCGTTGATCTCATCTGCATATGGGCAAGCAAAGTCAACAAGGGCAGCACAACAGAGCTTAGCAGGATATCTGGGTCCCTTGCACTGGCTTGTGATGATCGTGTAATTCATGAACTCAAAGTTCACAGGGCAAGCTGCGAAAGATAGCGGGAAAAAAAAATGAATTACTCAAACAAAGAACAACAAATAGATATGGCATATTTCTCAATCAAGAAGAAGGATGAGAACGAGTAGCCCTTGTGTAGCAATGAGCTACCAAAGCAACAACAAGAACAAAACCTTTCTTCGCACTCCCTTGGGACTGGCTAGATTTCATTCAGTTTCAAATGCTACTGGCGATGCAAAGCTGTGAGCTAGATGAACTTTCTTCTCCAGCGTTGCGCAAAAATTATTATTATTATTATTATTATTATTATTTTGGTGATAATATGATCTGTAGCCAATTAATTATCCAAATTAAATCCCCCGTTTTTATATCACTGGGAATCCAACCTGAAACAATCATCTTGGGGTCAATGGGGTGTTAGTGGCTGGGCTAACCAGCTTGCCTTCATAGCTTTTACTACACAATTTCTAGTATACTCTTCATCATAAGTAATGCATAACATTATCTATTTTGATATTATAAAATAACAAAATGGATATGACAGTGCATCTAACATTGACTGTATACCATCCTTTATTTTATTTTTTTTCTTTTTTTTTTAATTTTTGTTGGGGCTGGGTTAACCCGATTTTTTTCTTTTTTTCAATCTTCTTTTTTGTTGAGGGTGCATCTACTATTCAATTATTGTATGTCTAAAATTATAATTCATATTCAATGTTGATCAGAGAGTGTCAAATTTTTTTAGGATAATTCTTCTTCACTACTATAGCCTACAATTTTGCTGAGATCAGTCAAAGCAGATTTTGTAAAATACATGAAATGTCACTGATCACCCAGCGGCATGAGCAATTTATGGACACCCCTAGATTTAACCACTCCAAGTAGCCGACACAGAGTAACCACTAAGGTTTGATAGAAAAAAAAACTCATAAAGTACACATTCATATGTTCCGAGTCCAAGAAGTAACAATTAACTTTCTCTCTCTCTCAGATTATGAATTCTGCAAATTATTCCAATGAACGTTTAGTGGCATGTCTCATCAACTAGATGCACCAATCTAATAAGAGAAGTGCAGCTATGAAGAACAAGCTCACAAGAAGATTAAATTAAGATAATAAAAGTCTATATTTTACAATAGGAATGGGCTTTCAATTTCTAAGTAGACGCTACTTAATTATATATAGCAGAATCCTCACATAAAGCCGAGATGGACAATCGATTTTGCATCATAGCAGATCAAATAGTAAGCTGGCATGGATTATTACTATGTTCAACTCCAATACGTAATGTCTAAGGCTGGATCAAGTAGCATTTCCACTATCTTATATCTATTGTTAAAATACAAAATAATTTCCTTCATCTCTCATCATAACTTTGGAGTTTTGGTGCAGTGGAAAGGACTTTCTACATCTATAATTCATGACTTTCCTATATTCTCCAATCTGCTGAACACAAATTTCCGGCTCATACGTCACCACATTTAGGAGGTCGTTAATAAAGTTCCTTCGATAAATTAAGTGACGATATCAATGATTATCTCAAACAAATAACAGAAAAGTAAATAAAAGAGCTCAAGTAGTCAACATTGCTCAGTTCCTACATTTGACCTAAACCTAAAGGAAACCCTTGAAATTAGTATAACAATTCAACTAAACTACATTTCTAAATACATATTCGTGAACAAATTAAGAATAGAAAAACATAAAATAACAAATTGGCCTTCACATAGCTTCCGAAGGAGAGTCCGGTCACCTGGCAAGTCTATATGATCTACACAATAGTGCATCAGAAAAATTTTCTTAAGCAAACCATTAAATTAAATTTTAATAATCCAAGTCTAAATATAGAATTTCATTTCGTATACTTACTAAAACAATCAAAAGAAACTAACCTTCCTCGAAAGATCATAGAAATAACCCTAGCTCTTAATCTTTTGCAGCACTTCCCGAGACGTAATCAAATTGCCAAATTTAAATGATTTGACAAGCAAAAAATTAATATAAATTTACTTAATGTCTAATTCTACAGTTCAACGAAACTGAGATTCTTGGTTTTGAATCTGATCACCACTCAGGTTGACCCAAAAAAAAATTCCAAAAATATGGACGGGTAAGCTTCTAACCTGATCAAGTCTCTTAGCATTATTTAGATCCATAAGAAAAAGAAATAGTTGTGCACTACAACTCAATATTCAGAATCTTGCAAGGCAAACATAAACTCGTTGGAGCCAAAATCATGGCTGAAAAATATAACAACAAACAAGGTACTTGTTATTATCATTTTTTTAAGTCAAAACATCGGGCAGTGAGACCCTTGGTGCTCTATTAATGAAGAATAACAGAACACGGAGGCCAAAAGACAAAAGAAATAGTTTCAGTAAACGGCCATGTACATAGAATACAATATCCAAAATAAAAACAACACCCAGTTAGTATGAACAAGGTACTTGTTATTGGAAAACTTGATAGGCCAGTTTGTAAGTAGGAAATATTACTGTCCTAGTTATGCAATTTATGCTAGCAGCCAAAGACCAATCTAATAAACTTGATAAGAATCAAAATAAATTCGATCCGCCACCATGAAATGCAAGATATCCACAGCAGCGGCTAAACCAAATGATACCACGGCTCAAATGGGTCTTAGGCTTAGCACTGTCTCACATTAATAACAATAGTTACTGGATATTTTTTTAGTTAACATTACAACATATATGATTCTGATTTCAAGAGGCCCCAATTTAAATCTAATTGATTCACCGAGATTTCCCTTCTTTCTTTTTTTTTCAAAAAATGTCCAGAAAATTCACGATTTGGTTTGTGATTCTAGATTGGACAGTTCAAATAATTATATTCCCACAAAAATAAGCACCCATTTTATTCAAAAGGGGCAAAATTGATCAAATGCTAACAAAAGATCCCGTCTTTTTCTCACAGATGATGAAAAGATGCCGACTTTTACATACCTTTTCTCTGTTGAAGCAGATTCCGACCGGTAGATCTCTCAGATTCGAAAACAGAATCTAAACAAAACAAACCAAGAATCACAAATCAACAACAGAGGAACACTCATTAAGAAAAAAGATTACTTCTTTCCCCTCTCAGATCGGAGAGTACCTGAGATGAAGGTGGCGGAGGCGGCGAGGCCGATCATGAGCGCAAAGAGAAACGCCTGAAACAAGAAGCTCCTCCACTTGGGATCCTCCATGGATTCGTTGCTTCTAGGGGGGGTATCTCTCTCTCTCTCTCTCTATCTCTCTCCACTCACTCTCTGTTCGATTCTTTCTGTAGAGCTCGAATTCAAGGAGGAGGAGAGAGAAAGAGAGAGGGGAGGGGAGAGAGGCAATGGGAATGAGGGGGGGGAAATTTGGTATTGTTTTGGAGCAGAAAAATTCGGCGTTAAATTCGCTCACAGGGCGCTGGAAACCAATAACTAGAGGAGTTCTATTAATGGAACACAAAGATAAGCTGACCAAAAATTCTTTTTAAAAAAGGGTTTTTTAAATATCTGTCCCTTTGCATCTTTAAAAATTAGAATTTAGTTCTCCAAATCTTAATATTTATAATTTAGTCCCAAACTTCTAAAGTTATCTTATCTTAGTCCCTCAGCTATATTTTTAGCCTGAATTTTCCGTTATATTCCTGAATAATTCATTTAGTCCTCCATTTTCTCTTCATCCTCTCTTCCTCTTCTTACTGGATTCCCTTTTCCATTCTTTTATTTTCTCTCTTTCTTTCCAGTTAATCTTTAAAATAAAGTAATTTAGGAGAATCCAATAAGAAAAGAAAGAGAGGAGTAAGAGGGAAGGAAAGACTAAATTGAAGTGACACAGGGGAGTAATGGGAAATTCGGGTCAAAAATATGACTAGGGGACTAAAGTGGTGTAACTTAAAAGATTTTGGGAGTAAATTATAAATATGAAGATTTGGGAGACTAAATTCTGATTTTCAAAGATGTGTGGGACAGATATGTAAAAACCCCTTTAAATAAATGGTAATTACCGTAAGCGATAAGAGAGATAAAGAGAGGAGAGAGAAAAAAGTGAGCTGGAGATGGTAAGTTGATCCGCAGGAACATTTTATGGGAGTTTGTCGGTTGCTTGATTCCTTGGAGACAGCTGCCGGCTAACTGTGGGCCCGACAGGTTTCTGTTGGACTTGAACCTGCTAGCGGGTTAGATTTGGTTGTATCCGTCACCCAATTGGATCGGTTGTTTGCAACAAGTGTCGGAATTTTCACTGCGGGAGTTTCTATAGGAGCACACCATTTTTCCTAGTGACACCACTCAATAGCGTATTGTTGGTCCGAGAAACAGTTATTAAGTAGACTCATTAGGTCCGAGAAACCGTTATTAAGTGGACTCATTAGGAAAAACAGTGTGCCCATTTGGAAACTCCCTTCATTGCAAGTAAAATTATAGTAATAGAAGTTAGTACAATTTGTATTAGGGATTTTTACATATCGATTCTTTACATATTTACAAATTAGACTTTAGTATATATATGAAATCTTCATATTTTAATTTTAGTCCCTCAAATTTTTTAAATTACTTCACTTTAGTCCCCTAGGTAACTGTTAGCTCGAATTTTCCGTTATATCTCTTTCTTCCTTTTATTATTGGGTTTCCCTCTCTATTGTTAGAATTCTCTTATAATTGAGCTGCAATTAATTGTTCCCTTTTGTTTTCTTAAAAACGGGCTGAACCAATTTGGTTATGAGACATTGAGAATGGGCCATTGTTGTGATCGTTTTGTTGGGCTCATGCACACCTATTAAAGGTAATTGTGGTTGGACGGTAAGTGTGGACCTAATGGGTCTAATGGTCTCTTTATGGGAAGGTCCATTGGACTGTGTATATATATATATGTGTGTTGGTTAGGTCCCCTCTCCACTCCAAGGGTTTTGATTGCTTGACCCATAGAGAGCCGTCGTTGTTGTTCCTAGAGAAGGAGAGGAAGACCTAACCCTAATAATTCAAAGAGAGTGATATTCAACATAATGGCTCAAACAGATATGATTCCGCATCTTAATAATTTGATATTGATGTTCTAAATTTACATTAATGTTATATATTATATCTTATAATTTTTACATATCGATTCTTTACATATTTAAAAATTAGACTTTAGTATATGAAATCTTCATATTTTAATTTTAGTTCCTCAAATTTTTTAAATTACTTCACTTTAGTCCCCTAGGTAATTGTTAGCTCGAATTTTCCGTTATATCTCTTTCTTCCTTTTATTATTGGGTTTCCCTCTCTATTTTTCTTCTCTCTCTCTTCCCTCTCTAGTTAATTTCTCTCTTCCTTCTTTCTTTTCTTTTCCTAATCCTATATTCAATCTCTATTCTTCTCCTCTCTCTTACTTCCCAGTTAATCTCTTTTATTTCTTTTTTCATTTCTTTCCCCAACCCTATAGAGTGGAACCCAATAAGAAGAGAGAGAGGAGGAAAAGGGAAGGGAGGAAAATAACTGTTATTTTCCTCCCTTGCAGAGGTATAATGGAAAATTAGGACAAAAAATTACTTAGAGGGATTAAAGTGAAGTAAGTTAAAAGATTTGAGAGACTAAAATCAAAATATGAATATTTTAGGGACTAAAGTCTATTTTTATGTAAAAACCCCTTTGTATTAATGTTTTTGAAATAGGATTTGCAAGTAGTAATTAGAGTTACTTTTTTTAATTTAATTTATTATTTTTACGAGTTTTGAGAAGTATCGCATTTATCAACAATATAATTACGATATGCAAATGAGAACCATAAATTGCCATATACATTTTTCTCGCAATAACAATTATTGTAAGTATGTAAGTAGTTACAATTACAATTATAAAATTTTGTAACTGCAACTTCAGCTAAACAGTGAAAAAACTCCACCTGTAATAAAATTAATTGCAAACCACTTACTTTACTTGATGCAAAGGGTAACCAAACACTCTATGAGAGTAAGAAAAATGATTGGATTTTCGAAAATGTGTATCTAACTAGGCTATATGGATGGGAATGGAAGGATCCGAAGGGTCATTTTTTGTCTATCTAATTCAATATTTTGAATTACGAAAAAGAAATTTTTTATTTTTAATTCAAAAGTTTGAATATAATAGGCTAAAACTTAGTCCACAGACCCATTCATTCTCCTCTCAGCGAGGCTATAGCCTTTCTCCTCGTAACTAAAAAAAACTTCTATTTAACAACTATTGCATGCTATATTTGTTATAAAAACTAACATAAATTTTTATTTGGTATGCTCATGCAATGTCAGTGGTACTGAATTTGTTAAGGTCCTCAACTGAATTGGCGTAATATTGTAATTAAAATAATAATATATAAACAGATAACATGAAAATATATTCTTAATTAATATAATGTGCTGGCAACAACTACTTTGCTATAGTAAGCATGATATTTGATACAACTAATTTAAGGACATACTCATCCATGACAGGTAGATGGATGGATGGTCACAACTTTGCACTTCCTTGACAAATGACCTTGAGGTGGACTCTCACAGTCCATTAAACTTTGAAATCCGAAACGAGCCAAACCGACTGAATTATATAAAAATTATATATTTATGTAACTGTAGTAAGAATACGAAAAATTGAGTGTCTCTCATCATATCTCTTCTTCATGATAGAAGTCTTTATCAGTTCTCCGAAAAGATACGTTGATCTCGCGAAAAGAGTTGGTGGTTCCAACTGATCATTTCCGTTGGACAGTTTTTCTCAGCAGCCTTTTATTTGGTAGGTAACATCGATGAAGCTACCGTGAAAGCTATGAGCTTATGAGCTTAGAAGGGGAGAAGAAATAACATTTAATCTTTGCATAGGGATTTCTAATCAAATTATTTAGGATTCAAAAAGTGAGATAAATATTTTCATCCACTACTATTGGCCAAATTGGTGAATTACAAAACCACGCTCCTATTGTCACAACTGTGGATATAGGTCTTTTGAAAATACGTCTCAACGACCAGTGAATAACGACAACTCTAATGGATGGTTTTGCAAGAATAAGTAAAAATGAAATCACTATTTTAGAAAATATTGCGGAGATAAATACTGGCATTGATCCGAAAGAAGCTCAGCAAGCTCTTGAAATAGATGAAACTCTTGAGTAAAGATCAGGTAAGAGACATGCAATCGAGGTGAATCTAGCTTTCAGACGAGATAGGACTCAAATAGAGATTGTGAATGTTATTTCACAATAACATAATCAAACAAAGTTCTTAATTATACATAACAATTTACACCATACTTTGATTGAATACAATCCAATCTAATCCAATCTAGATGATATAATGAAAAAAGGTGGAAAGAGAAACTTATTACATACCATGGCGGTATCTAGTAAGTTCTACTTACTAATGGATTTGAATTAATGACTCCTGTTGTATGAAAGCAATACTCCAACCACCAAGTTAAGTGGGTTATTTATCATAAAATAAGGCTCGTCGTCTCCAGCATTATAAGTGGATATAGTGTATGCATGTGTGTACATGTGTGTGTAGGAGTACTATATATGAGCCACCAGGTCAGCTAAGTTTCGTGAGTTAGTGGCGAAAAAATAATGATTCTATTATTTTTTTTTTCCAATGTTTTTAGGATTATAATATCTACCTCCTTATTATCTTTAGGATCAAATTGCATATATTGAAGTTTATTTGTCTTTTTATCAAGTGAATATAAAATGTTATATTTACTGAAAACTGTTAATTTTTTTTATCTAATTAATAGATGATGAAGTCAAAACTAAAATCCGATAAATTGAGTATGAGTGAATATTAGAGAGTCGAGATTATAATCCAAAAGAAATTTTAAGAAAAAATAATTAGAGATCATGTAAATAAACTACAGTTCAGATAACTATGTATGTGTGTATATGTATATACGAATGTATATATAAAATAAATTCAAGACCAATTATAATTTATAACATTTAAATCTAATCGAATTGAACCCAACCTAACTTGACAAAAGAAAAAAAATGATTGAAACCAGTTTGGTGTGGTTCCAATTCTGTATCGATTCTTTCTTGGTGAAATCTAATTTAGTTTAGCTGGTTTCGGTTCTTATTCCTAATCGGTTCAGTCTAGAATTGTCAAAATTGATAAAACGAACCGAAACAGGCTGTTTCTCACCCACTATCCTGACCTAATTCCTATCTAATGTCTTCTTTCCCTGACCTAATTCCTATCTGATATCTTGTTTGAGGGGAAACGTGTTATCTTGTACCCCAAGGATTACCGTATGCATCTTATTTTTGTTAATTTATAATTGCCCGATCAGATTACATTAGATTGGATGCATGTGTGCTTGAAGCATTACAGCTCCATTTTCAACATGTACATGAATTAATTCTTAGTTCGCTCTATTCAAAATTTTGAATTCCAAATAGGAATCATAATGGATGCGTTTACGGACCAAATTTTGGTCCACTTTATATAAAATTTTGAATTAAAAATGAAAATTTAAATTTTTTTAATTCAAATTTTGTATAGGATTTGAATATTTTATTTTTCTAATTTAAAATTTTGAATATGCCACGTCAAAAATTAGCCTTTCTCATCCCTCAGAGAATGATGGATACTATCATCAGCATATTGAAATCGAAATTAGTTATCGTTGGAATTGTGGTCTCGATATTGGAAGAAGGGAAGAGGCAACTGGATCAAGAGCGATTCAATTCTCGAAGTTATTTGAAGGTCCTGATGACATTGTTTTAACTGGATGATTACTGAATCACCATTTGACAAACTATAACGCTTGATTCTCCCTTGTAGCATAATGTGTTTAAATAGATCCTGAAATTTAACAGCCAACAATATGTATAAACAGATGTAGAAATTTGAAGAAATTTCAATTTTGATTGACCATGAACATATTTTGCAACCTTTTTTTTTTTCCCCTCGATTAGGACAAACTTCAGAATATACATGTTAATCATATCAACTTCAAAAATTGAGCTTAGCATTTAGTAGGAAATAGCCTATCTGCATTTGTCTATGCCATCTACAAGAAATAGCTAATTTTTGTAGTTTATTAGCAGAATAAATTACAAAAATTAGCTATTTTATAGTTTTTGAAATGATATAACTAAGTAGAATCAATCAGTGTTTTAGACATATAACAAAAACAAACAAGTGAAAAACAAGACAACGTACCCAATATGATGCAGGGCATGACGCCTACATATACATAGAGTGCAGTTATCCAAGACAGACGGAAAAGTTTTCAAAATGAAATCCAGTAAACAAGCTTCAATGCCATAGAGGCCACCAAGGTACTACACAATCAAACCATAATACGACCTCGACTGTACAGAACAGGTCATGTCACTGAACTGCCATGCTTGACGATGCAATCTTAAGCAGATGAATGTTATACTAGGATCCATAGCCAATAATAGGCGCACAAATTTATGACCATAAGAAACAAGCAGAAGACCCTCCCTATATATACTGGAGGGCCACTAAGAATCAGATCTGTACTGAATATGGTAGCATAAGCTATGCCTTCTAGTTTCACTTCCACAGCCTGTGTTTCCCACCAAACATGTGCTTCCGGCCGAACATCCCATGCTTCCCAAATTTCCCATGCTTGAACTTGCCGTGGTGGTGCTTAAACTTTCCATGATGACCGTAACCATATCCCCCGTATCCATGTCCGTGAGTCAGATGGTGTGCCCCATAAGCAAGAGCTGCACCTGCAGCACCACCAGCTAACAATCCCCCCATTCCCATGCCGCTTGAACTAGGTCTGTGCCCTGAAGAAAATAAAACTAGATGAATATAAGGTGTCCCCAAAATCGTATCATGTACACAATGTCATCTATGGTTTTGAACATTTTAATTCTCTAGCTGGGATCCGTCTACGTTCAGTTCCCTCTAGGATTCTACTCGAAACAGACTCTAATCAACCAGGATTCCAGGATTTAAATCTTATGAAGGGACAGTAATTTGGCCACAGAGAATCTAAGCAACTGAATATCCAAACATGGAGTCAAGAGTTCACCCGAGAGATATAGATGAACTGTATCAATCTGGGTCTTTTACAGTCCTCATACCTAAAGACTGGAGTACAAAGTCTTTCCTGGAATTATATAGCAAATACAACTCTAAGTCAAGAGAGCCCTATGAAAGATTTCTTTGCATTACCATGGCCCATTGAAAGGTCACCTGATTTCAGTTTATACTAAAGGCATATCATGTTAACATAGTGTCAAGAAATTATATCCTTTATCCTCAATCATCCTTAGTTTGACTTCTGATTTACATTCTTAATGAAAAGAATTTTGAAAGACATATTTCGAAATTGTTTACTGCCTTCAACTATGAGGCTCTTAGCCATAGTAGAGGTCAAGAATGAAAACTTCTGTTTAGATGTGAGGATATAGTCACAAGGCTTAAAAGTTCTAATCTGAACTTACAATCAATATTAAAAAGGTACTGATATTTGAGTTTATAAACTCATTCAAGCTTTGTAGAAAGACAAATTAGTTTCAATCAGACAATCAACATAACTCGGAAAATATTCTGAATTAAGATTTCTAGAGCATCCAACGCTAAGAAACCATTGTCAGAAGGTAAGGGCTAACAATTAAAAAAAGAAATATCATGACATCACATACCATGTGCTGGAGCTGATGGGTATGGTGGAGCTGATGGATAACCAGAATATGGATAGCCCGCCGGAGCTGATGGATAACCAGAAGGTGGATAGCCCGCTGGAGCTGATGGATAACCAGAAGATGGATAGCCCGCTGGAGCTGATGGATAACCAGAAGATGGATAGCCCGATGGTGGGTATCCACCAGCCGGTGGATAGCCTGATGGTGGATATCCATAAGGATCTCGTGGAGGTGGGTACCCATGTGGAGCCGGAGGATAAGCTCCAGGTGGTGGGGGGTACCCAGAGTACTGACCCGGTGGATAAGCACCAAACCCATGACCACGGCCCATTCCATATGCCAAGTTCGAAAAAAGCCCCTTGTCAGTAGTGTCTGACCCATCATGGTTGTCCTTTCCGCCACCCATTTTTTCTTCACTGAGATTAGTTGCTACAGGAAAACAAGAGACCATTAACACCTAACTATACCAAATTCCGATAAATTAAATAAACCAATCTTGACATCAGAAACAACTCACTACATTCATATGAATTCGTTCAATTAAAAAAAAAAAAAAAACAGATTATATAATAAGGACCATGATGTTAAGAAAAACATAACTGGCTTTGTTAATGTTGTTATGAAGCTGCATAAAGTGTACACATTTTCAATATGCAAATAGTATTATGTACACAAAAGCACATGTTGACCAAGACACAATGTTTCTTCTTTATCAGATTTTAGATTGTTGAAGCTAATAGCCACTTATAAACCTTACATCTTTATGGAATAGAGTTTGCTTACACAAGCTTTTTTTTTTTAGAGAAAGTTTGCACAGGCTAATAGTCAACTTTAGAGCTTACACGCATATATTGCAATCAAGTTTGCATAAGCTAAACAGACTGCAATTGAAATGTCATTGACTACTTTAATGCTTTTTTTATGCACTACTTGTCATGGAAAAGAATACACCTTTGCCTAAGCAGGAAAAATAATGTACTAGGCCTGTGGAGCATTAAGAGAATTACAAATATTTTAAAAATAAAGTCCAGTAACCACACAATGGAGTTTAAAAAAGTCTGAAACTTGTAATTATATATTAAAAAAAATTAGAAACAAAAGCAAAGTGAAAATAGAGTTACAAGAATAGTGTCATAAAAGAAGAATTGCCACAATTACAAACTCATTTCCAGTACCAGACAGCAGTAAAGATTTATATTCAATGGCAGTTTCCTTGCAATATGCTTCAGTTAGCCTTTGTCTTGCCTCAGATTAACCAGTGGGGGATCTAACTGTGTGTTCCTTAGTTACATGTGCCCGAACTATTAACCAAAGCAGTACGTTATTCTAACCACCAATCTTGGAAAAGGAGCATAGCTATATTTAGTGCAACCAAAGCTACTCGTTATCCTCAAGTGCAACCCACTTAAGTTAAGATAAGTTATATTTATCAAACGAGTATTCTTCTTCCGAAATTTGATTGTGCTTGCTTCCAGACTCATGCGAGTAATTAACGAATCAAAAAGCAAAAGAATCTTGAAAACAGTACTACAATGAAGTTTTTTTCTGAGCAACAATATATGAAGTTGTTAACTTGTCGTATTCAAAATTTTATTATCAGGATCTCCACATGACTGAGCACTTAACTTAATTTCCACATAGCAACTCTATTTCGAAAGCGACATTTATATTCAGTTATCTGTTCTTCTAAAGAAAGTCCTCTTTTGTAAACCTTATCTTTCACATATGCAATTCAAGCTCAAGTTTTTTATTGGCTCAATAAAGCTAAAATAATTAGTGTTCAGACATGACATTTTGTGAGTCTAAATCAAACTCTCTGAACTCTGAAAATTGGCCAGGTATTGATTATAACATGATAAACCAATGCCAAAGATTAAAAAAAAAATGCAAAATTTAATCTTTATATCTAATCCAAATTTAGGCCATGTTAAGGATTTTATGCTAAATCCGAAATAATTACAAAAACCTAGCAAGGGCGAACAATTCAATTCAACACGAAACTCATCCTAACCCCAAATATAAAAAGAAAACGCACAAATTCTACTTTATAATCGAATCAAAACCCTAACCAACGGAATCACTCAATCCAGCATGAAATTGATTAACATTAACTCGGAAATTAAACAATTATCTACTAGATAACGAAAAATTATAAAAGGGAGAGAAACCCTAGGGCTCACCTTTGACAAAAAAAAAAAAAAAAAATTCCCCAATTTTTCACAGAAACGATGAATGGAGAGAGCTAGCGTCGAATGAAAGCGATCTCTCTGGGAGTCGATATTTATGGAAAGCGAGAGGATCGCAGCAAACCGCTTTATAGCACATGGGAATTTCCAGATGGGCAAAGCTTTTTTCTATTAAAATCTTCCCTTTATTTACTATTTTGCCATTAAAATTCTTGATCAAAACTGTCTCTCATTCACCCTTCTTTTATCCTCCCATCGACCTGGAACTGTTAGTTCAGATAGATTGGTCTGATCCCGACTGATTAGTCCGAACAGGCCAATCCATCTGGACTAATAATTCCGAATAACTGGATCTGATCAGGGAGAGAGAGAAGAGAGGGGGAGGGGGAGGGGGAGAGGGAAGGGGAGTGGCGATGTCTTAGGAAAGCTTCTAGAAAATTTCGTTTTTTCTCAACGATAGAGAGAGAGTGAAATTGAGACGAAAAAGAAGAAAACGATAATGAAGAAGAAGAAGACGATGAAGAAGAAGAAATCAATCGGGGAGAGAGAGGAGAATAGTTTAGGAATTTTGGTGTGCTCACTAGGAAAATCCTCTCTTTTTTTTTTTTAAAAGGGAGGGTGTGCTCACTAGGAAAAGTGGGCTCATTAGGGAAAAACTGTGCCATCTAGAAATTCCTTAGTAAATGCGCACACTCGGGAAAAACTGTGCCCATCTAGAAATTCCCTAGTAAATGCGCACCACATTTGACTTAGTGAGCACCATTTTCCACTATGTTGCCAATCACCATACCACAGGATGTGGTGCTCACTATGTAACATATGGTGCGCATTTAGATTTCCCCCTCGTTATATGCCCTTGTCATGGGAGTTTCTAAATGAGCACACATTCTTTTCCTATTCAGCCCACTTAATAACTGTAGCCCGGACCAAATTTACATTGAAAAGTGGGCTCACTAGGAAAGGTTGTGTGCTCCTTTGGAAACTCCTCTTTGTCATTAAGAGGACGCTAACTGTTACGGGTCGGAGAATCTTCTGGATCCGCTTTAGGATCCAAATCCAATATGTAAATCCGCGTGCTTCCCCTGGTAAACAAATAATACCAAATTAAGAAAAATTAAGCAATATAATGCAAAAGACCACCTTGATTATGTTATTAACATCTTTTTATTTGTGATACTATTAGACGATTTTGTTGCTCGCAAGTGATGTTGTAAATTACAATTTATATTATAACAGCTGAAGTTGGAGGGGATAAATGGTAACTAATGGTTGTAAAAATTTTCAAATATAATTTTTTTTTTCAAGAAGTTTAAGAAAAATTTCATTAATCAATAATACAATCGCTGCTATTTGTAAAGAAGTGAGAAAAAGTGTCTTGCGACTTTTTTTTTTACAATTGTTATTACTGCAAGTGCATAAGTGGTTGCAATTGTAATTGCAAATTTTTATAATTACAATAGTAACCAAACAGTAAAAAGCGGCACTTATAATAAAAGTGGCTGCAATTGCAATATGTACACAAACAACCAAACATCTTTAAAATGCAAATCGTTTCGTCCTGTTGGTAACACCATTGCTACTAAGGAAGTCTGATAGGTTAATTGTTATTTCAAAAGATTAGGAGATCTAAGGTTTCAAGTTTTTGGCTTTCTCAATGGAATGAATGGTTAATTCTGATTTCAAAAGTAAAAAAGATCGAAAAATATCAAATATCATGTTCTTAATTTTGTTTAAACAGTGGAATTGCTGACTCTAAAGTTCATGATTTTTAATCAGACAAATCACCAAATAAGAGCAATTTTCTCAAATATCTGTAAAAAAATAAAAATAAAAATTTTCAAATACCGACATGGATGGAAAACGTCTCACAATCAAAACCAATTCGAACTTGATAAGGCTGAATTTGGAGAAATTCTATTTACACACGGAAATTTATTCTTTATGCACGGTTTTAAAGTTGTAAGTAATTACAAGTTTACCATTTATTTATTTTTGACTAAATTACTCTTTTAAATCCAATTAAAACTTCTTAAAATTTGAAACTACGGCTCTCATCGTCTTCCTCCTTTGTTTTTTCTTTAAAACCCAAAAAAAATATTTTTAGTGGTATTTAAATAAAAAAAAGAAATACATCTCCCACAAATGCATCGATTTGATTTCTTAACCCAAAAATTTTAACATTTGCATTCCTAAGAAGGTTAGGAAAAATTTTAAATTCTTCGAATTTACTGTAACAAGTGAAATTAAGGTTTGGATTTTGAGTTTGAGTTTGAGTTTTGTTATATAAATGGAAAATTCCAGCATGCTAAGGTACGATTTAAAATTATGTTTAGATTTTTATGCGTATTTGTTTGCAGTTTATTGTTACTTATGTTTCTATTGTTGGGGAGACGTCAGTTGCTGGTCGGGTTTTAATACCCGACCAGATGATTCTTTAGTTGGATATTAATACCCGACCAATATATTTTTAGTTTGGGAATTAATTCCGACTCAAATAAAAATGGATAAAATTGTTAAATTTAATGAATAAAAATAAATTTGGGGGCGGCAATGGGTGCGCTCTGAAATTTAGGGCTAGCGACGGGCTGTGGTGGATCGGGGAGGCACGATGGAAAAATTTGGGAGCCTTGGATCAGACGAGAAAATAAAGCCTTGGATTGGACGAGAAAATGAGTTAGAGGGAAGGAGGGAAGGTTAAAATTGGACGCATAGAGTAAATTGGTGGTATTTCAAAGTGTTAATTTGGTGCAAATAGTAATCAGGGTGTGAAGAGTAAATTGTTGTGCGTAAATAGAATTTCCCTCGAATTTGACATTTTGAGGAAACTGGACTGCCATTTTTAGATTCATCTAAATGATAAGTCCAGACTTGTCAAGTCTAGATTCATTTATTGATTTATTATGAGTAATACCTACAATTTAATAATATTAAAAAAATTTAATTACTATTTAATTTAATTCAATTTTTAGTAAAATGCATCATAAAACTATTCTTTAATATCTTTTTGATTGTTAATATTATAAAATCAGCAAGTCAATAGACTATGATTATTCAAAAATATTCCTTTGTTGGCTAGAAAAAGATCACAAAGACTACATCCTCTAATAACTCATTCCAAAAGATATCTCTTGCTGGAAGTTCAATTAGATGAAAAGAAGACTCTTTCACTGTACCAAAACAAAGTTGAAGGCCCATTTTTGGGCAGAAGCTGGACAGTATAATTTTTTTAAAAACCTGCAATTAAATGCGCACCCGGCAGGATTTGAATCTGGGTTGCTCTAATACCATATTAAATAACCCTTCCACCGCACCAAAAGTCTGAAATTGTAGTGAGAGTTGAGAGAAATTATTTTGTATTTTAACAATTTCTATTCTCATTATACGAAATACTTTTGAATCCAGTAAATAGAATGTCACCAAATCTGAATTATTTAAACGCTAAAGTAGAGAGAACCTCCATAAACTTTTTTATATTATATAGACCTCCCACGGAATTTTAAATTTCATGGAAACTCCCAAACAATATAATGAAAAGATTAATTGATCGATTTAAAAATGTATCAAACATCCACTCTCTGATAATTTCAAATATACATTTTTTTTAGTAAGATATACTTAAACAAAATGTCGATATTTAGAAAAATTGGAGAGTGTCATTTACTGCATTCTTGAATCGACCATTTATATTTCTGCTAATATCATTTAGCAGTTTATACAAAACTTGAAATCTCATAGGGATTTACATAACATAAAATAGTTCAGAGGGGTTCTTGAGAAAACATGATACTATGTAGGGGTTTACTGTATCGTAGCCTATCTAAAACTAATGAAAGCTAATGAAAAATAGACTGATATAAGAATAAAAAAATCATAAAATAAAGGACCTCTAACATCAAGTAAGCTCCAACTCTACGATCTAAAATTATTCCTTTTATCTCCAATTATCTCTAAGTGACATTTGTGGCAACATTTGCAAACTAACTATATGAAGAATCAAATTAATAGGTGTAAAATTTTCCTCTTCAAAATTCTTGCCTCATAAATATTTGTTTTCGCTATGGCATCCTACTGTAAATTCAACATGTTCAAGTTTGAGCCATGGACGAGACACAAAATTATAAAAAAAAAAAAAAAAAATCTCTTCTTGAAATGAAAAGAAATTCAAATCTTCTTTTCACGAAACATCGAATTAATGAATATAATAATTCCAGATAATAAAATTCGTTTTTTTATTTTTGGAAACTTCAACGGTAACGCCTCCGAATAGAGCCAAAAAATTGAACACCATTTTATCTCCAAAGTGTGCAGACTCACGAAATTGGTGTGAACAAAAACTTCACTAGTCTATAAAAGGAGAAAGATGGTGGAGGAGCTTGTTTCATCCACCAGCAACCCACCCCTTTCTGCAATGCCAATGCCTCTGTCAAGGCTAAATGGCGAGGCCCTCTTTGAGTATTGGTTTTTGCAAAGCTATCAGAAATATTTGTTCTCTACCATAAATGTCCCATACCAACCATGCTCTTGGTGCAAATCTTGTTTTAGGAGGCTATTCACCTAAGAATCATCGCTAAGTTGCACCTCATGTGTATTTGGAAGAAACCGCTAACTATTTTGTTTTCATATACCATGCATATTTAAGAAGCAGACACGTTTTGCTCACTATTAATCTATTTACTTCGAAGAATTCATTAGAGTTCCATGGTTGTTGTTTCCCATTCCTTGATTTTATTTAGTACGATAGATATATATATATATATATATATATATATATATATATATATATATATATATATATATATATATATATATATATATATATATATATATATATATATATATATATATATATATATATATATATATATATATATATATATATATATATATATATATATATATATATATATATATATATATTTCTTTTAGATATGTAAGGAAAAAAACATCGAAGAGTTCCCTTCAGTAATCATATTAAATATCAATACAGAATAAATGCATCAAAAATTACTCCTTTGTTTTAATAAAAAAGTTACAGTAATCATATTAAATATTAATACAGAATAAATGCATCAAAAATTACTCCTTTGTTTTAATAAGAAAGTTACTGAATGTCAATAATAAATATATCAGAACTACTTAATAAAGGAAGTAACACAAGAGATATGTTGGGGGAGAAACGTCAAGCCCCCCAAGAGCCTGACGGGCTCTAAATACTAAACCGATAACCAATCTATCTAAAAATTTAAACTGATAGGTAGAGCTCCGATTTTGATACCAGTTATTGGAGAGAAACGTCAGGCCCCTCAGAAGTATGATGGGTTCTAAATATAAAGCCGAGAATCAATCTGATCCAAAAATTTAAGCTGACAGGTAGATGCCCAACTTTGATACCAGTTATTGGAGAGAAACGTCAGCCCTCCAAGAGCATGATAGATTCTAAATACAAAACCGAAAACCAATATGACCTAAAAATATAAGTTGGCAAGTAAATGCCCAATTTTGATACCCAACTTTGATACCAGTTGTTAGGGGCCTAACAAACGTCAGGCCTCTCCAGGAGCATGATGAGTTTTAAATACAAAACCGAAAACCAATCTAACTCAAAAACTTAAACTGACAGGTAGAGACCCAATTTGATACTAGTTGTTAGGGGGGAAGCATTGGGCCTCCCGAGAACATGATGAGCTCCAAACACAAAATCGAGAACCATTCTAATTTAAAAACTTAAACTAATAGATAAAAGCCCAAACTTTATATTTAAACTCATAAATTCTCCTTGTTATATCGGGTGTCAGATATATTCAAATATGAACTTCTAACAAGATAAAGTTTGAAAAAAAAAATGAAATTGAAGGACTGCATATGATATATCTGCCACTTAGAAGCTTAGGAGGTTATGTTCATACTATCGAGGAGCTAGCAAAAAAAAAAAATCAGATATTAGGAGCCTAAATTGGCATTCGCTCCTATTTATTGCTTGAGATGTATGTTATAGAATACCATACAATGACGCATAGATGTTTGGAATATTTTGAGTTACAGATAAGGTATTTAGATGAAAAATATAATTTATTTTGGAAGACGAAACACGATTTCTTTTAGTTATCAGTCAATCTTTGAAGGGTTAATAATACTCAGACCCCCTGTAATGTAGGAAGTGTATAACTTATGACACTTAAAATTTAAAATTCTCACTTAAATTCCTGGACCAAGAAGTCTAAGTGTAATTAAAACACGACGACTTAGACAGTTCAGGGAGTCTAAGTGAGAATTTTAAACTTTAAGAGTGATAAGTTATACACCCCCCTCTTTGAATCCATGCAAGTTCTCAATATGTATAATTGTAAACGAATCCATGATAATGTTGATAATCGTATTTAATTACAATAAAATGTGCCTGAAGTAAAATTTGAACAGAAATCTGGTGGAACAGTTATAGTGAGGGTTGAGGGAAATTATTTTATATTTTAACACGCCCCCGCAGGTTGAAGACCCATTTTTGGATAGAAACCTGGGTTTTAACGCAGTGGTATAACAGCAGGAATCGAATCTGGGTTGCTCTGATATCATGTTGAAAGTTCCTTCCACTGCACCAAAACTTCGAAGTTACAGTGAGAGTCGAGGGAAATTATTTTATATTTTAACAGAACAAAACCCAAAGCACAATACAACCTTGCATTTCATAATAGATCTGGAATTAATAATATAAAACAGGTGGCTTGTTGTTCAAGCTCTACAACCAGTGTCAAAGAAACCACAACGTCACAATAGCAGTGATGAAAGGTAAAAGGCAACTTTCATTTAATTCGTAGACATGCATTCTTAATTCTTCATACAATCGAGAAATATTTTGTTATATATCCAAATCATCATCTAGATCCTCATCAGAATCAGGGGATTCATTATCTGAATCACGAATATAATGAATTTTACTCATCAAAAAACGATATCATGATTTGAATATCGATGAAACAATACATTAATGAAAAGTTTAAAAAAAATGAAGTTCAGTAAAAATTTTTGAGAGCCAAAACTTATATTTAAAACAAAAATTGAAGAAAAAAACCCTTTATTTTTATTAGAAAAATGAAAGGAAAAAAAAAAGAGATAAGATTGGAATCGACACATTGATTCTTTTTTCACAAATTTTTTTGAACCGTATGCATCCAAAGATGCACGTACGGTTCAGGGATACAATTTTGTTCTAATCAGCCGACTTTATCGAGAAAAATTATTTTTTTAGGTCAAGAAGTTGATAGTGAGATCTCAAAGATCTTATTGTTCGCATGTAGGGACAAAGCAGAGAGTTGTATTGCATGATGATCCTTCTTGCTCTGAGGAATTGCCAATCATCATTTATCTATGTAGTCTCAACATTTCCTAAATAAGCCAATAAAATATCAGCACAGCTCTATACAAATGGTGAAGCTTTTGGAATTTTTCCTATAAATTTCTAGAAATAATGATAATATAAATTATAAACAATTACAGAAAATAGGGAAGATATAACCAACCTCAGAAAAGACATGTAATCACAGTTATAAAGGATATATGCCAACCATGTGCAATCAACTAAGACAAGTGTGTCATGTCATAGTAAATGCATCTTCGCGTAAGAGAAAACTTCAAGTGTCGGTGCTCTACAAGAACCATCAATCTACTTTGTTTCTACCAGATTGAACCTTTATCATGGAATAAGCTCGCTAATCAAAAGGTTGGATATTCAGTTTTGTGATCTCCTTGTATGGGTTGAACCACATTTTTTGGCGATGAACTTAGGATTATCCTCCTAGATGGACCATCTATCAATAAATATTTGAATATAAAATCCATGGTTCAGATATTTTAAATGACTATTTGATAAGAGCAAATATACTAACATTTTACTATCATTAACAATAGTAATATTCTATACTCCATTTCTCAATTAAGTAAAACATATATCTAAAGTGTTACATGAAAATAACATTAAATAATCTTTTCCAATATACACAAGGAAACATAATTTTTTCTTTATCAAGACAATAATAAAGCAAAAGATTGCTAAATAATTTTAGAGTGGCTGCAATTTGGTTGCTTGTATAACAAGCCCTTCAAAATTGCCTTGCCATTTTAATTTACCAATCAATATTTGGATCTTTTATCTTTTGTAACTATTATTTTCTCAATTTAAAACATAAGTATAAGTTTTTACCATTTTAAGCTTTCTCAACTGCATTAGAAAATTATTTGCTTTCTCAAATTAATCATGCATTTTTAATGTAACAACAGATAAAGTATAATGGATTAATTTGATATAGTTCATATACAAATGCTTTTCAAATGAAAATATAGATAAAATACAATTGATAATTCTTTCCCTCTTTTATTTTCTATTTTACTTATATCCAACACTCATTTCCACCTCTAATAAAATCTCAAAAAGAGAAAAAGAATATAAGTTTAAAGGTTACATGACATATGTTATAATTGCATAATTTTATAAGCAGAAATTTCTATTTTTGGTCTCATTTTGTAAATATGAAATTTGCATAACATAAATAATAATGCAAAAAAAAATATCTATATGTATGTATGTAATGAGAACAAATAAACTCAAAATCAATTCTCTTCTTGAAAGGATTAATTACTGTATCGAATAGAGCCAAGAAAAGAAATTTAAATCTTTTTTCTCGAAACATCAAATTAATGTATGAATAATGCTAGATAATAAAATTTATTTATTTTTTAAACTTGAATGGTAATGCATTCAAATAAAGCCAAAAAAACTTAAAACCATTTTGTCTCCAAAGCTTGTGAGACTCATGAACATAGCATGAACAAGAAATTCACTAGTAATTCAAATCTATTCTTGCAACTTTGAATTATAAACATAATAAAAAAAAACTCAAAACCAATTCTTTTCATGAAACAATTAACTTATTTATCAAATAAAGCCAATAAAAAAACTCATATATTTTTTCTCGAAACATTGAATTAATGTATAGGATAATGCCAGACAATAAAATTCATTTTTTTCTTCTTAAAACATCAACGGTAACGCCTCTGAATAAAGCAAAAAAACTGAAATTGTTTTGTCTCCGAATATAGCTAGAAAATTGAAAACAGTTTTGTTTCCAAATAAAGCCAAAAAATTGAAAACCATTTGCGCACTCACGGACTTGGCATGAGCGGAAAATTCACTAGTCTATAAAAGGAGATGGATGGTGGAAAGCTTATTTCCATCCACCAGCAACCCCGTTCTGCAATACCAATGCCCCTATTAAGGTTAAATGGCGACGCCATATTTCGGTATTGGATATTGCAGAGCTATCAGAAAGACTTGTTCTCTATCATAAATGTCTCATACCAACCATACCTAATATCGAGACCCTATCTGCTTTGTGTTCTTCATCTCCTTTCTCCTTATCTTCTTCTATCAACACTAAGAGTAGAGATATCATGTCAGTGAGGATTGGAGAGCAAATAAAGGAGAAGGATGCAACCTTCCACTCCGGTACACAGCAGCTGAAGAGAAGTTCTATAATATTCTATGCTTGGAAGAGCTACAACTTGATAGTTTTTTCAAACTTTGCTTTTGTCTAGGGTTGGAGAAACTCTTCAAAAGATCCTGTTATGAACATGCCATATCAATGCCCCTATTAAGGTTAAATGGCGACGCCATATTTCGGTATTGGGTATTGCAGAGCTATCAGAAAGACTTGTTCTCTATCATAAATGTCTCATACCAACCATACCTAATATCGAAACCCTATCTGCTTTGTGTTCTTCATCTCCTTTCTCCTTATCTTCTTCTATCAACACTAAAACTAGAGATATCTTGTCAGTGAGGATTGAGGAGCAGATAAAGGAGAAGGATGTAACATTCCACTCCGGTACATAGCGGTTAAATGGAAGTTCGGTAATATTCTATGCTTGGAAGAGCTACAGCTCGGTAGTTTTTTCAAACTTTGCTTTTGTCCAGGCTTGGAGAAACTCTTCAAAAGCTCCTGTTATGTACATACCATATCGTGCTCCTGTTATGTATATACTATAATGTGCTTTTGGTGCAAATCTTGTTCTGGGAGGCTATTGATTTTCGCTATAAGTTGCTCCTCGTGTGTATTTGGAAGAAGCCGCTAAGTACATTGTGGATTGCCATTCTTATGCTCTACATGAAGATAGAACTTGATTCTATCAGAAAATGCTTAAACAATTGTCAGCAAGTGTGATGATAACTATGTAAACTCCGTTCATTTTGAAGTATATTGGTAGGTTCAATATGTTTCGGGAGCCAGTTAAACATATTGAATCTATTAATACACTTCATAATGAGTTGAAAAGAGGAAAGAAAAATAAATTTTCTTGTACCAGCCATAACTAAGACCAAGACATATTCTGGTGGCTATTAATGTGCTAATTTTAAAGAATTCATTAAATTTTTACCACGGCTTCAAGTTTCTAATTTCCCATTCTTTAACTTTGTATAATACTATATATGTCTATGATAGATCTATACAGCAAAAAACACTGAAAGGCTATCTTAAGAACTATCAATATGGAATAAATTTCTAAATAAGAGTAAATATTTGAATATTTTTACTATCAATACAATTCATCAATAGAATCAATATACACGTATTCATCAGTAATATTCTATACTCCATTTCTCAATTAAGTAAAACATGTATCTAAAGTGTTAAACAAAAATAACACAAAATAATCTTTTCCAATATACACAAATAAACATAAATTTTCTTTATCAAGACAATAATAGAGCAAAAGATTGCTAAATAATTTTAGAGTGATTGCAATTTGATTGCTTGTATAATAAGCCCTGCAAAATTGCCTTGCCATTTTAATTTATCAATCAATATTTGGATCTTTTATCATTTGTAACTATTATTTTCTCAAGTTAAAATATAAAAATTATGTGCTTTCTCAAATTAAATGTGCATTTTAATGTAACAATAGATAAAGTTTAATGGATTAATTTGATAATATTCCATAAACAGATGCTACTCAAATGAAAATATAGATAAAATACGACTGATAATTTCTCTCTCTCTTATTTCTTATTTACTTGTATGTCATATTTTACTTATATCCAACACTCATTTCCACCTCTAATAAAATCTCAAAAAAATATAAAGAGTATAAATTTAAAGGTTACATGACATCTGTTTTAATTACATAATTTTATAAGCAGAAATTTTTATTTTTGGTCTCATTTTGTAAATATAAAATTTGCATAGCATAAATAATTATGCAAAATAAAAATACCAATATGTGTGCATGGGTTGCGAACAAATAAACTCAAAATCAATTCTCTTCTTGAAATGATTACTTACTGTATCGAACAGAGCCATAAAAAGAAATTCAAATCTTTTTTCTCGAAACATGGAATTAGTGTATAAATAATTCCAGATAATAATGTTTTTTTTTAAAACTTGAATAGTAACACATTTGAATAAGGCCAAAAAAACTCAAAACCGTTTTGTCTCCAAAGCGTGTGGACTCACGAACATTGCATGAACAAAAAATTCACTAGTAATTCAAATCTACTCTTGCAACTTCGAATTATAAACATTAAAAAAAAAACTCAAAACCAATTCTCTTCGGGAAACAATTAACTAATTTATCAAACAAAACCAATAAAGAAATTCAAATATTTTTCTCGAAACATCGAATTAATGTATAGGATAATGCCAGATAATAAAATTCATTTTTTTCCTTAAAACTTCAACGTTAACGCCTCTGAATAAAACCAAAAAATTGAAACTATTTTGTCTCTGAATATAGCCAAAAAATTGAAAATATTTTGTCTCCGAATATAGCCAAAAAATTGAAACTATTTTGTCTCCGAATATAGCCAAAAAATTGAAAACCGTTTTGTCTCCAAATAAAGCCAAAAAATTGAAAACCATTTGCGCACTCACGGACTTGGTATGAGCGGAAAATTCACTAGTCTATAAAAGGAGATGGATGGTGGAAAGCTTATTTCCATCCACCAGCAACCCCGTTCTGCAATACCAATGCCCCTATTAAGGTTAAATGGCGACGCCATATTTCGGTATTGGATATTGCAGAGCTATCAGAAAGACTTGTTCTCTATCATAAATGTCTCATACCAACCATACCTAATATCGAGACCCTATCTGCTTTGTGTTCTTCATCTCCTTTCTCCTTATCTTCTTCTATCAACACTAAGATTAGAGATATCATGTCAGTGAGGATTGGAGAGCAAATAAAGGAGAAGGATGCAACCTTCCACTCCGGTACACAGCAGCTGAAGAGAAGTTCTATAATATTCTATGCTTGGAAGAGCTACAACTTGATAGTTTTTTCAAACTTTGCTTTTGTCTAGGGTTGGAGAAACTCTTCAAAAGATCCTGTTATGAACATGCCATATCAAAAGCTCCTGTTATGTACATACCATATTATGCTTTTGGTGCAAATCTTGTTCTGGGAGATTATTGATCTTCGCTATTAGTTGCTCCTCGTGTGTATTTGGAAGAAGCCGCTAACTACATTGTGGATTGTCATTCTTATGCTCTACATGAAAATAGAATTTGATTCCATCAAAAAATGCTTAAACAATTGCCGGCAAGTGTGATGATAACTATGTAATCTCCGTTCATTATAAAATATATTGGTAAATTCAATATGTTTCGGGAGCCAGTTAAACATACTAAACCTATCAATATACTTCATAATGAGTTGAAAAGAGGAAAGAAGAATAAGTTTTCATGTACCAGTCATAACTAAGACCAAGACATATTCTAGTAGCTATTGATATGTTAATTTAAATATATTGAAGAATTCATTAAATTTTTACCAAGGTTTCAAGTTTCTAGTTTCCCGTACTATATATGTCAATTATAGATCTTTACAGCAAAAAAAACTTAGAGGTTATCTTCAGAAATATCAAGATGGAATAAATACATCTAAAATTACCAATTGGTTAAATAATAAATTCAAGGTATCAAAGAAGCCTGATTTAATAAGAAAGTTACTAAATATCTTAATATATCAGTGGAGGAACTAACTCAAGAGATTGAAGGTTGAAGAGAGAGCAACATCAAGGGACTGCATACGATGCATCCGCAAATTATAAATCTAGGAGCTCATATTCATACTATCAGAGGGGGTATCGGAAAAATTCCAGATATTGTGAACCTAAACAGGCATTAGCTTGAGAAATATGTTATAGAGTACCATACAACAATGCATAGATATTTGCAATATTTTGAGTTACAGATATGCATTTGGAATCAATCCTTGAGCTCAAACAAGTTGCCAATATCATACATCTGTAAGCAAAATCCAAGATAACTGAAACAAAATTTCCTTAGTTGAGAAACGCAGTAAAACATTTCGCCAGCTTGAGCTTGCTCTACATACGAACCCATCATATCATGCTTATAATCATATTTACAATAAAATTTGCCAGATTTGAACAAGAACCTGGAGGAACAAAACCCAGAGAGAGCACAATACAACATTACACTTGATGATAACTCAAGAATAAATAATATTGTAACAAATGGCTTGCTCAAGCTACACAGCTAGTGTCGAAGAAACCAACAAGACACATTTGCAGCGATGGAAGGTAAGAGGCAGCCATGAATTCTTGAATCTTCCAGTAAATACGAAATACTGTTATATATCCAAATCATCATCAGGATCTTCATCAGAATCAGGGGCCTCATCATCTGAATCACGAATATAATGAATTTCCCCTATCCCCCCGTTGATCTCATTATTTGTATCTGTGGACAAACAAGAGGGTTGCTGCATTGCATGATTATCCTTCTTGCCCTCAGAAAGGGAACGACGACCATCATATATCTGGATAGTCTCACCATTTCCTTAAATAAGCCAACAAAATATCAGCGAAAATGGAAACCTTTTAACTTCTATGCGACTGTGACACCAACGAATAAAAGTTACATGTTGTGAATCCTAGATTGTGCACACAATATACTGAACACCTATATTTGATGTGGATGCCTCAAGCGTTAGCTATGAGCATTCAGGTCTTTTATGTGCATATAGAGGCAATAATGAACTCAACCTTCTAATGTAACAGCACACATATTCATAAATTTAGAAAGATTTAGTGGTCCTACTGAAGATTGTCTGCAGATGTTTAAACTCAAAACCCCTACCCTGGTGTTCGAATGGAAGAACAACCTTTGCTCTATCATCTCTCTCCTTTTCTGACAAATGGAGATTGAATTGCACCTGTTGAGAAATAAAAATGCATGTAATGTATGAGAAATATGAAATTTTGAATTTCATCAGAAACATGGAATTTATATTAGTGAAACAAGGAGGATGGAACATACCTTAGGTAAAAGGTTTTGATTCACTATTATACTTTCAGAAGATACAGCAGTGAACTTGATTCCACCTTTTTCCATATGAAATTCTTCTTGCTGGAGCAAAATTCACTTTTAGCATCTTGAGTTTTGCTGATTATATATATATATATATATATATATATATATATATATATATATAACAGATCGAAGAGGGGCTTCGAGAGCTTACAAGTAGTTTAACCCTTCCATTTCTCCGCTTAAGGCGGACATGAAACATCCCTTTATGAGAATTCTGTTCAAGCAAAAGCAAGTTCTCTTGATTCTTTTGTCCTTCAGCTAATTGCACCATTGGTTCTAAACTAGCGACCATTGTAGAAATATACTCCAGAGCTGAGGAGGCCCTAGTTTCATGAAGGTCCGTGTGTATTAACCAAAAAATACATGAAATATGATCTGCAATTGAGAAGGGACAACAAGATTTGATGACTTAGAATTGAGAAGAAACACAATTGTATCCAGATTCCAAGGGATGTTTTCACTGACCAGACAGAAAAAATGAGGCTCGAAACAACATGGATCAATGACATACTAAAGTAACGCAAGTATTCTAAATTATATAAAGAAAGATACCAAGTAGCCAATTGTATACACAGAAAAAAAGGAAATTCTTTCCTCAAGGTCCAATAAGCATATAATCAAGTACATGCACCCATAAACAAAATTTAAAACATTTCGAAGTTACCACAATGAAATATTTATTGATAGATTTAAAAAACAATATAACCATAATAAAAAAGCATGGCTATTTAAGTAAATAAATAATCCAATTAATTTCAGTATCACCCCTATTTATGTGATTAGATTACCCCTACCGTATCTCATCTGACTAGCACTTCTTATCTGGCGTCTCATGAGCAATGTTAGCTTCCTAAAAGCTCATTTGATCCAAGGTGGTATGTATCCTATGAAAGCTGTCGCAATCATTAGTAGGAATATGACAATTCCGAGACATCAGTACTTGTTGACAATTGATCTTAAAAGAACTTACTGACAATTGATCTTAAAAGTATGTTTAGCTTACAGAAAAACCTTGTAGGGTCACCACCTCCTATGTGCTTCATATCACTGGTTCTCAGGATAGGCACACCCAGCAGTTGCTTTAGCTGTTTACTCAGATCCAATTTGTCTCCCACTACCAGTATAGGATTAGACCAAGGTTAGATCGTATTTGGTTGACTAGGCCTTTATCTTACTCTTCAGGGCAGTAAAATCAAAATTTCCTTTGGGACCAACTAGTTCTTTGAATGGATCAATGTATGAATCTGCTTTCAATATATTCCTCCTCCCCTAACTTAGCAGTAATAAGATATCAGATTAGTAGCCATGGCACAGCTAAACCAAGTAGAAGTTCATATAGATCAACTATGATGATCGAGGACAAAAGGAGACATTTTTGAAAAGAAGGAAGCTTGGGTAAATCATTTAACTGCATCTTGTATTTTCTGCATCTACAAATCCTCTCGAGTAGACAAATGCCTCATTGAGCTGTTAATTGCATTAGCTGAAAATTTGGACAAGTTTTTAAACTTCCAATCCTTTTGGTAGTGGATACAGATAAAAAAATAACTTGGCTTTATGCATAGCAGCTCAAAGAGGTCATTTGTCATGTTTATGTCCTGTTACCAAGATAACATTTTGAGTTTGCAATATGCACATTACACCTCATTATTCAATAGATGACATCTTATTATTCTATAAAACTGACAGAGAAACTTTGAGAACTATGAAGTTGCTACTGTATAATTTTGAGCTGGCTTCCACATCGAAGATCAATTTTAATAAAAGTTCAGTTTATTTGTTAGACAACAATGAAGAAATCATGGAACAATTTGCTCAGATGATAAATTGTTAAAGTGTTTTTTCCTCGGATATACTTGGGAATCCCCTTGGGGCAAACACCTCTTATTAGGGAAAATTACGACTCTTTAATAGAAAAGGTATGGAAGAGACTATTAGGGTACACAGGCAAAAGTCTCTCTAGAGGAGGCAGATTAACCTTGGTAAACTCAGTTTTAACTGCCATGCCCCTCTATATAATGTCCTTTTATTGATTACCTAAATCGGTGACATAAAATATAGGTTGAGAAGAAGCTTTTTGTGGGAAGGAGAGCAAACTGCCTCAGGTTTTCTTGTTTGGTCAATTGAGAAATCGTCTGTAATACAAAGCAACGAGGTTCGGGGTTTCCTGACTTAACAAATATAAACAAGGCTCTGTTAGGTAAGTGGTTAAGGAAGTTTTGTTCTAATCAGGATCTGGCATAGTGTAACCTGTCTCTTCTCAGTACTACAGGAATAAAAAATTTTAGAAAATCAATTCTTCTATGCCTAGCTCTTACTTTTGGAGAGGAGTGCTAAAAGCTTTTGATCCTATATTTTACTGCTCTAAAATAAGTTTGGGATCATGTACTAATACTTTTGGAAAGACAAATGGTGTCTGGACTCAACTTTACAACATGCTTTCCTGATCATTATGCTTTGTCAGATTCTGATATGGTTGTGTTTCTGAGATATAAGGTTTGGGAAGGATAGCCATAACTTTCAATTTCATAAGAAATTTGACAGGGATATTAGTTAATGAATGGGAACAGTTGATGGGAATTTTAATTTCTCCAGAACCTACACATGATGGTAGGAGGATTTGGCCTTTTGAGAAGAATCCACTGTGAAATCTTGTTACAAGTTCGTGAATGAAAGAGGGAGTTCAAGTTCCTTACAATTTTATTTGGCAGATAGAGCTTCTATCAAGGTCAGTTTGTTAAACTAGCTGGCAATTCAGGATGGCCTGAGCACTGGAAAATATGAAGAAGAAGAATTTTACTCCTCCACATGCTAACAAGTGTGTATTATGCAATGTATAGTAGGAAACTAGTTTTTTTTTTCCCTTAAAAAATGTGCATGTCTTTTCTATCAGGCTATTCATCAGACATAATATGCATATTCGTATATTGCCTGATAAAGTGTAGAATCTATGGACTAACTGGAGATTTCAAATGCGCCTGCACATGTCAGAACTGAGTGGGACTTGTATGTGATGGCAGTCTTTCGGGGCTTATGGGGAGAGAAGAATTAGAAGGATTTTTCTAAGAAAATGTTTTTGCACAAAATCAGACACTACTCTCTAAGTCTCACACTCTATCACCTCTTTTGTTGATTTTCAGGCTTTAGTTTTTGCCTAACAAGAGTTGGAGAATTCTCACAATCCACAGCTAAAGTTATAGCGGTAACTGCTCGAGGAGAGTCAGAGGCTGATACTGGGACTTCCACCATAACACAAGTTGAAAATGGACATATCACTGCAACAACAACTGGTAAGGAGCTCATTGTGGTGCAGAATGTTACTTCCTCAGCACCAGAATTCCTGAAGGAATCATGGAGTAAATTTGTTATGTACGTCTAACTTTTGGTGGTTTGTTCGACAGTGTTGCTGCTCCGTTGAATGGATGTAAATAAGGTGAAAGTAAACTTTAGTAGTACAAATATGTTAATTGATTTAATAGTCGTTGGTCTCCAATCTTGTCAGATCACCTGTGTGTTTGGTTATTTTGTGAAGGAGATACTGAAATATGGTAGAAGGTTGCACTGATACCTTACTGTGTGCTTAATGGAGTTTGGTTTGGGGGTTCAATTTAGAACCGGGTTTGAGGGTTCATTTTAGAATCCCCACTCTTTTTCTCGGAAAAAAAAGGCTTTATGCAGTATGATTAACCTAAATTAAATCCATTCACCTGGTAACAATCTTACAAATGGAACCCAAATATCAGATTAAGAATATTATCTATACTCTTGTGCATTGTTATGTATTCTTGCCTAATAATGGCATATGATGATATGATAAATATGTTGAACTCCCAAGCTAAGCAGAAAAATTGTGTGGTTACTTAGAATAGAAATCCACCTGGTAGGAAAACGGTACAGACTTGCTGAAAAGAATACTGGTGATGAATAGAAATTGCCAATATACTTAAATAATTTGAAGTAATATAAAATTTCAAAGGAAAAAATACCATGACTGCGAAGGTTGCTAATTAGACATGCAGCTGTTGGCAATGGAACATGTCTTAGAATAACACTAACCTGAAACAAGCAATGACTACTATAAGTGCAGATATAGGAGATACTGATCACAGTCAATAGTCAAGGAAAATTTTCATGGCTTAAGAAGAACAAAAAGATATCTCATATAAAACATGCAAAATGTAACAGAATAAACAATATTATAATTCCACAAGTCATGGACATATCACACAACAATCTTAAAGCCAAAGCACCAAAAAAAAACCTTAGAATTGAAGGACAACTTATTTGTGTGTTTGCTACATGATTATATTTATATTAGCGAATCATGGCTCCATTTTCCCAAACAAAATGCGAAATTATCTATTAAGCTTCTTCCCTTTTAGAACGAAATGGTAAACTAAAAGAAATTTTATTGAACAATGAATGAATTTTCTTAGTGAAATTCCCAATAGTCCTAATTTTTTAAGCTTGCCTTAGTCAACTTAGTCCAGATAATTATACCAAAATCATATTCCACCTTTAGTGTCTTGACCAAATGTTCTATGATAGAGATATGCACCACGAAATTAAGCTATAAAGGAATGTCAGTCAACATCTTTACAACTATTCTATCTTCTTCTTTACATTCTGCAACATCCCGAATTTTGGAGAACAAAAAGGAGATACAATTATGCAAATTTGTTTTATCTGCAATTAGGAAATTATGGTAAAATATTATCCATAAAATATTAGGATTTAAGTTACTTGGGCTATCAATTTTGGTTCCAATATAGAATTTATCATTGGACCCAATAGGAATTATGACCGATTTGGCTTAAGTGCAGTTGAGCCACCACAAAGAAACAAAAAAAATCTAGAAAAACAGGGAAAAGAAAAATGAGAAAAAGAACGGAAAAAGAGAAAAGAAAATGGAGAAGAAAAGAAGAAGAGAGAAAAGGATTGACAGTGACGTGAGAGGGAGAGAGAGAAGATGTTGGTGGTGGTGGTGATGATGTTGATTATGAGAAGGAAAACAGAAAATGCTACTTGATGCAAGTGTAGAGGTTATCAAGAGAAATGACAGGTGACTCAAAAATTCAATTCAAAGTGGGAAAAGGTTATCTTGGAACCTATCGAGTTGACTGATTTTTGCCCTAGACATAATTCATTGTATAACTCACCAATTTCTTAGAAAATCATGCTTAATTTTCTTATCTATTATATGACATGGAATAATATATATCATTTGCAATGTTGTTATAATTAGAGAGTACTCATTTTAATAGATTATATGAAATTTACAGGTATTATGGTACCTTAACAGTTTAAGAGTATGTAATACGAGCTTTATAATTTACTTAACATCATAATAGCATAGTAGATGTGTGGTGATTCTTGAATTTTCAGCGAAAGTTGAATTTGGACATTTGTCAATTTTCTAAAATTTTGTTTAGTGAATGTATCATATCATGACAATTATGTTTTATTGGTGTATAAAAAAAAGATTCTTGAGGCTGAGGTCATAGATTCTTGATGATTGTCTACTCTTAAGCACGTGGATCGATTATTTATAATTATATTCTTACTAGCTTTTAAAGAGCTTTTTCAAATTTACTGATGCAATGTGGAGGTACCCTCAAGTACTTGGGCTAAAATGGTTACTTCTTGTTGTACTGATGTAATGTAGAGGGGATTGTGATTCTTGAGTTTTACTAATCAAAAATTGGACGACATCAATTTTTCGCGATTATGAAAAAAAGTTCATTCTATCTAAAGATATATAGATGAACATAAAAGTTCAAAGAATTATCAATGTCTATCATACAAAGAGAAATATTCAAGATCTAGATCTAAATCTAAACTTTGTTAGTTTTTAAGATTTATTTTGTCGAATAATGTCTATGATTAGTAATGACTTATTATGGATCTTTCCAAATAGATGGTTGATATCATATTTATGACATGTTAGATATCAGTGATTAAACAGGACGTGTGTATCCATATTATTAGTGGCAGCATCCCAGAGAATTTTTGAAGTGTATTGATGAATAACAGACCTAATAAATTTAGGAACTTTACTTGTATTTTTATGGAAACTTCAAAAAGTATATATCTTGAATAAGAATTGGAATGTGAATGTCCTATCTTGATCAGTCTTATCTTTAGATCTTTATTAATAACATTTCATAATGAAGGATCGTTTATTATTAGAAATCATGGGTTTATCTTATCAAATATTTTGGGAGAATATAATTCGAACATGAGTTGGCTTTGATGTTTATGATTATGAATAAGAAAATTTTCTGTACCCTAGAATTGTGGACAAAGTGGAATTTATTTTGGATTTTGAAAGTTCATTTTAAAAAAAAAAATAGTGGATTTACTATGGCTTGCAGTCTTGCAGATAAAAAGTACTTTTCAAGTATATACCAAATATGATATATTAACAAGTTTGCTAGTGATCTTATTATTTGAAGACCTCTATAAACATTAAGATTCAAGAAAAAAACTTCTTTGACGGGCGTATGTATGTAATATACCAAATTATGGAGAAGAAATAAAAAGAGATAAAATTATGACAAATTTAATTTTTATCTACAATTAGAAAATTATAGTTAGGTACTATTTGTAAAATATTTGAATTTAAGTTAAATGGGTTATTGACTTATTAATTTTAGACCCAATGTAAATTTTCTTATTGAACCCAACAGCATTGCGCCAAGTCTGTTTATTTGCACGTTGAGCCGCTACAAAGAAAAAAATCTTAAAAAAAAAAACAAAAAAGAAAAATAACATTTTTTGTTAGTTGTTAGGGAATAAAACAAAATTACATCTCTAATAGAAGTTTTGACTGTATAGAGATGAGATTGTTTTGTTTCCGATGCATAAAAATAACTTTAAGGTTAATTGTATTTTCTCGTATTTATTTTTTTAGGACCAAACTATTTGGTATGTATTTATTTACTTGTCAAGCCAAGTTATATGAACCTATTATTCCTCAATGTTTGGCAGGTTAGTTATGGATCTTAGGATGGTTATGAAGCAATATGGTTATTCTTAAATGGGAAGAATCGGCATAATCTTGCAGGACAGTATTATCTCCTTTATCAAAGTATTACTTAGGCTTTGAACTTATGTTATGACTGCAATATTATCATATGAGGATTATTTATAAATCGAGTATATACACTCTTATGACAACATAAGTGAGGTAAAATGCTTGTATATTTTAGGATTATACTTTATGAATGAAATTGAGCATCGATATATCAACATCTATAGAGTTGAGTTGTAGTATCAGATTTTGGGAATGCAAATTAAGTTTAAAATTAGTATTACTATTTACGTATCTTAGGATAACGTTAGTGGATGAGAAGAATTTACATAACAATTTAAATAGATTTGTTATCATATTATCAAAATAAAAAAGAGCGCACAACCTAATTTTCCTTTCAGGTTGGAATTTGGAGTCCTTACTAAACAAAACCAAGTAGCGAGAGATTCATTAACACAATGGGGAGCTTTATAATTTTATCGAAATAAGAAGCAAGGATGATGCATACATATCCCTCTTTATCAAGCAAGTTCGTTTACATTAATACCAAGTGGTCAGACGTTCATTACAATGGCAAAAAAATTCACAGCTTTTAACGCAATGGACAACCACATTTTATTATTTAGAATTTGACATGCAAAAAGAATTAAAGGGATACTGATAAATTTTTATACAAAAGAGTATCACTACACCACAATTCAATCTAGCTCAAGAATCATCCTACTTGAGAAGTATAACATACTGAGTCAATAGCAACAGCAAAACGAGCCTTTCCATCGCCAATAAAACCTGCAACCATGATATCACGATATAAGCATCAGCAAGTTCAAACCAAATTAACGAAAACCAAACACGAAGACAAATGAACCAAAAAAAAAAAAAAAACCTTTTCCAAGATCAAGAATCAAAGACAATAACTTCGAAGTATCCTTCACATCCTTAAACACATGAACAGATCCCTTCAGCTCAACTTTCTCATCACTCCCTGGCTGCAAAATTCGATCTTTCCACCCGAGCGGATCCGAATAACAATCCAGAACCCGAACCCTGCCATAAAATCGATCAAATTTCACCACGAAGATGAATTCAAAAATAAAGGTAGATCAAACCCTCACAAATTTGCATCGATCCCTCTGCTCTTCAAAAGGCTGAGGTAGAACGAGGGGCTCTTGCTCAACGCGACGAGAACCAAACCACTGCTTCGATAAATTCGAAAGATTAGGTGTAAACATTAGAAAAATGGATATGATTTAAGTTTTGATTTAGGGTTGAAGAAGCGACCGAGCTTGAGAATTTGAGGTTGAGATGTTGGAGGCGAGGGCGGAGAGGAAGTGGTTGAAGGCATAGGACCCGAGGGGGCTCTTGAGGGAGTCCTTGAGGGTTAGGGCTGGAGCATGCTCGCCTTCGAGAGCTCCGTCTCTTAGAGATCTCGAGATCGAATCGGCCATCAGAAACCCTAGAGAGCTCTTTCGATCGTTGGCGGGGTTTTGAAATGAGGCAAGACCGCAGTCTAATCTCGGCCCTTCCTCCGGCGAGTCGGGTTAGAGGGCCTCCATTGGGGTCCAGCCCAGGAACCCAGCCCAGTAATCCCGGATAGGATCCGTATGCTCAGGTGCGGATAGGCCCAATAAATGGAGCCCAGTTCAGATAGGAAAGGCCGGGGGTTAACAAAGTTGAGATTGTCTCGTTTAGTTCTGCTACAGCCACGGGGCAGGTTAAATCGACTCCATCAGATACTAATGTGAAGGACCCCAACATATGGGAGTTTCCAAACGAGCACACCAATTTTTCTAGTGAGCCCACTTCTCTGTGTTTTTTTTTTTTTTTTGTCCGGGCTCAAAATCCGAACAGTTATAAAGTGAACTCACTAGGAAAAATGGTGTGCTCCTTTGAAAACTCCCCAACATATTTAACCTTGCATTCCAACCAATGGCTGGGAGGTTCTTACCTCAAAAAGTTCGGAAAAAACGTGACAAGGGGTTTCTATTGTGATGAGAAATATATAATTAGACATCGCAGCAAAATCCAAAAAAATCTTCAAAAATATAACTGTTTCCTAAAGATTAGGATGAATGAGAATGTGAGTTTGAATATGAAAATGAAGGAGTTGTGTCAGGACATCTAGAAACAACAAACGATGTTATTAGATTTAGTTTTATTAAAGGGTTAACCACAATCAGATCCACTATAGTATGGGGTTCGTAATTTAACACGATTGAAATTTGAAAACTCTCAAAAAAAATCTCTTGACTGTTATCCTTATTAGTGAGCAATTAGTTATTATCATCCCTTTTAGACCAAATTACACTCATTTTCTCTGATTCCTATTTTATCATCACCCTTCTCTTTAAACTAACACTCTTCTCCTTTACTAAGTGAGCACTCTTCAATCCCTCGCTCTCTCTGTCCTTCCCGTTGCTCTCTCTCTCTCTCTCTCTCTCACACACACACTCCTTTTCTTCATCTTGTCCCCCCTCTCTCTATCTCTCTCTCTCCCAATCACTCACACCCTCACTGGTGTACAGCAGCAAGCATAGCAGCAACAGTTGCTGTGCAAGTGCAGCAGCAAGCACAGCTGCTACTGCTGCTTGTTTACTGTGCAGAATTATTATGACTTTGTATGAGGGATATTATTGTGACTCTGTAGAATCTTATTACTACTATGTGTTCTCCTCTTTACATTTTAAACAGAAATAAAAGTAAATCAACAAACTGAACACATCAATAAGAACTTTTGGCGAAAAGAAAACAAAAGTTATTACAAACTAAGAATTCAATGCTTACTGCATACATCAATAAAAACTAGGATTGAACTATTAACTATTCTCTTCCAATTTATAATAGCAACACTCTGTTCAAAAGAGATATATAATTTCATGTTTCATTTTCTCTATCTGTCTTGGAGTAAGGAGTAAGGGGAGGGAATGTAGACATCAACTGCAGTATCAAGCAGAACTCCGCTAGTCATCATCTCTTCTAGCAACTCCATTGCCTCGTGCTTCCTCTTACACTTTGCCAGCATCCACAACAGCGACGAGCACAGCAGAACCCGGTTCGATGGGGTCAACGGACTGCACACAGCAGGCTCGGGTTTCTTCGACAGACCATAGAAGTCGATTACTAGCTTGACAGTGGCGAATGGGAGCTGGATTTGCTTGGACTTAAGCTTGGAGAGCAGCCGGTCGACTAATTCGATGTGACCGGTGCGGGCGAGGATCAAGATCATTCCGGCAACAGTCTGGCAGACGTGGGTGAAGTTGCCTAACTAGTATGAGACCCAGCAGAAGATTGCAGACCAGCCGAGGCATCCACACGAACCCGATCGACTCTAGTGCCTCAAACTCTGTCGGGTCCCACACGTTGAGAGCTCTAATGAGGGCGCCCGAATCCATCCAAGGCTTCAGTCGGATTCGGTCACCACCTGCGGTGCTCTCACCTCCATCATCATCATTACCATCAGTTTCGTCCACTACATACTCGATTTTGTCATTCGAAGACAGTTCACCGGTGAATTCTTCGGTGGATTTGATGAATCTGGCAGATCCGAGCTTGGCGATGGACTCACGCATGGAGCGGCCAGTGAGTATTCCATCTGATCTCATCTCTTTGATCAGGGATTTGAGCTTCTCGAATCGATCTGAGGTTAAGAGAGAGCTTCAAGTTCGGCCACCCATTCTGCCCTAATCGCTCGACGTTGTGCCCTAGAGCCGCTTGAGAGAGAGAAGCTCCAATTGAACCCTAGAGTCGCCCTAGAATCCCTCTTTTTGTGCTGCAATTCTTGGCGAGAGTAGTCGCCCGCCCTGTGGTCTAGATTCGCCTAAGAACAAGATGCTCTCACTGCGATTCCACTTGGGTTCAAGGCATTTTAGTCTTTTCAGGGCACGTGCAAATCACGTGACCTTATCATTGACATCGAGTTCACTCCGTTAGGATGTCCGGAGGGTTTTTTTGAGAGTTTTAAACATCAAGGTCCTCCATACTACAGTAGATCTGATTGTGATTAACCCTTTATTAAATTAGTCATTTTTTCTATATACTATTGGTTGCAACAATTTTTTGTTGCGGAATAATATTCGATTGTTGAATATTGTTTGAGTATTTATCTTTTTTCCATGTGGTTTCACAAATTCTTTGGGGAATTTAATTAATATTGAAATTTCAAATATAAAAAAATATATTCATATATAATATAATTATGTAGAATCATACTATGTGGTATAGAATTAGTTATGAGTTTTATTTATCTTAGGGTGAGCTTACCTTCTTTATGAAAATTCAACTAACATAAGTCACATTGAAACGGTAAGTTTACTCAATATTTCCTGATCACCATACTCTCTTTTTCATGGAATAATTTCTATATTCATTTTCTATTAAATAATAAAAAAAAAATGGAAAGGCCACGAATTTGGTTTTCGTATTCCAAATTCATGAACCAATTAGCAGGGGGTGAACACGATCCCAAGTAGGAATTCGATCGGAAAAATTTTCTTACGGCAGTTATTGTTTTCTATTTTCGGATCCGATTAGAAAACTCTGATTTCTGACCAATCGACTAACGTCTAAAAATGAACTTCACTGCTGACTCCAGCGATTTCGTCCGACTCCAACCGAAATCGATCGAAATTTTTTTTCATGATAATCAGAGCCTTCTATTATCGGATCCGATCGAAAAACTACAGTCTTTGACCGATGGAGCTACTGAACATCCCTACCAATCAGCCCCTCCCTCAATCCCACAAATATCTTTGCATAAAGCTGATGAGAAAAAAAGAGAATAACATTTCATGCAAACAAGGTAGAGGTGAGGTGCAATAAGCAATATGTTGAGGTGGTAAAATCCAAAAAAAAAAAGGGGTATTTACTGGTTTGCCCCTCAAATATTTAAATATTATGATTTTACCCCCCAAATCTTCATATTTATAATTTTGCCCCCCAAATCTCATAAGTTACAACAATTTTGCCCCCCTCTTTAACTTTCCCTAACACAGTTAATTTTTTGACCATTTTACCCCTCATTTCCTCTTTTATTTTCCTCCTCTTCTTCTTCTCTCTTCCTCCTTTCTTCTTATTTTCTTCATTATTTCTCTTCTCTTCCTCCTCTCTTCTCCTTCTCTTTTCCTCCTCTCTTCTCATTTTCTTCATTTTTTTACTCTTTCATGTTCATGCATTTTTCTTCTCATTCTCTTCTCATTTTCCTCCTCTCTTCTTATTTTCTTCTCTTTTTTTACTTGAGATAATTGATTTGGTAAACTAGAGGAAAAATGCATGAACATGAAAGAGTAAAAAAAAAATGAAGAAAATGAGAAGAGAAGAGGAAAAGAGAAGAAGAAGAGAGGAGGAAGAGAGGAGAAATAATGAAAAAAATAAGAAGAAATGAGAAAGAGAGATGAAGAGGAGGAGGAAAATAAAAGAGGAAATGAGGGGTAAAATGGTCAAAAAATTAACTGTGTTAGGGAAAGTTAGATAGGGGGCAAAATTGTTGTAACTTATGAGATTTGGGGAGGAGGAAAATAAAAGAGGAAATGAGGGGTAAAATGGTCAAAAAATTAACTGTGTTAGGGAAAGTTAGATAGGGGGCAAAATTGTTGTAACTTATGAGATTTGGGGGGCAAAATTATAAATATGAAGATTTGGGGGGTAAAATCATAATATTTAAAGATTTGAGGGGCAAACCAATAAATACCCCAAAAAAAAAACCCACAGGTACCCACTAGTACAGCCGTCGATTCGAACCAAACCCATCACGACCGTCCATTTTCGTCGCCTGAGCACTATAAAGGGATCAAGAGCTGTACGGTGTCGACCCAGTTTAGAGAGTGGTGGCTAGGGTTTCTCGATTGCTCTGCTTCTAGGTACGCGCCTAAATTTTAATTATGTTGAAATTTGTTGTTTTCATTGGATCTCTATTTCAAAGATCCGCGATTTTAGATCGATAATACAGCTTGATTCATCGATATGTAAAAATCTCAATTTGAACGAGATCTGGTTCTAATTGTTGTTGATTTTTTCATGTTTTTATTGGCCTAGTATTAGGATTAGGGTTTAGATTAGTTTGGAATAAGTTTAGATTCGTTCCCTTTTTTTTATCGATTAAAAATTTTATGTCTTGGAAATTCTTGGAGGAAATTTCACCTACAAATTAAGTAAAGAAGGGATCTTTAGTAGAATTTATTGTGCTCAACCGCAATATTGATCGAATTGTATGCTAAAATTCTTATACTTTGCAAATGGTGCGACTTTTTTTGTCCAATGTGATTAATAGCGATTTTTTTCATGTTAGTTTGTAGGTAGTATTATTTTAAGGTATTGGACAATTAAATTCTTGTGCCTTTTGTTCCTGGTTATTGTAAAAATGGTAATTTTGAGATTAGTAATAGCTGAAAGAAAAGTTGTAATATGAGAATAAGCTTAAGGCCTTGGCATATGTTTGCTAGGAACCTCTAATCCCCAATCATTTATATTCTCTCTTCGATTCTGACCTATATATCCTGATGGCAAATTATAAACTATAAGCTATAGTTCTCAAGCATTGACTTTAGTTTGAAAATAATTGGTTGTAAAAGTTCCCATGTGCTTCTAGGAGTGATTTTAGATTAAAAAAAAAAAAGATGTCGGAAAATATCTTGATCAAAGAGGCTCATACATAATAAGGTGTGCAACTGTGCATGCATAGACTGTGAACTTCTTAGTCAGACTGTTATTTATTGTTTTAAAATCTTAGAAATATGTCGGCGTTTGTTATATTCTGATCATCTCTGAGATTGAAAGTGAACCTTGAATCACTGTTAATCTAATATAGGCTACATAGCTAATTTTGGTAAAGCAGGGTAATATCAATGAACTGGTTAAAACAGTTTTAGTTCCTAGACTTGGTTTATCACTATCAAAGTGGTTATAAATAGAATTCAAGTAAAGGAAAACCTGTTTGTACCTTGTGATACTTAATAATGAATATAGAGATGGATGGATTTTTTTTTATATTAATTTTTAAGCCACCAGAGCTGGTGATTTGGCTAATTCTCATTATGGGCATTCAGATTCAATTTTCTTGTTACATATATTTATTAAATTAAAATGTGATATTGCTGTTAGCTGTGCTCAGTTCACTTGGTACCAGTATCCTGCCTTATGTTGGAAGCTACTGGCTCAAATCTCTAGTCTGTGCTTAAAAGTTTTGAAGCAAAACATAGGGGCAACACTATTGCTGTGGCATTAGTCAGTATTTACTGTTTGTGGAACCTGAAGGTCTATGGAGAGGATCATTGCAATGTTGATGTACATCAAGGCTTGTAGGATACTGATAAATCATCATTTATATGGGGGTGCTCTGCTTTTATTGATACTATTCTCATGCTGTTAATGAGTTTTTTTTTTGGATGCTGCTCTACCATTGTAGTCTTGCTTTCTGATGTATGACTACTTGCCAATTGTCCAAATAAACATGTACATTTGTCTTTGTTTGTTTTCTTCTGTATTTACCTTCCGCCTTTTTTAATTGTCTGGGAGAATAACTATAGTTCTTTTAGTTCTTTTTTCCCAGCAGTTCAAGGATGCCTCGCTATGATGATCGCTATGGTGGCACAAGGTTGTATGTTGGTCATCTGTCTTCCCGGACTCGCTCACGTGATCTTGAAGACCTTTTCAGCAAATATGGCAGGTAATATAACATCTAAGCAATGGACGATTCGTATGTTTTGCTTGTATGTATTTAGATGTTTTAATAGCCCATTCCATCTGCTGCCAAGTGACAGTTTTAGTGTCAGGTCCTGTTTTTGACCCCGAGTTATATGAGCAATTTGTTTCTTCCTCAAAGGAATGTTGTCCTTTACCGTTTGAGAGAAAAAATATAAAGACTTTGTTCATCTATGTGGCACTATTTTGTTTGTCCAGTGCTTGATATTGTAGGTACACGATGAAAATTGTAGTTTCCTAGGAATGCTTCAAAATTTCTTGGTTGTGGACAGTTTGGGTTGTGGGATGTCCCTGAGATGGTATTGGGTCCAACTCATTGCCAAGCCATCATTTCGTGCTTGGCTTCACATATAATGTTTTTTCTTTTTTTGTCTTGTGAGAAGGTTGAGCCCCAGGTGTCATGTGTTTTTAACTTGAACAATCTTATTGAAGGTTGTTGGGTTTTTGCCCAACCTGGAGGTCTTTGGTGAGAGGGTGGCCTTGATGGAATTGGTGGCTATTCTTGCAAAGTTTATAGGAGACTTTGGCGATTCTTTCTGTAATCTTATTGCTTTTTATGGAAATGGCTACAATCACAAAGTGGTGTTTAGTTCATCTTGTGAAGGCCGAAGTATCACACTCTTCGGTACTTAAGTAATGATGAGCTTATTGTTTCTGGCAACCATTTACGCAGAGTACGCGATGTGGATATGAAGCACGATTACGCCTTTGTTGTATGTGCCTCCTCTACCATTTTTGTTACTTTCAATATTGATATATTCTATTTGCAGTGTGGTTCTGAACTATCTTGTTTATTTTTCAAGTATGACGATTTTTTTCTGCATCTACCTGCCATATTTCAGGAATTCAGCGATCCTAGAGATGCAGATGATGCAAGATACAGCTTAAATGGAAGAGATTTTGATGGAAGCCGTATCATTGTGGAATTTGCCAAAGGGGTAAATCACTACCAGCATGCTTCGAAGGGCGAGGCTTAATTAGTTTCATTTTTTTTATAATACATTTGGCTTTCAACAATGCTATTCTGTCAATTCTCAGGGGCCACGAGGCTCAGGAGGAGGTGGCGGCGGTTCACGTGAATATCTCGGAAGAGGCCCCCCACCTGGGTCTGGTCGTTGCTTCAATTGTGGGATTGATGGCCACTGGGCTAGAGACTGCAAGGCTGGGGACTGGAAAAACAAGTGCTATCGCTGTGGAGAAAGGGGTCATATAGAAAGAAACTGCCACAATAGTCCAAAGAGTCTCAAGTATACATTCTCTACATTTCTCGATTGTTCGTATAGAGCATCTTCGTTGATGCACGCTAATCTTCTATTCTATGCTGTAGGCGTGGTCGGAGTTATTCACGATCACCAACCCCTCGCCCTCGTCGTGGTGGCAGAAGCCGTAGTCGAAGTTTCAGCCGCAGTCGTAGCTACAGGTATGCTCATATTCTGTCTGAATTCATTTTCATCATCAACAACAACTGTGTTTTATATATAAAATTTCCAATTGCAGTTTCAAGTCGGTTGTATTTTGTGTAACAGAAAAAGGTTGTAGTAAATGTATGTTATAAAATCTTGTTATAACTCATGCCTTGGTGGTGTTAGAATATCAACAAAGCCTTTATTCCTAATCTTAAATTTCCAAATGCAGTTTCAAATCGGTTGTATTTTGTGTAACAGAAAAAGATTGTATATCTTATAAAATCTAGTTATAATCCATGCCTTGGTGTTCTTCGAATATTAAAAGAAACCTTAATTTCTAGTGTTTGGGTTCTTCTACATGAATTCTTTTGCCATTCGGTTCTTTAGTGCCTTCAGAGTTAAATCATATGCAGCTTATTTGAGTACATGACTTCTTCCACCATTCATCTATGTGAGGTGCCTTCACTGTTAATCAATTGCAAGACTATATCTTGGTTTTAGGTAGAACTACTAACTTCCCTTTAGACTTTTGTTCCTCTTATTGCCTTCCTAGAGTAGGCTGCCTTCTTAGAATAGAATTTGCTGCTCTTGGTGTGTTATTTAATGAGGTTTTGGTAACTTGGTGCTTGATGTGATACAATAAGAACTTAGCCTTTTATCCATAGTACTTTAGGTAGGCTACATGAACCAAAAAAGAGAACTACGCCGAATAGAGTATCGTTCATTCCATCACTTCCCATCTTTGTTTTCTTCGGTCATCCCTTCATTGTTTTTAACTTGTCCTATAGTGATAAGTGCCACTCATCGAACAGGTGCATTGTTAGATCTACATTACGCATGATTAAACCATTATAGGTTATTTTCTCGCATATTCTCTTTCATGGGGGTTACACCTACCTTAGCGAAGAAGTTCCTCATTTTCTTATTTTATCTCTCCTAGTGTTGGAACACTAGAGCACTAGTCTTTGATGTGATAACAAAAAAACTAGGTCTTTATTTTTTGTTTAGCATTTTCCGTTTCCTCTTATCTTTTTTTTTATGTTTGGTTTATGTTGGGGTTGAACTATCAACTTTCTAGTTAGCTTTTTCATATTAATTGTATTGAGCGGCTTGAAGATTAATGGGAATGTTTGGTTGCTACTATTAAATTGTTTCTTGCATATTGTACATTTCTCCTTTCATAGTGTGTATCCTTTTTAGTTTAAAACCTCCCTTTTATCTGCCATTTACATTTTGCCCATTACAGTCGATCGAGATCTCCTGTTCCTAGGAGGGAGCGTAGTTTGGATCGAGATGATAGGCGATCAAGGAGCCCTCGCTACAGCCCCAAGCCAAAACACAGTCCACCTCCATCAAAGGGGAGGAAGCGCAGCCTTTCTCCTGATGGTAGCAGAAGCCCAGCAGAGAGGTCAAGCCCTGTGCCCATAGAACGCAGGGAAGCTGAACGCAATGGATCTGATTACAGTGGGAGCCCAAAGAGGAACGATAGCATGAGCCCTGTGAACCGGGAGAGGGATGGCTCTCCTGCTGGTGGTGGTAGGTACCGCAGCCCAGGTGCAAATGGCCGGAGCCCCAGCCCAAGGGATTATGGGGATGGTGATAACAACCATGCTTCTAAGGGCAGCGAGTCTCCACAGGACTAAGGCTTTTCTTTATGCTTGTTGGAGTATGGAAACATTGAGACTAAGCTTTTCTTCATGCGTTGCTTTCATTTTCTCTGTTTCTCAAAATTTCATGGCCAGTGGTTTCCTCTTTGTTGTGTGTCAACTTTGGTTGCTCTTAAGCAATTAACATAATTTGCATTTGGGTATTGGTCATTTATTTCTTTCCCTAGCTTGTTCATTCTTGATTCTACTTGAATTTGTTCTCTGGGTTGGCCTTGGTTCATGGCCCCGTATAAGCGTTGCTTAGCTCAACCCAAAGCTGCCCAAACTTTTAATTGCCTGGTGGTTCTACTTGTCTTGTTTCTATGTAATGTGACCTTGTGTTGTCTACTTGCTGCTGCTGCTGCTTTTTTTAGGTTCAGTTAAGCGTTTGTTTTACATTCATGTAGTTCTTCTGACTACTTGATTAGCCTTGGTGCCTGCAGGCTTTTCTGTGGCTGTTTAGTTTCTGATTCAAACTTTGTATAGAGATGGTAAAAATTTAGCCTGTGGATGCGTTTATTAGCATTCCTGCAGACAGCAGAGAGATTGTGCCTTTGTTGCATTCCTCCATGGACTTGAGAAATGGATTTATGGTGCTGAATATTACTTAATCAAATTCTTGATCATCAGATTTTTTGTTTTCTCGTAGGAAAAAAAAAAAATAGGGTTTATACATGTGTCTCTTAAATCTTTAAAAATTTGAATTTAGCTCTCAAATCTTCATATTTTAATTTAGTCTTTCAAATTTTGTAAATTACTTCACTTTAATGTTGGGTTACTTCCTTTCAGTTTTTCCTTTCCTCTTTCTCCTCTCTTCCTCACACATATAAACTCTTCCTCACACATATAAAGGCCTTCTAAATATGTGTTCAGTTTGTGCCTTCAAAATATGCGTTGAGGTTCGCTGTATAGTTCTCTCGTAATTCCATTAATTATAGGTTCGCTGTATAGTTCTCTCGTAATTCCATTAATTATTTTATGTTTAAAGGTGAATATGGTGTGTGTATGTGTCTATATGTCAAAATGAGTCACCAATTCAGATAAGTTATCTAATTTGAGATTCATTCTCTCTCTCTAATAATTTTTTTTAAAATAAATTCTTTTGGATTATAATCTCGATTGTCTAGAATTCACTCGTATCCAATTTCTTTGATTTAGTTTTGTTAGTCTTTCATCAAGTAGACACAAAGTTAAGGATTATCGGTAATTACAACATTTTAAATCTAATTGATAAAAGAACAAATAAACTTTAAGATTTATGGAATCTGATCCTAAAAACCTAAGGAAATAGAGATCATGATCCTAAAAAAATTGAGAAAATAATGGAATCATTATTTTTTTTACTGCTAACTCACGTAATATACTTAAGCTAATGACTCATATATAGTGTATGCATGTATGTATATAAATGAGCTGTCACCTTATATAAATTATTTGAGCTGCAGTCTATTTTTACTATTTCTAAATCGATTTTTTAAAAAAAAAATTATTTTGCATTATGATCTCGAATAACTAGGATTCACTCACATTCAATTTCTTGTGTTTTAGTTTTGATTTGATCCTTAATTGAGTAGATACAAAATTAACAATTTTGGTCAAAATATATTTTGTATCTACTTGATAGAAGAATAAGTAAACTTCATAACCTATAAAATTTGATGCTAAAGATGTTAGGTATCATTATTTTTTACTGCTAATTTACGTAACTTAGTTAAGCTGGTGACTCATATACAATTAACACACAAATAAATATAGATATATATAAAGAGGCACACATAGATATAGACACACATAGGATGCACGAATTGATAATTGTGTAGTTCTTCAAATATCTAGCATGGCCATTAAACATTGTCTCTAATAATATTACTTCTCCCTAATAATAACTCAATTCAGATAATGTCGTAAAAAAAAAATTGTGTAAATTTAACTAGGGAAATTTTTTTGTAGTGTGAGAGAAATAATTTCTTTGCATTATCTTAAACTTTAACAACTTACGTAATTAGCCTCAAAATTTAAATGAGCAGATACACGAGTTGATAATTTGTAGTTCTTGGATCGCTACCATGGCTTTAGGGCTCTACTTGGTGATCGATTAAACACAGGATTAACGATCTCTTAGTTGAATCCATGTTGCCAAATAGTTTTCTAGTTAAATGGTTTAAAATAATTGGAATTAAGACATTTACTTTGGACTAAATAAACGTTTAGTAATCGTAACAATCATCTATCTCTTAAAATACTTAAAATCGATTTAGTCTAAGTTAAGCCCTTCTTCAAGTATTACATTATGCAATTCTTTGACTAATTTGTATTTCACACTTTGGAGGTGATTGGTTTAGTAATTTTGGATATTGAAGAGTAGATTTCATGTTCAAAATCACTTTTCGCTTTTCATCTTCAGTCCATGTTATGGATGGTAATTGTCTCATCTACGGGCCAAATTTTGATCCATTTTATTTCAATTTTTGAATTAAAAAAATAAAAATTTTATTCTTAATTCAAATTTTTGAATATGACATGCAAAAAATTAGCTCATGGATACGGCCATTATTATAAGTAGACTCCATGTTTGACATGACAATGGTTTGCGCCTCACTCGATTTTCCCACAATTTGCGTAGAACCCCGACAGTAGGGATGGTAATTGACGCGCATGCACAGGCCAAATTTTAATCCATGCTATACAAAATTTTAAATTAGAAAAAAAAAAATTTCATTTTTAATTCAAAATTTTATATATGACAGGTTAAAATTTGGTCCGTGGATGCGTCTACTACCATTCCTACCCGATAGAGATACACATGTTACGTTGGATGCATAGTAACACTAGAATAGAAAATCAGAGAAATGAATACATTCGTGCTATGTTAGGTGTGATTTCTATCAGAAAGAAGATGCGAGAAAATTATTTACGATGATTTCGTCATGTGCAATGAAGGCTTATAAATGCAGTAGTTCGACGATGAGAGTTTATCGACATAGGATAAATTAAAAGAGTAAAGGAGAGACCGAACATGATATGAATGGAGGTGATATAAAAAAATATGGATTCTAGAGGTGTAAATGAGGACATATGGCTCAATAGGAATGAATGGATTATCAGTGTGATTGATCAGGCGTGATGCTCTTTTGATCCATGTAGCCTACCCTGAGTATTTAGGACAAAAGACTTTGTCGCTACTGTATATTAAAAACTTTTGTTTTTTAGTCGATTTGTTTATTAACATTTCACAAATCTTAATCTCAACTCATATGCCATCTCCATCCTCAATTTTCTATGTATAAATCAATTCCCATCAACTAGAAATTACCATTATAAATCCAATTTCTAAATCCATTATAATTCTAATTTCTAGATCCATGAACTCAGAAAGTGCTTAGCGAAGGGGATTTTCCAAAGGAGCACAACTTAACACACTTAACAACTTCGTTAATATTATAATTTTGCCATCGACTTTTTGGACATGAATGTCTATGTCTTTAACCTCCTTCCTTGCTCTCTTTCTCATCCAACATAACATGTAACTTTACCCAAAAAAAAATGAAACCTAAAATAAGGAGGTATAACGGTGACAAAGCAAAAATGGATAGGAAGATGGAGAGGTGTGAGAGATAGGTGTGCTCACGGTTGAGATAACATGGGTGCGGGGAGGGTGAGGATGAGGAGAGTTAGAGAAGGGTTTTTTAGAATGAGTTACGTGCTTAATAGGAAAAATCCTCTATTTTCAAACGAAATGATGGCTAACTATGAAAAGTGGTTTTACAGTGAAAAAAAAAAAAAAAAGTGTGGTACTTTAGAAACTCCCTTAAAAAGTGTACCACGTCACCGATCCGCGGCCACCACAACCACAACCTTTCTCAGCCGTCCAAACTGTACTCAAATCCAACGGCCAGTCTCCACCACTAACCCCCTCCCGCGGATCGCCTCTCCTCCACGTTCCACTATAAATAACCCCCTCCTATCGCTCCCTAAAACCCATCGTCTCTCGCTCGCGCCCCATCAGATCCCCAAATTATCTAATCCTCAATCTCTCAGGTAACCTTTCTCTCTCTCTGTCATCCCTAAATTTCTCTGCCAAATCTCAAATTAGGGTTTCGATTCACTAATTCTTCATTTCAATTGCAGTAAAGACTCCACCTTTCCGATTCGAAATGTCGGGCCGAGGCAAGGGCGGGAAGGGCCTGGGCAAGGGCGGCGCGAAGCGCCACCGTAAGGTACTCCGCGACAACATCCAGGGCATCACGAAGCCGGCGATCCGCCGCCTGGCCCGGCGCGGCGGGGTGAAGCGCATCAGCGGCCTGATCTACGAGGAGACGAGGGGAGTCCTCAAGATCTTCCTTGAGAACGTCATTCGCGACGCTGTGACGTACACTGAGCACGCGAGGAGGAAGACGGTGACCGCCATGGATGTTGTGTACGCCCTCAAGAGGCAGGGGAGGACCCTGTATGGGTTCGGTGGTTAGGGTTTGGGTTCTCTAAAAGTCTTGCTGTCAAGAAAGAAACTTTGGGTTTTGAGATTTGGTAGCTCCTAGGATTTCCCCTTCCTTTTAATGGATGCTCTAGATTTTGAATTTTGTATATATGCTCTCAGTTTGAGAGCTATGAATGAAATGAAAATGCGTTTAATTTCTTGTTAATTGTTTATTTTGTTTTTGTAATCTGAAAATTAAGCCAAATGAGGGAAGTTGTTTTTTTATTTTATTTTATTTTAAATTTTGGTGAATTCATGGTATATGTGGTTTATTTTATGTGTTCTGCAATATTAAAAGGTGAGTAAAAAGTAATTTAGTTTGTTTAAATTTTTTTTTTTGGGTATATGAAAAAGTTGTCATTAATATAGAATCAATGTTAGTAAACCAACTCTTATTTATTTTTATTTTTTTCAAGGATTAAAAGTAGCAAGTTTTATAATTATTTTTATATTAACAATAAAATTTGAATATAACAAATATCCAATATAAGTTACATAATGTATGCACTCAATAATGTTTCTCATTGAAAATTATTAATTTATGTAAAATATTATGTTTTACATAAATTTTGAATTTTGTAAATTTTAAAATTTATTATGTAACCATACATAATGTTTTTTTTATAACATTATTCAAAATGAGAAGAGCTCACTGAGAAAGAGGTCAAGGGGGTGATGTTACTGCAGCCGAGCCAACTTGCCACTGAAGCTTCAGTCTGCAAACACGGACGCTGAGCACGCACGACATGCTGCCCGTTCCCCGCTCACGTGGTCTTATTATTACATTAAAGGGGTATTTACTTGTTTGTCTCTCAAATCTTTATATATTATGATTTTGTCTTCCAAATATTTATATTTAGGATTTTGTCTCTCAAATTTCATAAGTTACAACAATTTAGTCTTCTTTTCTAATTTTTCCTAACACAGTTAAATATTTGATTATTTTACTACTATTTTCCTCTTCTATTTTCCTTCTCTCTTCCTTGTATCTTCTCTGTTTATTCATTATTTCTCCTATTCCTCATGTCTTATCTTTCTCTCTTCCTCTTTTCTTCTCCTTTTCTTCTCCTATATTTCTATATGAATTTAAAATGTGAATTAACTCCAAAATAGGAGAAGGAGAAGAGAGGAGGAAAAGAGAAAGAGAAGAGAGGAGAAAGATAGGAGAAATAATGAATAAAAAGATAAAAGAAGAGGAAGAGAGAGAAGACTAGAGGAGGAAAATAGAAGAGAAAAAGAAAGTTAAAATTGTCAAATATTTAACTGTGTTAGGGAAAGTTAGAGAAGGGGACTAAATTGTTGTAACTTATGAGATTTTGGGGACAAAATTCTAAATATGAAGATTTGGACACAAAATCATAATATATAAAGATTTGAGGGACAAACCAGTAAATATCCCCACATTAAATCCCTCCAAATTCAAATTTCAACTAAATACAACGAATCCCCGCCTCCCGCTGAGCGCCACGTCACCGATCCGCGGCCGCACGAAACCATCCCACCTCTTCTCATCTTGTCCGTCCGTTTCCCGATCTCTAATTGCCATGTGGAGTTGAGCTGGGCAAGGGCGAGGGCGGGGGCGAAGCGCCACCGGAAAGTTCTCCGCGATATCACCAAGGACATCACCAAGCCGGCGATTCGTCGCCTCGCTCGCCGCACCGGAGTGAAGCGTTCAGCGGCCTGATCTACGACGAGGCGAGGGGAGTTGAGATTTTCCTCAAGAATGTCGTCTATGCCTTGAAGAGGCGAGAGCGGACTCATGGTTTTCGCGATTAGGGTTAGGATTTTTATCAAGAAAAATATTTCAATTTTGAAATAATAGAATTTTTTCCCCCTTCAATTTTTGATATGTAGCTTGCATGTTTAAACTTTTGAATTTAATTCCAAGGTATATTAGTTGTTTGAAATGTTTGGTTATGTATTGTTCACCAACGACGGGCGGTAATGTAGGAGCTTAGATGTTAAATTTTAATCAGTTCTATATAAAAATTTTAATTAAAAAGAAAAATTTTATTTTTATAATTGAAAATTTTATTTAGAGTATATTAAAATTTAGTTTATAAGCACGTCTATTATTATTATTACTACTACGATGAGTTTGGTTTTGAAGTGTTTTGTTATGTTTTGGAGGATATGTTTTAAAGTGATTATAAGAATACTTTTTGAGGGTTTTTGGGCAATTGTTTTAAGATATGTTTAGAATACTTCAAAATACTGCTAGGATGTTTTGGAATGTTCTAAATTATTTATTTAGAAACTTCGTCTTTTTTTCCTTTTTTTTTTCCCAACTCTCTCGGCATATACTTTTTTTTCTCCAATTGCATATATTTGTTTTGTTTATAAAATTTACGAAACCCATTAAAAACTTAGCTCTAAAATATAATCTTGAACACTTTAAAACTCATTATCATAATACCCTAAAACCAATACCATCAAAACACTACAAAACACATATTATAAATACATCGTAAACTACTTTGCTTTTGACATCCAAACACAACTTTAAACTCGTAATAAAATTTTTAAAATAGTAATTGAGGACAGTAATAAGTTGTATTTAGTGATATCACCATCATAAAATAAAAAAGAGTAAGGGGGTATTTACTGATTTGTCCCTCAAATCTTTATCTATTATGATTTAATCCCCCAAATCTTTATATTTAGGATTTAATCATCTAAATCTCCTAAGTTACTACAATTTAGTCTCCCTTTCCAAATCTCACAAATTTTTGACCTGATATTACCATTTGACCTCTCCTTATTCATTCTCTCTCTTCCTTCTCTCTTCTCTTCATCTCTCCCTCTTCTTTTCTCCTTTTCTTCATTATTTTTCATCCCTTCTCCTTCTCAATTCCTTCTCTCTTCCTCGTTTTTTCTTCATCGGAAAAAGAGAGTTGGGAGAGAGAAGAAGAAGAGAGGAGAAAGAATGAAGAAAAGAAGAAGAGAGGAGGAAGATAAATAATGAATAAAGAAGGGGTAAAATGATAATATCAGATCAAAAATTTGGGAGATTTTGGAAATGGACTAAATTGTAGTAACTTAGAAGATTTGGATGACTAAATCCTAAATATGAAGATTTGGGGGACTAAATTATAATATATAAAGATTTGAGGGACAAACCAGTAAATACCCCAATGAGTAATAGTGGACAGTGATATGTTGGGATGAACATTAAAATCTGCGCTGATTATGCCAATTGATTCTGATCGGATTCTGTTGGAGTTCGGTCGAAAAATAGAGATGGAAGAGGGTTGGAGTTCTGTTTAGGAAAGTGAAATCGATATGAGACGGTCGGGGTATTGTTGGAGTCGGTTGGATTCCAATTGCGATAGACCGTTCACATTCCTAACTTTCTTTCATTCTTCAAATTCTAATCAAGACTTCGATGGGTACCACCACTCCGAGCCCTTTTCATGGTGCCTATGGCTCTCTCTCTCTCTCTCACTCTAAAGCATACTCATGTAGCGGGTTCAAGAAGAAGAACAAAGGTTATGGCATACCAATGGAAAATTCTAAATGCGCACCAGACGTTACTTTGTGAGACCCGCATCCTATAGTAGAGAATCATAGGGAAAAATAGTGCTTACTAAGTCAATCGTGGTGTGCATTTAGAATTTCCCCATACAATTTAATGAAAAACACCACTTTTTCTTCCTTACTTTGCGTGCTTCTGGGTATAGGTGTAATTAATTAATAAAAAATTGACAATGTCATGTCAATTTAATAATCGCTGCACTCCTCACTCTTTCTCTCTCTTCCCTGCAGCCCTTCTCTCTCTCTAGCTTCTAGCTGTTAGCCTACTACTCCTGCTCAAACCCAACGCATTCATGTCCTCTGACATTGCCACTCCCTTGCCAAAAGATTTTCCACGTTAAATTCTCTCTCTCTCTCTCTCTCTCTCTCTCTCTCATGTCCTCTCATATGGCGACTTGCTTGACAAAAGTTTTTTCACATTAAATTCTCTCCCTCCCTCTCCCGTTCACCCTCCTCCCTTTCCATCTCCCCATCACGTCTCTCTCTCACTCTCCCTCCCGCTTCTCCCTCCCGCTTCTCTTGGTTAAAAAAAACTCCAATCAGAGCCTCACCTCATTCTCTTCATCGGAATCGGTCAGAAATCTCCGACAACTATCTCCTCCGACCGATTGTACATTCCTAGTTATATGTTTCTAATGTATTGATACTTTAGAGAAGAAACAAGTGGGAAACTCGTGCAAATACTTGGTAATATTTGAAAATTTATATTTTCGGCAAGATAAGTAAATTAAAAAATATATTTTTTATGATATACACTATTTTTTATTTTATTTTACAAATAAACTAAACAGTGATTTTTGAACAGAAAATATATCATCTCTAACACGGTTATTTTTGAAGCAATTAGATGTTACGATATATTATAAACTTTATGAAAAAAATATTGCGTACAAAATAGTTTTATTTTTATTATTAATAAGTATGTTAATTCTTTTCTTAGCCAAAAGCCCCTTTTTTTTATCTTCCAACCATTTATTACTATCTTCCTACCATTTACTACTGGATCCAATGTAATGTCTTCGTTTTTCAACTACTTTTCAAAACGGAGAACGCTACTAAAAAGTTATACTAGATAACCTAACAGTCACAAGATATTTGAATAACCGTAATTACTGGCACAATCAGATTGGTAAATAACACGTTTGAAATTGAAAAGATTTTATTTATTCAAAAGTTAATTACATAAGATAACGTACTATTCTGAATATGAATACAAAATAATCAAAAGAGAAAAACAGTGCACTAACTAAAGAAAATATAAACAATATGTACGAAAGATTTCAATAAAGTACTTCACTACTTACTATCACTTTTTTCGCCTTCCAAATTTGGGTTCAAAACCCAATGAATTAAACCCAGTAAGTAACATTTTAAGAAGAAAAAATGTGTATTATTATACTACATGAGTATTAGTGTGCGTGGGCATAAATTAAACATGTAAACAAGTATGCAAATAATCATTGGGGATATCTTTTAATAAATAATAAATGCAAATAAATTGTGATAGTATTAAACGTATCACGGGAATAATAAAAAAATAGAATAAACAAGACTATACATGTTATTTGCAAATAACATATAAAAATCTTGTAAAAAAGACAAGTCTAGGTCAAATACTTATTAACAATTTGAAACTAAATTATGGATTAGATGACGCGCAGTTTTTTGTATTATACAAATATCCGTACATACTCGGGACCCGATCTAAAATCCATAGCGCTGAATCATGACGCCTCGATAGGTGCTCAAGTCAACCCCATTATGTAAAACAGTAACGGATATCACCTTTATAGTGACTCATGTATTAGACAGTGACCCAATACCATACAGTGCTGCTGCAGTTAAATTTCTCAGCACCTCAATCAAAAAGTTGGCTAATAAAATCTTTGTACAATTCGGTACTTATCCATCCTACAGTTCCCCCCAGTCCTCATGTTAATGATATACATGAATTATTGAAACATGTCGTTTGTTAAATCAAACTGTGTACATATCCTTATCACGAGAAACAACAATTCAGAAATCAAGATTCAAGATTATGTACACACGTATCACAAGGATACTTGATATCATGTAATCAAAATACAAGAAACTTGTCAGCATGCTCCCATGAATGGTCATACTCATCGTGTATCAAGTATTCAAATAATCCATTCAAAAATGTAATGTATTGGATTCGAGTGTATATATACCATGAATTACATATCATGTATCACATAAACTATACTATTTATACAAAAATTATATAATACACTATATCATTAATAATTATTACATTACATGCATCATATTATCCATTGTATAGTTTCTCCCATTCTCGGACCCATAATACATTATGCACATTACTTATAAATATCACAATATAATTTATTTTATATCAGTTTTATTTGTTTGTTTTGTTTTGTTCGTAAATAACATATCAAGTCCAAACAGGTTCACAAATTCACAAATTTTTGTTCACTTAACATAAGCAAGGAAAGCCATCCATTTCCATGCAGGTTCACATCCTTGGTTTTTTCTAGAAAAGAAAGAAAAGAAAAATCACTTTAGAGAGAGAGAGAGTCTTAAAAAGATAGAATGTAACCTCCCATGTGGGATGCATGGAGTGAACACTTCGCATGTGTAAGATAAATTTCAAACATTCAAAAGCTTCGCTAATTAAGCTTTGATTTAATTAAACATTAAAAAAAAAACTAATAATCTAGATTGACAATGAAGCCAAAGCCCACGAATGCGGAAAGGTAAGAGATGCACACACGGACTTAATTACATTGGGATTAGGATTAGTTTAACCCACTAACCCAATCGGCGGAACTCAGTTACCTCTCTCTTTTCATCCCGAGCCCATGCAAATTATATCAAGCCCTTGAAAATGTTGCATTCTCTCAGTTTGCATGCTCTCTGTTACATGCAAAATTATACCTAATTTGCATTCTCTCTGTTCAAAGGGTCTAACTTTAAGTGTGTCAAAACTGTTGTTGCATGGGTGCATGTGATATTCTTTGCATGGGTAAATTTTTGCATGTGATATTTTTGCATGGGTTCAAATTTATTTTTGCATATGACAATTTTTTTCTTTATAAATTAAAAAAATAAATAAATATCACAATATTTATATATATCAAAATTTACTTACTAATCTGATACAGTTCTCAATATCAATTAATAGTTTAAAATATGAACTAAATATTTTTGTAAAATAAATTACGTACATAAATATAAATTAAGTTAAGTGTTACTTGCATCTTTTTTATTCAAATTCTCGGTTCGATTTATTTATTTTTATTCTTCTTTTACTTTTTTTCTCTCGTTTTTTGGTTTTCTGAACGTAATTCTGACCGAGAGACAGAAAACAAGAGAGGGAGAAGGGAGTGAAGTGGGTGAGATGAAAGTTTTTTTTTTTTTTTTTTTTTATTTATTTATTTTATTTATGTGAGTGATAGAATAGAGAGTGCGAGGAATGGTGACACCCATCCATTAAAACGCCACATCCAACACCCTTTAGCCAACTCACCTGCTGCCATGCACCGCCTCAAATTATTTTAATAATTTATTTATTTAGTTATTTATTTATTTAATAATTTAATAATTTCGATTCCGTATAATATTTTTCAAATATTACCAAATTAATGCAAGGTATAGTGTTCAATTATTGGAACGTTTCAAAATATCCGTTTGTCATTTCGGTATCTTAAATAAATCTTAAATAAATGAACCAAAATTTCGAAGAAATTAGAATGATAATTTTAATATTATTAAATTAACAATTTTGAGAGTATTTTTTGGACTCGCAAGGAAAAATTCTAAATATTAGAAAAATAATAATCGTGAAGACCGAATGTCATTCGGAGTTACGAATTTTAAGTTACTTTCACCGAAAGTTATTTCGGTGTTCAAAATTGACTTCAGTAACCTTATTCGGTACGATTAGACTCGAAAGAGAGATACAGATAGCTCGAATTTTGGGATATTACACCCAAATACCTCAAATCTTTAAAGAACAAAATCCCTAAATCTATAATTAGAGAAAAGGCCAATGTTTTCTGCTCATCAAATGCAAATCAATTACCAATAATTAATTAAATAATCACACAAACTCCGAATTCAGAACATAAACCACTAAACCAATCTTCAAATTTAGCAAAAATAAGTCCATCAACAACACCAGAAAAAAACTCAAAATAAAAGTTGGATTTCAAGCCCTAAACCCCCCACACCACCACCACCACAAAAAAAAAAAATCAAGAAATCCTAAATCAGAAGCTTCAATCCAAGAACAAACTCAAACTAGCGCAAATACTCACATATTATGAACTAAGAGTCAAATGAGGGCTTATTAACGAGGGTAGAGGAAAGTTGGAATAAATCAAATGTAAATAAATAAATTAACAAATATAAAATAATAAGAATATATGATTAAAATCAGAATGTTATGAAATTTTTTTTATTACTTACCTTATAAAATAAATATATTTTAAAACTATCTCTAATCCAAAAATAATCACAAATTCTCTAAGAGCTGCAATCCATATATTTAAATTTAAATACCTTCAAAAAGAGACAAATCAGTGTTGAGAAAAGTTACCATAATGAAAATAATTCTGGGCTCAATTCTATGTGTTTTGTTTTCCTTATCTTAGGAGGTACTTAGATAGTTTTATAACTAACCCCACTCTTTTTTATTTTACGCAATCTTTAAAATTCTAAAAAATTTAAAAATCCAGTAAAATTAGAAAGCCTAAACATATTTTTCTCCTATTTTCTAATTATCTAATTTTTAAATTGGGACATTTTCTTCCTCCTCTTGACTTAGTAATATAAAAAGATTTGTAAATTTGCAAAATAATAATATTATAGCTGTTGACGCTAATTTTGTTTAGCAATCTTGCTAATCTAGCTATTCAAGCTAATTTTGTTTAGCAGTTTGGCTAATCTGGCGCCTCTCAGCTTTGTATTTATTAAGTGGTATCTTCCCTTTTCGAGGTGCTGCTTTAGATTTTAATGGAAATTTGATTGGGATAATATTGTAAAAATATATAAGTTTTAGTTTGACTAGCAAATGAAATTTGTCTAGTCTAACAGAGTTTGATTTGCTCTGCAAGTAACGAAGACAGAAGACTTGGTCATATTATAATGAAATTATAATGAAATTCTCCATGGGAAATTCTAAATGCGCCCCCATTTTTTTCGTGGGATTTTACTTATCTATTCCTTATATCTTTAAAAATTAAAATTTAGTCCTCTAATCCTTATATTTATAATTTAGTCCCGCAAATTCTTTAAGTTACCTCAGTTTAGTTCCTAGTAGACCTGTCTAACGGGCCGGGCCTGACCCGGCACGTTCCCCAAAGGGGACGTGCCGTGCCGCCGGCACGGCACGGATGCTCGGCGGTCGGCCCGGACTCGGCCCGCCGGCACGGCAGGACAGGGCCGGGCCGCGCCGGCCCGGGTTTAAAAAAAAAAAAAAGGGATTAATAAGATAAAAACAAATGTTATATTAAATATAATCTAATTACATTTATATAATTACTCTATAAATCTCTTTAGAAATTATACAAAGTCCGAAGAGACGGGAGAGGACCCTAACCGTCACCCTCAACTCGTTCTTAATATATTTTCTAAGAGATTTATAAGTTAAAAATTAAAAAAAATTGAAAAAACATGAATATCCTTACAAATTTAAATACTTTTAATCAAACTACATTTTCTTCTGGTAAGTCGAAGGCCTCTAGTACATCTTCATTAGTCAAGTCTTATTCCCTATCTTCTGCGTCGTACCAATCTTTCAAGCAGACACACATCTCCAATGTGTCCGACGCCATTGAGGTTCTCAAGTCCGTGAGCACTCTACCACCTGCGCTAAAAGCAGACTCCGATACTATAGTAGACACTGGAGGAGTTAGTAGATCACGGGCCATGTTGGAAAGCACGGGATATATTTTTTCCTGTGATTTCCACCATGCCAAAATATCAAAGGTTTCATACTTATCATAAGATGCGTTATCTTCATAGTTAACTCTCTCTAAATAATAATGTAATTCATTAAAATATGTACTAGTTTGTCTTGATTTTTTTCTGTGAAATAGAGATGATATTATTGGATTACGAATTTCATTAGTATATGGTTCTTTTGTAGTTTGTGTTGGTACACCATACATATCTTCATAAGTTTTATATATAATATCTAAACATGTTTTAATATCATTAAGTAAATCTCTCACATTATTTTCATAAGACATATTTGTATAAAATAAATCTATTAATATTTCAAGTCCATCTAACTTGCAACGGGGATGCACAACAGTTGCAAAATATAATAAGTATGGAAAATCTTTAAAATATTTATTAAATTTAATTTCCATAGGTTGAGCAATACTTTCAAGTATAGAGTGATTTCTATATTCATTAAAAACCGAAGTAATTTCGGTTAGATAATATAATGCAATGTGTGTAGTTGGGTAATAAGTTCCTGACATTGCTCTAGTTGCATCTTCAAATTTGCCTAAAAACTTAGAAATGCAATGCAACTGGTGCCATTCATTATTATCTAAATTATACATTGGTGTCTCCATTTCATTAAAAATATTTATTACATTTTTATACTAAATAGCTATGTTTAACATTTTATATGTAGAATTCCATCTTGGTCTAACATCTATAGGTACAATTCTAGGTGATATTTTCGTATTTTTACATATTTGTTTAAATATTTATCTTCTTGACCCACTATTTTTAATAAAAAATAATGTATACCTAAGATTCATTAGTGAATTATTTACTATTTTTAATCCATCTTGAACGCATAAGTTTAGTATGTGGCAAATACACCTAACGTGGAATAATTTTCCATCTAGAATTGGTTTTGTATAATTTTTAAGAATTCTAATTGCGGCTGTATTTTCAGAAGCATTATCCAAAGAAATGGTAAATATTTTATTGTCTATTCCAAAAGCTGAAAAACCACTTAGCATGGTTTGTGATAAATTTTGTGCATTGTGAGGAAAATCAAATACCCTAAACCCTATTATTCTTTTCTGTATGCACCATTCTTGATCTATATAGTGTGCCGTCACGCATAAATAATGAGTCAAATTTTTAGCTTCCCAACAATCTGCAGTTATAGCAACTCTAAAAATTAAAGAAGTAAAAATAACTATTAAAGTGTCCCTCTGCTCTTTATATTGTTTGAACATGTCGGATGTACATGTTGAACGTGGGACTTTTTTAAATTCGTCAATAAATGTTGATTTACAAAATCTTTCAAATTTGCGATTTTCCGAAAAAGCAAATGATTGTTCGTCATGTATTATAAATCTTGCTAAATTTTCTCTTGTTTTAATTGGATCATATTTTCGTATACCTAATGATCCACCAAATGTGCTTATTTGTGTTTGATGTGGTACATTTGGTGGGTGATTTTTTTCTACGTGTCTTTTAAGATGACCCGTTCCGCTATTTAAAAGAAACGAATAAATTTTATGACAGTATTTATACTTAACTTTCCTAACATTATTTTCCATTATTTTTTCAAAATGTTTCCATATGTCCGATCTAACAGCCCTAGTAGATGCGGTAGTTTGTATTTCAGGTATGGTTGTATCAATTGTTTCTTCCTGAGATACAGAAAATGGAACTTGAGGAGGTTGTTCTAAGGGTTGACATAGATTTTGATATTCTTCATCAGTTAAAAATGGAATAAAAGAACCCTTGGCTTGAGAGCAAGAAGCGCCAGACGAGTGTGGATCCATTTTAATAAAATCTCAAAGAAAACAAATTAAAATTCTCAAAAAAACTTTAAATTATAAATACCTGTTAACCGCTGAACTAGTTGAGAGAGAGAGTAAAATATCTAGTTACTAGTTAGAGAGATGAAGCTGGAAACCAAAATAGCGAAAAAAACCTTGCTCCAATGAGAAAACTTGCTTGGATCTTGTTTGGGAGACTTACTTACTTGAGACTTCTTGATCACTTGATTGAAACTTGCTACTTATTTTGCTTGAGACTTCTTGAAAATTGAAAATTTTAGGAGGATTTTTAGAATGAATTTAGTGTATAAGAATGATGAATGGTAATAGAAGAGATATTGAGGTATTTATAGAGAAAGAAAATATTTTAATTTGCAAAAAAAAATTACAAAAACCCCCCCAACGGCTATTTTGACCGTTGGGGTAGAAATCTGCAATTTTTTATTTGCAAGAAACCCCCCAACGGCTATAAAAATAGCCGTTGGGGGGCTATTTGCAAAAAAAATTTGCAAAACACCCCAACGGCTAGTTTTCTAAAAATAAAAAATAAATAAAAAAATAACCGGCCGCCTTACCGGGCCGTGCCTGGCCGTGCCGGGCGTGCCCAACGGGCCGCCCGGCCCGTTAGTTAGGTCTAGTTCCTAGTCATATTTTTTATTTGAATTTCCCATTATATCCCTATGTTACTTCACTTTAGTCTTTTTTTCTCTCTTTCTCTTTTCTTCCTCTTCTTATTGGGTTCCACTCTCCATTTTTCTTCTCGTCTCTCTTCCTTCTTTTTATTGGGTTCCCTTGAATTACTTCACTTTAAAGATTAATTAGGAGAGAAGAGAGAGAAGAAGAATGAAGAGAGGAAGCTAATAAGAAGAGGAAGAGAGGAGGAAGATGAAAGGGAGGACTAAAGTAAAGTAATTTAGGGGTATATAGGAAAATTCGAACAAAAAATATGGCTGGAGACTAAAATGAGATAACTTAAAGGATTGAGAACTAAATTATAAATATGAAGATTTGAAAGACTAAATTCTAATTTAAAAAAATTTAAGCCATATATATAAAAACTCCTTTTTTTCTTAATACACTCATGACTTAAAAACCAAATAATTACAAATTTATCATAATTTTTTTTTTATAAAAAAATTCTCAATCTTTTTCTTAGTGAACTCCGCTGCTGCCGTCGCCAACGTCGTCGCTGCTATCTAGATGCTGCAGCGGTAGCAGTAGGCAGCTGTTGATGCCGCCACCGTCGCCGCTGCCGCTACTGTTGGTGAAAAGAAGAGAAGGAAGAGTGCAATTTCAAAAAAAGAGAAGAAAAAGATAGGCTCACTGAGAAAAAAATATTGATATTTTTCACGGAGTTTCGTCCATCCTTCATCCATCTATCTTAAAAGCTGTCCTGTCTATTCTATCGCCTCGTGTCCGGAGAGTATAAATATTTTACGGGGAATTCTATTTGCGCACTGCATTTTACTCTTGGCACCATGAATACTCTTTACACCAAACTCCTATTTTGAAATATTATCATTTTACTCTCTATGTCCAAATTTTTTTCCAAAATACCCCTCCTCAAATATTTTGGTCGGGTATTAATACCCGACCAAAAAACGTGCTGGTCGGGTATTAAAACCCGACCAGCAAACGAAGTCTCCCTCATAAAAGAAAACTAATTAACGATAAATTTCAAACAAATATGCATAAAATCTAAAAAAAAATTCAAATCGAATCTTAGATTTGTTCTCTGATACCAATTATATATTGGAATTTTCCATTTGCATAAGAAAACTAAAGCTCAAATTTCAAATCCAAATTTCATTTGTCACGGTAAAATCAAATAATTTAAAATTCTTTTAATCTTTTCCGGAACGTTAATGTAAAAAATTTTAAGGGATCAAAAAATTAAATTGATGATTTTATAGGAGATGCGTTTTTATTAAATATCAAAAAAATTATTTAGGGTTTTAGAGAGAAAATAGAAGAGGAAGACGACAAGTCGTAATTTCAAATTTTAAAAAGTTTTAGTTTGGAATTTATAAGGGAAACTTAGCCAAAAAAATAATGATAAATTTATAATTATTTATAAGTTTTTAAACCGTGCGTCAAGAATAAAAGAGTAAAATGCTGGGTGCAAATAGAATTTCCCATATTTTACAACTGTTACGCTTTTAAATAGCCATCAAACTTATAAAAGTCCATGGTAGACGTTTGACGAGTATCGAGTCAATCAAGTAATACTTGGATCAACAAATCACATCACGTTTGATCATCAATGATGCATTAGGAGTTTAGTTTATTTGGATCCGCTTACCATGGAAAAACGATGCGAGTAGCCATCAGCAAACTTGATTAAGAAGCATTTAGAAAAATAAAAATGAATATTCTATTCGTATACGTATGACCATTGTACCTTTTCTGGGGAGTTTCTAGAGGAGCACACCATTCTTCCTAGCGAACCTATTTAATAAGTGAAAGCCCCGGCTGAAACTATACTACAAAATGGGCTCTCTAGGAAAATTGTTGTGCTCCTCTAGAAACTCCCCATTTCTGAATAATACTCTCATAATAAAAACTAGATATATCTTTTATCACGAGCCTCACAAATTCTCGAAGAAAATTCTCATACCAAAAAAATATTTATTCTGATCAAGATTCCTCATTAGTAATAAAATCGACAACAATGAAAAATTAAAAAAACCTAGCTAATCTCAGTAAGACCTTCTTTATTATAGGAGTAGTGTAATTTATTATTTCTTAATTTTTAAAACTCTCATTTTAGTCCATGGACTTATAACTTTTTTAGTCAACAATTTGTTATCCTTCTTCCTATTTAATTGAATTGTACATTCTTTATGAAAAATCCTAAAATACGCTTCTCTTTCACTTAAATACTCACCCTAAATCGAGAGAGAAGATGGTATTTCAAGTTTTTTTTTTATAGAAAATAAACAAGAATAATAAACTGTTGAGTAAAACCGTTAGAATTTTATGAACTAAACTCAAAGTTTTGAACTAAAGTGTAGTAACTAAATTATATTAGGTGTAAAAAAAATAAATGGTGTAGAAAGAGAGAAGAGACGTGAGGTAGATGAGATGAAGGGAGTTTCCAAAGGAGCACACCATTTTTCCTACTGAGTCCACTTTTTAAGGATCATCCGGATCAAAAATACACTAGATAGTTGGTTCACTAGGAAAGGGTGCTCCTTTGAAAACTCACTGGGATGAGGTCCACTAGTCTTAAAGAATTAGGGGAGTTTCTAGAGGGGCACACAATTTTCCTAGTAAACCCATTTAAAAATTTGCTTTTATTTACAATTTTATCATTTAAATTTTAGGACAAAAATGATCTCATTTTCAACCTTTCTATTCTCTCTCCCTCTCTCTCATCTCTTCCACAGCGATTACCCTTCCACCGCCGCCACCCCTACTCTCCTCCGCCACTTTAGAGAGAGATGATCCACCATAGATAATTTTGAAGTTTCTAAAAGGTCATGGCTCTGTAAGTCCGAAAATGTAAACCATGGATTTTGAGAGCAGATGTCTGCAGTAGAGTCAGAGCCATCCGTCACGACGACTTCGGTAGAAGAGGGTTTGAGACTGTAAGCCCTAATCCGATAAGGTAGATCTGAAACTGTAAATCCAGATAAACCATAAAGAATCCGGACTGTCTAGCCTAAAACTTTCTGTAATATTAAAAGAAAAATATGAAATAATAATTTTTAAAATTTTAGATGTGCTCACTAGAAAAAATCTTTTCTTTTCAAAGATGGGTTCACTTGGGAAAAAAAAGTGTGCTCCTTTGGAAATTCCCAGCATTAGGGTCACCTTAGTCAACTTGTGTCCCGGGGATCATTATTGCGCTGGCCTCACACGCATCCGATTAATTTCTTTATCGTTTAACTTAACCTGTTCCTGAGGAACACATGCAACGAATCTCGACGACCCACGCAATCCGCGACACCGACTCGGCACCTGCTCCTTTCCCCATCCGACGGCTTATATCCAATCACCCAACTTCAACGGCCAGAACTCACTCTGTCGCCATCTCCTCCGCGCCACGTGTCCACCCCGAAGGTCGAATCTCAGCGTATAAACTTGGTGCGGTGACAAACACGACAAGAGCAAGAGGAGAAAGAAGAGAAAAAGGAGAATAAATGCGACTATTTTTATTTAAAATAAAAAATAAATAATTAATAAATAGACAGTGGGAGGTCCCAATTTTTTATCTTATCTCTCTCTCTCTCTCTCTCTCCCCCCTCTTTCTTCTCTCTAGGGTTCCATAAATTAATCGCTACGCGTTCAGACTCGCTCCTCTCTTTAGAGTTGTCGATCTCTCGCGATCGTTCTTCATTGCTTCTCTCTCTGCGAAATTATTGGATCAGGTATCAAATCTCTCCGGATCTTATATACGGATTCATGGTTTTTTTTTTTTGTTTTTTTTAATTTTTTGGGATTGGTTTTGAGATAGTTTGAAGCTTAGATCGAATGAGTTAGGTTTGCTTTAATGGAAAGATTGGGGTCAGATCGGATTTGATTCTATTTCTGCCGATAATAATGGCGTTTTTTAAGCTTAGATCGAAGTTTAAAAAATGTTGAAGATCTATCGATGAATAGATCCTAGAGTTTCCGTGAACGGAGGTCGGAGGAGGTGAGCTCAGATCGGGTTGCTCTTCTTCTATTTTTATGCTCGATAATGGAAATTTTGTTTATGGCCGGGTAAAATAGGAAGCTTGATTTGAGCTCGAGGAAGCTTGGAAATCTATAGATCAAAACAAAATAAGTTGTCTTGATTAGAAAGATTTAGTTCAGATCGAGTTTTTTTTTGCTTTTTGAGCAAATTAAACTTGGGTTTCTTGTTTTGGAAGCTTCTGAGGTTTGAGATCTACTGAGATCTAGATTTTTTGTTTGGCAGCAGCACGAGAGGATTCGGATTCACATGTTAACTTGTTAGGGTTTCATTAGAATTGGACAGGACTCAGATCCATAGGTGGGTCCCACATACTAGATCTACAATTCGGACACGGTTGACGAGTCTTTTGATTTAGTCAATTATAAACTGTGTTATTAACTTCCTTTGTTTATTTTGGACATCTTTTATAATAATTCATGTTTGTCATTGAAGAGAACGGCCCAAAGCTTCTATCTTGAGGATTGGTGCGGGAGGTACCCAACTCTTGATCCTTCTTTTGTTGGGTTGTTCTTTTGGTTTGGGTCTAACGGCAGGTCCTTGGGATTACGGTTGAACTATTATTACTTAACTACTACCCGGTATGATAGTTCAATCTAGATCGATGTGCTGTGTTCTTATTGCCGTTGCCAATTTGGCGAGATATGGATGCCTTTGGTTATGTCAGGTAATGCCATAACTTTTTAGGCTATAAATCATAAGTGATAGGCTATAAATCATAAGACTCAGAACAAGACAGCTATGATGAGACATGAACAAGGGATAGGACAAACCTTAAAATAACAAACCTCAAAACAATAGGATATGAGAACATGTTGACATAAATGTGCATATATTTGTGCATGAGATATTTATAATCCGCATCAAAATTTGTACTTGTTATGAAATATTTTCTTTAAACTAGAAAGAAAAAAAAATCTTAATTATTTAAAACATAAGTTCTATACAATAACTACATTAAAGAAGAATTCAAATTCAATGCAATGGATCAATAGCTTGAATAAAATGAAAGCATTTGGGGCCTATGAGCTTACTATTTCTTTTATGACAAGGGAATTTGTCTTTTTAGGCAATGTGTACCTCCATAGTGCTCAATATGCAATCTTTCTGACTAAGGTGAACATGGCTCGAACATGCAATATGTGTCATTCTTTAAATACATACACGGATTCGACAGGCAATTTATGGGTTCTTAAAATTTGGCATGGTTTCAGTGTGTCTGTTATGAACCGACAAGTATCATGGAAGTGTATATATTTTATACATATCCAACAAGGACACGGCACTCACTTGAAGTGGTCTGTGCTTCATAGTTGATAGGCTAGTATTCTCATCTTGATGCCAGAGTTGGTTAGTGTTTATGACCTCTAATCAGTTTTATTTCTGCTTTTAGGCATTAATTGAATTAGGCTTGGTGCTTTATTTTTTAGCAAGATTTGGTGCTTCGAGAAGTAAACGTGAGTTTTGTTTGCAGCGTCCTGTGTAGGGTTGAATCTAGGGTTGAATCTATTGTTTCTAAGAAGCTTGGCTGCTTGAGTGTCTGTATCTTTGAATATTCTTACTCGACGGTCTGTAGAATGGGCGTATAAAAAGCTAATAATGGCAGACCCAGGTTTTTAGTAGTCAATAGTATTCCCAGTAACCTTTGTTTTTTTTCCTGTGCTTGTTACATACATTCTGATACACAAACATCTTTCGATATCCATGGAAAACTTGGCTAGTATATGAAATATTTTTTTTTTCTTGGCATTGTTCTGCGTTAATGATTTTTTTTAAAGATTTATATTAGTTGGTTTTCCTAATCAGGATGTTATTGTCTACCACTATAAGATTTTCATATTGTTCTGTGTTATGCTCATGTCTGAATGCCTAGTGTATTTTTTATAATCTAAGTTGTATGACACTATGTGTAACATTGATCGTGCTTGAAATTGGCCTTCGGATAATTCTATTGCTACTAAAGTTATATACTTAGGTAACAACAATAGCGATAGTTTTAAGAGATATCCACATAGTTTGTTTCATAGTTTGTGCTATAGTTTTACAATCAGTGTGTGTTTAGTGTTGTTTCTTGACACCTGTTATGCTTTGATGACAGGCTAAAAGATCCTAAATACTCAAGTAGACAATAAAATATTATCAAGTGCGGCAAGCGGTAGATGCTGTGCTGATGCACGAAATCGAGTGACTAGAGGACAGCAGAATTCCTCTTCTCAAGTTGAATCCTTAAAATGCCGATAACTGGGCAGGAAAAGGTGTTTGTATCTTGCTTGCTTTGAAAGAAAGTTTACTTTCTTTTGCTACATCATAGTTGAACATCATTCCCTGAAATTGATGGTGGAATATTGTCCTTTTTTTGGTTGCTTTCTTTAGCAGCTTCGAGTTCATTCTCTATCATCCACTGACCTTGCGGCTGTACCCATAAAGAAGCGACGCTTTTTCTTCCCTCGGTCCCCATCTCCTCCATGTCGGTCACCATCTCCAACCCCTGCAGAATATGGCATACTTGAAAAGGAGTCTGAATCGTCTGAGCTTGGGGCTTCTAATTCGAAAACTGGAGGTGATTCTGCTCAAGTTAATACTGTGACATGTGAAGATACTTTGCATGAATCTTGTGGCCTACAATTGCAAACACCAGCAGATTGGGGTTTATCTGAAAAAAATCCTGAATCCTCATGGTCTGGAACTCCTTTTTCAAAATCAGAAGGTAATCCGTCTCAAGTGGATATTGTCACAGGCAAAGTTGGTTCTCCTGAATCTCATGAGTCGCCATTTCCAGCACCAGCAATTGGTTGTATGCCTGAAAAGAAACCTGAGCTCGCAAAGTGTGAGTTTCATGCAGTAAATGAAAGTGACTGCACTCGTGTTACTGCTACAATAGCTGAAAATGCTTTTTCAGAACCTTGCAAATCACCACTAGCACTAGTACATTGTGTCCAACCTGAAAAGAAACTTGAATCCCAAAAGCCAGGCTCTCCTGTTTCAAAGGCTGGAGTTACTCCTACTGAAGCGAACACTTCGACAAGTAAAGGTGCTCCTTGTAAACCTTGTGAGTTGCCATCCCCAATGCCAACAGATTGCAGCATGACTGAAAGAAAAACTGAATCGTCAGCGTCTCCTTTTTCTGTAATTAGCCATAATCCTGCTCAGGTGAATTGTCTGACAGGGAAAGATGCTTCTAATGAATCTTCTGAAGTGCCAAAGACAGGAAGCTTAAATATCGTCCCGAAACATGAAATTCTCCCCACTTCTGGTGTCCAAGGTTCTGGATTTAATTTTGCTGCCAGTGCTCATGATGGAACTGGAAATGGTCAGCAAATGGTTGTCAACAGCAAATTTGCTACATTACCAGTTACTGGAAGCATGGTAACTGTTTCAGCAGCAAATCCGACATTTGATATGCCTGGTAGGGTGGGGAGGGTTGAAGGTAAGTTCACTCCATGCCAAGGGATGTCCGTGAAGCAAGAAGAGCCTGAACAGCAGAATCTCACAAACAAATCTGGTGATACTAAAAATAATGTCGATTCTGGTAATCTTTGTCTGAATAGATCAAACTGGGATTTGAATACCACTATGGACGCTTGGGAAGGCTCCTCTACTGATTCTTCACTGAAGGATGGAACAGCTGATCATGACAGGCAAGATCTTGAAGGCAAACAGAACAAAGGGCTTGAACTAGGTCTGGGACGATCTTTATTTAAGGATGCTATATTGGGGGATCACAGGCTACAGAAGTCTGATCACCAGCTGAAGTTTTCTAATCCAACTCCGATCACATCTATGGTTGATTCAAATACTGAGGCTCCCTTACAGTTGCATCTTAAACCATCTTCCTTGTCAAACCCATCCCTTAAATCAGGAATACATGGAGCTATTAAAGAAATACCATTTTTAAGCTTGGCTATGAAGCCCGTATCATCTACTACCTCTACTCCATCGGCTATTTGTAGAACTGTGAAGTCTGAACCAATTGAGGGAGTTCAGAAGGACATGGGAAAAGTTCAGTTGGGTGTAGAGAAATCTTTTGATATGAAATCTGTCAAATCTGAACCATCTGAAGGGCAACCGATCTTCGAAAAAGCTAGATCAGGTCACTTGAACTTGGCATGCAGTAGAGGTGTAAAGCTAGAGCCACTGGAAGACCAATATCAAGGAAATTCTAGGACTGAAGGAAGTTCATTTCATATGGGGCAAAAAAGTCTGCCCCAAGGCACACAAATGCATGAGAATGCGAATAAAGATATGGTCCTTGAGATGGCATCTAAGCCCCAGGTTTTGAATGGTGTGTCGGATACTTGCACGAAGAGACCTGATACAAATATATCGAGTATTTCTTCTGACATGGTTGACAAGACCCGAGAATTTGTTAATCCGCCTCTAATTCGTGAAAATGAAATGTCTATTAGTACTACCGTCACCCAAGGTTCAAATGGAATTGTTACTGAACCATCAAGTTCGGTGTCAAACTCCATGATTTCGGATGGAAATGACTTGAACTCTATCCTGGAACCGTGTGCACCATGTAGCTTGCCTCTACCTATACTTCCTGAATCATTAACTTGCAGTGGTGAAGGACATATCTCTGTGGAAGGTGTGCCCAAACGTGATTTCAAACTTGATCCTTCAAATGATCAGCACCCGGTAAATCTCTCATTAACAGATGAGGGTCTCGTAAAACCATGTGGAAACGGTAACATTGTTGAGTCTGATGAGGTTGAGGATAAAGTTGAAGTATCATCTGAAATTCCAGAAGAACTTTGTGATAATACATGCAAGTCAGGTGGCTCTCCCGCTGCAAATGGAGCTGTAAACACTGTTCATAAACTGGGTGGAAAAAGAGATGAGGATTTTGAGGATGGTGAAGTGAGGGATCCAGCATTAAATGGCATAGTTGGAGGTTCAAATGGGATAAGCGAAAAACAACAGGTGAATGATTCCAACTCTATTAGTTCTGTTGGTTTGCCTGTTTCAAAACCAGTACTTGGAGATGATCAGGAGGTTGAAGCAGAGAGTTCAAAAGATATTAATGCTTTGGGTTCTAAGGAGGAGGGTGGAGGTCTTCTTGAGGGCAAGGTGGAACCTGGTTCGTCAGCTGTTGCAGCGCCCGTCACTGATTCTGGTGAACAGAACCCAAGCGAAACAATTTGTAAGAATCCTGAGGATCAGCAGAAGAACAATGAGGGCCTTGAGAAAAAATTAAAATCTAGTGGTCTTAGTACAACAACAAATTTGTCAGATGGTCAATCTGATTCTTCTGGAAGCAAGCAGCAGAATGAGGAGGGACCCAAACTTACTAGAAGTTATTTTTCACGCAGAGCTGAGCACTCTGAGATGGAATCTGTCAAAAAAGATGCTAATGATAGAAGTAACAATAAAAAGATTATTTACCTAAATTCTGCTTCCAATTGTGTGTCATCAGGTAAGAGAAAATCAACTTTGGACAGGTTTATGCCCTCACGAGGAGAGAGAGGAAGGCCTGTTGAGAGATCATTCAGGGGCAAGAGGTCACATTCTCGAGGGAGCAGGTAAACTTCTTCGTATCATTAGATTTTGTTCATGCAATTTCATCCTTCTCTAAAAATCTTTTATGTTACATTGCTTTCCTCTCATATTTCAGAGATGACTCGGGCAATGAAAGGTCCCGAAAAGTTGAAAGTGAGAGGCATTATGGCCATCCCGGCGAGAAACGCAGATTAGATTTAATACACACTAGAGCTAGAGCTAAACGGTTAGCTGCATTGCATGGTGACAGGAATTCTAATGCTGAGCACCTAATAGAAGAAATAAATAGTTCAACTGGTGTCAGATATTCTCGGCCAGTCACTGCCGGTGAAATTGCTATTGGTAAGTCACCAGAAGGTTCTAACAGACTGGGAAGGAAGCTAACAAATGAGGAAATGCAGAACATATCTCGTTTGCCTCCTCGTCAAAGACAGTCACCAGAGGGTCGAGTACAAAGATCATTGGGTCGTCATATGATTGGTAGGGATATGCCCGATTTTTTACTACTTGCCCATGAAGAGAAGTTGCTGAGGAACTTGCCTGAAGATATGGTGGAACAGTCAATGCTTTCACATCGGCGTTCTCAATATGAACGAGGTGGAGATATTCTCATAGGTAGAGAAAGGAGAAGTTTATCACCTTTGCCAAGAAGGACTGGTCCCCTACAATTACCTTCCAATGGCCTAAATTCCTCCCCAAGATCTCAACAACGCTCAGCTCGTCCGTGGTCACCATCCAGGAGGCCTCAAGATGGCTTTAGTGGACCACGGGAGTTAGTGCGCTGTAGATCTCCTCCCATTATGAGGCTGAACAGGATGCAACCACATCTTGAGAATTCTTCTTTCCCAGAGGAGATTATGCTTAGGGGGCGAGGATCTCCTCCTCATTACATTTCCCGATTACCTAATGGCATGGCGGATCTTGCTCCTTCAAGAGAACATGACTTTCCTCCAAGGCTGATGAGGGGTTTGAACAGGAACATTAGGAGGTTTAATGCAATTGACCCTGCGGAAGAAGAGTTTATACCTCGTGGTGATATTCGAGAGTTCGGTGTGGATGATGAATTTGTTGATGGTCGAAGGCTTGATGAGAGGCGGGGACATGTTCGTTCTTTCAGGCAGCGTTGTATTGCTGGAGACAATGAGAATGAGAACTTCCGCTTTCATGCTGAAGATGGTCCTCCTAGGGCCTTGAGATTACGCCATGATGCTAATGAAGGCTTTCCTGAAGGTAATGGTCCTAGGGATTTTGATGTGCGCTTCAGGAACAGGTTGGGAAACACGTCTGGTAGACGGAGAAGCATTGTCGAGGAGCAAGAAGAAAATTACCGGCATCATGCTGAGCAGGAGTGGCGTGATTCTGCCTTCAGTGATGCCAGACCAAAGCGAAGACGGTTCTAGTTATTTCATTGGAAAGTAGGCACTTTTGGTGCTTGCAGTTTCAATCAAGATGCTGGCCTAGATCCGAGAAGCAGTCAAGGATGCATACTCCATCCAAGATCCGAGATTGAGCTTGCAGCCATGGAGACTGGATTTACTTATAACAGGATAATCCTTCGAGACAACTGTATAGTTTAGAGGGCTAGAGGTTGTCGGAAATGGTAACTTAGTCCCCAGCAATTTTAAGGGGAACAATTTGCCAGTATGTAGACTATTGCAGCGAAGCCTCAACATATCCGGTGACAGGTTAATATATATGTGCTTTTTGAACTTGGTCTTCAGATCCGTGTACTGACTTTATACATAACACTGTAGATTAACAATAAGTGAGTATACACACCCACTTCTTTGTAAAATGCATCAAATTTCGAATATGTTGAAGCACAAGTTCAGACTTGTTCGATGGGTACTTTCTTGGACATCTGAAAGATCAGTGCAGGATGTTTTCGCACAACCGAAGATTACATTTGTTTTTGAACAGCAGGTTGTGACAGTTGATGGACGGTCTTCGATAACTCTCTGATTCCTAAATCGGTTTGTTCTCTAACTTGCCAATGTTGGAATTTATTTGGATTCCTTCTACGAGGTCTCATAGGGGCTGCTGGCGATTGACTACCCTACCAGAAAACTTTTGACAATTTTTTCATGCATGTTCTGGCTTTATATAATGCAAACAGGGAAGGTTGGTGGTGCTGCCCTTTCTCATCTCGATCTTTCACAGATTCTTTTGTTGCCAATGGTTTTGTTTCGATTCTTTACGAAATATCTCGGTGGTAAAGCTTTAGCAGGCAGCATATGTGTAGGCTATCGCTTTCTTTGTTTTGCTAGCTAGCTGTGTCTACTTTTCGATCAGAACGGTTGGTACGCTTGCACATAAAATCTTTGCAATTCTGCATCGGCACTGAAGAACTCTGTAGCACATTGTCATTGTTTGCTCTAGCTACTAAGATGAGCATGCACGCTTCGTTTTAACTCTCATGTATCGTTTATGCAGACATCCCTATAATTGCTTGAAAACCTAGAGGAGTTGGAAGTGGCGTGTTGAAGTAGATAGCTGCTTTCTTCGCTAGCGTGCACCATTCTTATCTCGTTTCTTTCGTGCAACATTCTTATCTCGACGATGAGTCAGATGTAGGAAGTGAGTCTCAACACTGCCTTCTTCGCTAGCGTTAAACATACTTATCTCGAGGTCGAATAAGATGTAGGAAGTGAATCTCAATGACCAAGTTGTTGTTTGATGATTTGTGAAGCAAACTTTCATGAATATTGGATGGTAGGTAATCTAGTTCTTCAAATTTGTAGAATGAAGCGTCAATAATTAGCCAGGCTGAGGGCTATTACTGTATGTTTGCAACTCTTTGTTGTACTTGATAAATCTCTAACAAATCTCTAACAGGGTGACCACCGTGGAAACGCTCTTTAATAGGACTTTAGCTTTAGCAAGTCGTAACCAAGAAATCACTGGTTTCGCTTGGTATTTCCCGATGGCTAACCTTTTTCCACTTTCATCTTTGTGCGACACGGGGAAAGGGTGGGCGGTTTTTGGGAAAGGGTGGGCGGTTTTTGAATAGCCACGGAGAGTGGGCTCGAAATCGGTAAGTCGAAGTGAGGGTGTGAATCGAGAGCTATCTCGGTAGAAGTGGGTGTGAATCGAGAGCTATCTCGGTAGAAGTCAAAATCGGTAAGCCGAAGTGAGGATGTGAATCGAGAGCTATCTTGGTAGAAGTCATTAATTCTTGCATGTCTACGCTATTTTCTCCTTTTCAATCCAGTTATCAAGTTTGTGTTTGGTTCGGTAATCAGTAATCTAGTCGGATGAATTTCTGTGAAGAAAAGGCAAAGTGGCTCCTATGTTTTGGTGCACACCATATGTTTTGTGTAGATCATTCGCGTGATAAGATGTCGAACAAAATCATAATCTGGATCTCCTAAATTCGGGCCTCGTTTCATATTATAATAGTCGAGTTCTATACGAACAGAAAAAAATCTATTTATATTATAGAAAGTCATAAATTCAAAACATATACATGAACTATAATCAACCAATTTCTAGCCCAGAAAAACTCACATTATATTGGTTATGCTTCAATAAAATGTGTTGTTCGTTTGCATGAAAGTAAAATAGAAGTAATGCAAATAAATCTAATTTTACTATTTCAAGTATTTCAAATATTTATTTAGCCAAGAAGTAAATAGGTAATTAATTCTTATACGGCGGCAAAAATTTATTTTCAAAATTTTCTTTTGAATTTTCATACATAAAAACTAAATAAAATATTATATAATACCTCTTTGCTTCCTAATGCATTTTTTTCCCTCTAAACTACAAACACAACAAGAAGTCTTTTTTTTTTTTGCTTCCTTCTCAATCTTTCTTCACTTGTACTATTTGTACTAAGCCAAACACAACCTAAGTAAAAGAAAAATAATAAAACTTGTTGTTACAAAGATTATCAAATTTTTTTCAATTAATTAAAATTTCATCCCGTGAGGACTCTCCTCAAACTACCTCTTGGGAAATTCTAAATGCGCACCACATTTGACTTAGTGAGCACCATTTCCCCCATGTTGCACTCACTTTACTATAGGATGTGGTGCTCACTAAGTAAAATGTTGCCCATTTAGAATTTCCCCTACCTCCTCTTGTTCTTGCTCCCCAGCAACAGAGCAAAGTAGAACAGCACCCTGAACAGGAACCCCCAAGCAACGGTCACCAGCAAGCTCTCCCACTTGCCCAGCTGCCCCTCCACCCCCTGCCCCTGCAGCACCCCCGCCCCGCTCACCACGCACGCCCCCTCCGCCATCGGCACCCCCAGCACCCCTCCGACCGCCGCCAGCGCCCTCGCCTTCGCCGCCTCCGGCAGTCCCTCCATCACCGTCCCGTCGAATATCTGAACCCCTCTCGTGAAGCACTTGCCCCCTCCTCCGCCGCCACCCCTGAACTCGCTCCGCAGCACCGCCTCGTACGGGTACTTCACCAGCGAAAGGTAGTGGAACCAAATCCAGTAGTCGGGGATCCGACCGCGGTTGACGAAGAAGCCGCTGAACAGGAGAAAGTAGGCGAACATCGCGATGGCGATCGCGAATCCGATCATGATGTGCGGCACCGTCCCGGACAAGAACGTCACGAACGAGCTCCCGGCCCAGAACGATGCGAGGATTGCGAGGAAGAAGAAGAGGAATCCCGACGCGCCGCCTTCCAGGCCGACAGCGAAGAATGTGGTTAGAGAGAACGCGAGAGCCAGCACGACGAGCGGCGGGAGTCCGACGAGGGCGTTCGAGAGGACGTAGGAGCATCGGCGGTAGGCGTTGTAGGCGGTCTCCCGCATAAAGATGTATCGTTCCTGAAGGAACACAGGCAGCGCCTCCGCGCAGCTGTAGTAGATGGTCGACATTGAGAACGCTAGGAACCCGAGGCGCTCCGTCACGCCCTTGGGCGAGGCGTCGAGCCGCCAGAAGACGGTTGCGAGGATGAAGCCCGTCACGAGAATGGCGCCGAGGCGCATGGCGAAGATCTCGGGCATCCGGAGGGAGTTGGTGACAGATCGCTTGGACAGCACCGCCATCTCCGTCCAGAATGAGTTGGCATAGGTGCTGCCGCCGGAGACGAGCTTGCCACGCGAAATACTGGCGGCTATCGCTTCCTTTAGGGGCAACATTATGCTGACGTCGGATCTGTGATGATATGCCATATTCTGCCATGACTTGTTAAACTTGACCAAATGTTTGATGCCGTCCATGGCCGCGGCCGTCTCCGACTGCTGGATCAAATCGAGCGCGAACTCGACCCGGTTCTCGTCCTCCGGTATCGGCCGGCCGAACTCGGAGAAGAACAGCGACAGCCCCTCCGCCGAGCCGCTGTACACGGTGTGCCCTCTCGACAGGAACAACATGCGGTCGAGCAGCCCGACAATCCTCGAGCTCGGCTGGTGGATGGACATCACGACGATGCTGCCGCTGTGGGCTATGCGCTGGAGCACTTTGACGACCATGAACGCCGACGTCGAGTCCAGCCCGGACGTCGGCTCGTCGAGGAACAAGACTATCGGGTCGTGGATTATGTCGGTGCCGATCGAGACCCGCCTCCGCTGTCCGCCGGAGACACCTCTATGTCCTTCGTCTCCAATTATGGTTTTGGCTGCCGACCGCAGGCCGAGCTGGTCGATGAGGGCCTCGACCCTGGCCTTCTTCTTGGACCTCGACATCGTCCGGCTGAGCCGGAACTCGGCGGAGAACGTGAGGGTCTCTTCTACTGTGAGCATTGGGAACAAGAGATCGTCCTGCATCACGTAGGCCGAGATCGAGCGGAACAGGCCCTCGTCGATGGCCTCGCCGTTGAGGGTGATGGACCCCTTGAGGCTCTGCCTGCTGATACGGTGGGCGAGGGCGTCGATGAGGGTGGACTTGCCGGACCCGCTGGCGCCCAGGACGGCGAGGACCTCGCCGTCGCGGGCCTCGCCGGACACCGAGCTCAGCAGGGTCTTGGCCTTCTTGTGTTTGTTCTTGACGCTGTAGGTGAGGTTGGAGAAGGAGAGGGTGAAGACGTGGCGGAGGGGGGCGGCGCCGCCGAGGTCGATGACGTGGTTGGGGTCGGTCTCGTCGGCGGTGGGGTGGGCGAGGAGGTCGGCGAGGGTGTCATGGGGAGGTGGCTGCATGGCGGAGTAGCGGAGGGGGGACAGTTTGGGCACGAGCCAGGGCATGATTCGGAGTTTATAGGGGCCTTGTCGGATCCGGGTATGGACCCGTTATGGGGTTCTTAGATGGGACGATGAGGGGAGAGACGAGTCAATTCGTGGTGCTCCAAGTTTGTATTTATGCTGATCTAGTCTCCTCCATGTTGGTTTGTGGTGCTTACGAAATTTGTTAAAAAAATGATTTATAAGAAATTTCAGTTCAATTAGCCTAATCAATGGTTAATGTCTTTGTACTTCATTAGTCACAAATTAACAAAACAATATATATAACAAAATCATGATAAGAAAGTAGGGAAAATTGGAATTACAGTTTTAAATATATTATTTTTTCGCTAATTATATATATATATATATATATATATATATATATATATATATATATATATATATATATATATATATATATATATATATATATATATATAGGGCTATGGAAGCACATGTATTAATAAAATTTAAAAAAAGAGGCTAAACTAGAGAAAACCCTCACGAAATATCAGAGTTTTCCCTCAAAGCCCCATAATTTATTTTAATGTTATGTAAACCTTTATGGAATTTTAAATTTTATGTAAATACCAAACAATATAATTGAAAGATTAATGATCAATTTAGAAATACATCAAATATCCACTATCCAATAATTTTATATATACATTTTTTTAGTAGAATATACTAATCAGGATCTCGGTATTTAGAGAGGTGGGAGAGTTTTATTTGCTGAATTTTTAAATCGATCATTAATTTTTTCGCTAATATCTTTGGAGGTTTTTGTGAAATTTGAAACCACATGGATTTTGCATAATATAAAATAGTTTATTGTGATTTTGGGAAAAATACGGTAACTTGTGAGGGTTCCTTATACTTTAGCTTTAAAAAAATATATATATCCAAAGCAAATTAAGAAGCTTGTTAATTCAATCAAATCCTTTCCCAAATCAACACTAAATTTTCTATTTTCTGATATTTGCTAAATGATAAAAAAAAAATGAAAAAATTCAGGAAGTTGTGGGCGTTGGATTGGTTAGTAGACCAACCAATTTAGAACGAGAGAACAAAGATCCAAAGTAGTTGCACCAAGTTTTGTTTCTAAAACTGTTATGTAGAGCTATTGCCTCAAAAAATAAAAAAATTTCTTACCTATCATTGTAAAGTTGTTAGTCACGAAGACACTAACAAGTAACAACTTCATAGACTAACTTCAGGGATAGATTTAGGCATTCGAATCGAAAGATCATAGTTATCGAGAGTTGAGTTATATGAATTAGGTGATTATTCGGAGAGTAGAGCTGTCCGAACAGCTTATTCAGGACGTAGAGAGCCAAGCATTCTTTTATTATCGGGGATGCGAAGCCCTAAAAAAATTATTATGGTTTTGTTCAAAATTTTAGTGCAAGTTTGTAATATTATAATGTATGTTAATACAATTTCAAATTTATATTCTTTATAATAATTTTTTATTATGTTCCCACATCACACATATACGGGAGTTTAGACTCAAAAAGATTGACACCTAGATGATAAATAATGTCATTTTTAAGAGTTTAATATAAAATAAAAAATATCTTATTCAACCTGAAAAATGAGACATTATTTTCAGAAAATTATCGATCCATTCATTCCTTAGTATCACATTTTTTATAATTAAAAAAAATTAAGAGGAGTAAAATTATAAAATTAAGAATTTAAGATAACTATTTTTTGAATTTTTTTTCCTCCTAAAATTGGAGAATATTGGATTAAAAAAGAAATTCGGAATGAGGAGAGGGATGTCCACTATTGCCCTGAAGCTAATTGGACCCACGGGGCACAGAAGGGAAATTATATTCTATCACACCATTCTGTTGACTACATCAATCTTGTAAAGTTATAAAAAATTATAAATTTGTTATTATTTTTTTATTAGATCGGGATTAATTTTCGACTTATATTAAATTCGTAAGATTAATTTCCGACCAATGTGAAAACTGTTCCGATGCGTACACCGAGAAACGTGACGATCTCACGTATCAAGCAAAGTGAGGAGATTGAATAGAATTTTCCCTTCTCATTGCTTCCCGTTTCCGGGCACTACTGATGGCGTTTTTATCGTTTAAAAGTTGATGAATGTGTTTTTTTTTAAAAAAATCATTTAAACGTTTTTTTTTTGTTTTTTCCCTTCCCACATGAAAAATCAAGGTTCTACAACTAACGCTTTGATTTTGTGTCAATATATTGACAAAGTTAAAGGACAAATAAATTCAACACCAAATAGTTTTTGCATTTAATAGATGGAGTAATAGACGGATCGTTGGCATTTATAGGCGAAAAAAGATACTATTTGGTCGGCAGATTGTCTTCTCACGTGCTAAATAAATATGTATTGGCTTTTGCCCAACTCTCAAAGCAAACAAATATCTTCTAATACAAAACTCGTGCTTAGTATTGAATATGTCATGAAAGTAGAATGGAATTAGTAAAAGTAAATCTGTTCCTACTACTTTAACTTTTGTTTAGTCGAGAAGAAAGTTGGGTGTTACTTCCTATATGGTGAGGTGGTGCCTATTTGACATCTTACTTTTAAAATTTTCTTCCTCACACTTTGAATTGGAAGAGCTCAAGGAAGTAGAGAGTCAAAATAAAAAATTATTTTTTTATTTACATGTCATAATCACCATTCAAAAAGTTATATTTTATACATAGAAATTAATTTCCCGTTTACTCTCTCTCTCACACACACATATATATATGAGAATAATGGAATGAACTGACAGCTCACGCAAGTTACCTGAACTACAGTTCATTCCTACTATCTCCAATAATCTTTTTTAAAATATTTCTTTTGGATTATGATCTCGATCCCCTAGGATTCATTCATACCCAATTTCTTGGGTTTTAGTTTAGATTTGGTTCTCCATTAAGTTGACACAAAATTAATGGTTTTCAATGAATAAAACATTTTGTATGCACTTGATGAAATGATAAATGAACTCTAAAATTTATAAAATTTAATCCGAAAGAAGTTAAGGAGATAGAGATAGTAATTGTAAAAAAGATTGAAAAAAAAATATTGGATCATTATAGTTTTGTCGCTTACTCACGTAACTTTTTCTGAATTGACTGCTCATCTATAGCAATTCCATATGTATGTATATATATAGTTGACTTAGTGTACCATTGAGGGCATAGTTGACTTAATAAATTTAAGTTTGATTATTGTTTTGATTTCCTCTTCATTTATATAGAAGATTTTATCGTTTATATTGACTTAGAAGCGATAAATTGTTGCTTTTTTCTTAAAAAGGATAAATATGATTAGGCGAGCAAATAATAATGAGTAATGGATTAGTAAATTCATTATCATGCACAGTTAAAATGACATGTAGGATTTTGTTGGAAGTAGCTTAGGAGCTTCTCGATAGCACCAAATATTTAAAATTTAAAAATTAAAGAGAAAATATTTATCATTGTCAAGACTTATATAATAATAACCCTATTTATATAAAAAGACGGAGTAACTTGAGGATTTTTTAAATAACAAGGCCATTATATGAGGATTGACAAATAATATTACAACAATTATCGAATATAACTCGGATTATTCTCAAATAATCTCAAAGATTAAAGAATACTCCTTGTATGATTTCAGGAGTTTTTACTATCATGCAAAAAAATTATTTTCCAACCGTTATCGAATCATTTCATGAATTATATATTATCCTAAGTATTTTTCATATTTTTAAAGTATATTACTAAGATATTTAAACCATTTGAAGGAAGAAAAATGATGTATTTTGAAGTGGGCTTCACTGGACTCTTATGTTGTGGTCTGTTATGGTGAAGACTTTGGCCCACCGGGCTCCTGGAAGCAAGAGATACAAGCGCAAAGGATTCCCTCTTTAAAGAACTTTTCTACATCTTCACCTATATAAACATGGGCTTATTTACATCCTCATTGTCATCGTTATTTTATTTTGAGCGTTGAAATCTTTTTAATTCTATTAATTAGCGATTAACAAAATAAAATGACATAACATCTTTTCATCTGCTATTGTTGTTACACCGTCATTGTTCTTGTAAATAACAAATATAATATTTAGAGTTAATCATAGTCAAACTCTCTATGGGGGGTTTATAACTTAATATCCTGAAAATTGAAACTCTTAAAAAGACCACTGGACAACCTAACGAAGTGAATTAGGCATCAATGGGAGGGTCACGTGATTTGCACGTATCGTAAAAAGACTAAATTGCCCCCCAACCGAAGTGAGAGAAGAAAGAGGGGGCGAATCGGGGATCTCTCGGGCGAGTCTAGGGCACAAAACGGGAGAAGAATTGTAGCACAAGGCGATTCTAGGGTGACTCTCTCTCCCTCTCTCTCTGGCGACTCTAGGGCACAACGGGCGGCCGAACTCTAAGCGCTACGGGCTGGCAATTCTAGGGCTTCGGGAGTTCCTGTACCTCTCCCTCTTCTCTCTCTCTCTCTCTCTCTCTCTCTCTCTCTCTCTCTCTCTCGCTCTTGCAACAGGGCTCACCAACAACTCTCTCCCGCAATAACCGACGCAACAAGATTCGGCCGAAGAAGAAGCAACAACAAGGGTTGGGTGAGCTTGAAGTACCGGTAAACATTTATATACACACAAAGTTCTAATCTTTATAGATATTTTTGCTGACAAATTTGTATGGTGATGACGTGTTACTGTTGGCGTGAATTTTGTGGATTTTTTTTTATCCGAATGTGTTGGGCATGGTAGAGGGGGACCATAAACTATGTTGGGTGTAATGTTGATGGGAATTATTTGGATTTGTAGAGTAGTGGGTACATGTGGCCTTTGCATTGAACTGGATAAGGTCCCAACAAGCAAAGTGTGAATTTTAGGGTTGACTGTGGTGTACCTGTTATTTTCATACCCATGTAGAATTTTAAGGTTTTTTGAATAAACCAGCAAAGTGCAAACTTTTGTATAGAAAAATCATACTAGCAAAATTTTATATTAGTGTAGAAACTTAGCCTTAATCTTGATTAATTAGTTTATAGTTGTTACTTTGTGTTTTAATTGTCTATTTATCTTGATGTGTGATTGTCATGTTATATACAGTTGAGATATGTCAAGTATTGTTTTTGACCTTCATATTCACCATAGGGGGAAATTTGTAAATAGTGACACGATAAAATATTAAGGAGGTACAATGGATGCGGTTAAGAATATTATCAAGATTTCTTTGGGTTGTTTGATTTGGAAGATACTGTTAGAATATTGCAATATGGGGGCGGATTCTTATTATATTATAAAACTCCGGACCTACGCCAAGATGATGGATGGAAAGTTCTAGACAATGATAGTGGGATTATGAAACTTATTAGGGTGCATCAGAGATATCCACATATACATGGTGCATTTTGTTGATAAGACATTTGTAGAGGAAGCCCCTAATAATGAAGCTAGAAAAAATGTTGAGAAGTATATTGATAATACTACATTAGATAATGAGTGGGTGGAAGAGGAGGGTGATAGTATGAGTACTAGTGACACTTTAGAGAGCGGCAGTTTTGTTAGTTTGTTTGGGGACTCAGGTGAAGAAAATTTCACAGATGATGAAGAATACGAGGGTGACGTAGGGGCTGAAAATAAGACTGCAGGTAATTTTTCTTTCTTTAATTTAGTTATAACTTTATACGCATGTTAAACTTTATAAATAATTGTGTGTTTATGTATTTCAGATGCAACTGATAATTTTGATACAGGAGAAGGATATAATAATTCAAAGGCCACTAATAACATCAGTTAAGGAGTGCTCTGATTCCTTTGATGATGAACATCATAGGAAGAAGCATGCTTGCTATTCGGAGTTCGAAACTGAGAGAAACATGCGCCACCCCTAACTATGTGTTGGACTGGAACTTGCCAATCCGATTAAGTTTCGGGAGGCCCTTAGGTATGATTCTCTTAATAAAGGGTACGCATATATGCATGTAAAAAATGAGAGGACAATGGTGACTGTGGTATGTGTAGAGGAGACATGAAAGTGGAGGGTCCACGCCTCTTGGGACCAAGACCAAACTGTGTTTCAAATCAAGACGTGTAATGGTAGACACATATGTACGTCGGTGAAGGCTAATCGAAATGCAACCTCCACCTTTTATGCAAAGAAATACTTGGATGCGATTAGAGAAGATATTAAAATTACATAGACACAAATAGTGAATCTAATTAGAAGGGACACGGGGATTACTATTAGAAGGAGTCAAGCTTACAGGACTAAACAAAAAGCTAATGAGATAATCCATGACGAGATGGGAAAGTAGTACTTGGTTATTAGGCAGTACTGTAATATGGTAAAATCTACTAATCATGGAAGTGTTGTGAAGTTGATGGTTGAAAGGCCTTATGAGGGTAGAGCACCCAAATTCTTAAAGTTATTTGTGTTTTTGAATACCTGTATAGATGGTTTTAGGGTTGAATGTAGGACAATAATAGGCCTTGACGATTGTCATATAAGCATGATAGTGGGGGCATTTTGTTGAGCGCAATAGTCCGTGATGGTAACAATTAGCTTTTCCCAATTACTCGGGTAGTTGTTGAAGTTAAATGTAAATCATGGTGGGCATGGTTCATTCACTGCCTGCTGGAAGCTCTTGGGCAGGTTGAAGAACGTTGGTGGACTTTCAAAAGGTAAATAATTTTTTTTCGGGAAAAACCGAAGATATTTCCATTGCCATTGAGAATCAAAAATTGAGATTACAGAAATTTCTTTTTTTTCGATTACAATGAAAAGATTTAAGAAAATAAAAAATAAACAAGAGGACTTATAAAACACGTCACTCTCTTTTTTCAGAAGATCGTGGGATCGAGACAGTTATGAGGATTGATCAATTCCTCGTTGACGATCCGACGTCAAAACCGGGTGATGGTGGAGATTTCTTGAGCTCGTTCTTCTCTTTTGATCTTGGAAGAACCTCGAACTCTTGCGCGTGAGAGAGATCTGGCCAAAGATTCTTTTTGAGTCCCTCTAGAGGGATATTTATACGCTCCAGGTTATTGAGAGAGTTTACATGTAAATAGAAATAGAATCTTATTATAATCTTAATAAAATTTTCTCCAAGATTCATTGTGCCTGGTCTTGATCCTCCACTAAAAATCAATTAGACTTTTATTAGAATTTATAGAATATACAAAATAGTCCGAAACAGAGCCCAGTCGCAAGAGAGAGAGAGACTGTGCTCGTCGCGGGAGTCGGAGGCGACGGAGGCTAGGCTCGCCGCACAAGGTGGAGGATGGGCTCGCCGTGCGAGACCGAGGTTAGGCTCGCCGTGTGAGACGGGTGACTAGCCTCGCCGCGCAAGGCTGGGCTGCCAGCCTTGCAGCGCCAGGTTGGTGGCCAACCTCACATCTGCAAGTGAATAATTTTTTTTTAATGTTCTACACAAATCTGTTTCATTTAAAATAGCTATGTTTGATACTTGTTTTCTAAGTTTACGCAAGCATAATATTATGTGTTTAACCCTTGCTTTTGTATTGTTTTTGTAGAGTGCTTGGTTGAAGTATTTGACACAATGATACTACATGCTGATCATAGATTTTGCGTAAGGCACATGTACGCTAATTTCAATGAGAAGTTCAAAGTGGGCAAGCTACTGAAAGACATGATGTGGAGGACAATATCTGCATACAATGAAAGGAATTTCAAGCAAGCAATGAGACACATTGAGCACACCAACAAAGAGGCCTACGAATGGCTAGCAGCAAAACTCGTTGATTCTTGGACACGAAGTGGGTTCAGTCCAAGGCCTGCTTGCGACATGCTGATAAACAATTCTTCCAAATCATGGAATAAGTTTATATTGACAGCCAGGTATAAACCCATCATTTCAATGGTTGAGACTATAAGCAAGATGGTAATGCGCATAATTATATACAAGAAAGAAAAGATTAGCAAGTTAACTGGTGTGTTGTGTCCAAAAATAAACGAGAAGGTTAAGGTAGTGGAGGAGATGAGCAGAACATATAAGGTTAGCTTTGCGGGTGATGGTAAGGGACTTAACATTAATTTTTTCCTTCTATTGCACGTAATTACCATTCTACATATGTCTCACATTCGTTGTTTGTTGTATTATTAGGCAAGTTTGAAATTGAACTTAACGGAAGCACTTGGATAGTTGACTTGAACAAACGCACCTGTGGCTACCGGCGTTGGGACGTGAGCGTGAGCGGGATTCCATATGTTCATGCAGCTGCTGCGATCAACAAACAGAAGCGGGATATTGAGGACTACATCTCTCCATACTTCTCAGTGGAGAGATATAAGATGGCTTATGGCGGAATGGTGCAACCGATTCCCGATCCATCACAGTGGCATGAAATTCCAGAAGAAGAATACGTTATGCCTCCAAAACTATGCAAACAACCTAGAAGACCAAGGAGACTAAGAAAGAAAAAGGAAGATGAAAAGGAGGAGAAGAGAATGGCACAGCCCATTCAGCAAAAATATGGAAAGATGAAATGCGCTCTATGCAAGGGCTTCGGCCATAATATAAGGATATGCATGAATGCACGCATGATGGCCTCAATGATGGAGTGAATTCGGAGAAGGCACGAAATGAACAAGCAGGACAAGCACAAAGCTCAACACTTGTGGCCGACATACGGGGCGAGGGTGACGTCAGGCCAGGAATTCAATGGGATCCTGCAGAAATCCAATGACCAGTTGAGGAGCCTAGTAGGAAGAGAGGAAGAAAGCCCGCCACGAAGCTTCCAGTTTCAGGTAAGGGAAAGTCAATAATGGGAAAAAAAGGAAACGACGACAACGAAAGAGAAAGAAAATAGAGAGTAATAAAAAAGTCAACCACAAACAGTGACAGATCAACAACAAGACAAATGGGCAACACCTCAACAAAGAGGTATGACACTTGGTGCAGTTTCAAAAGTAAGGCAGAAAACAAATGTTGCTTTTCGATCAGGCAGGGATTTGGGTGGAACAACGGTTGTTCCTCCTAAAAGTGGAATCACAGTTGGAAAGGCAGTTAATGCAGGATGGTTTGTAGCTCAGGTAAGTAGTGTTGATACAATTATTTTATTTATTTGTCTTTCTTATCCCCTATCAAACGCCTCTATTATATCTCCTATTGTCATTGCAGAGAGGTCAAAGCACTAGACAGGTCATGAAAAAATATTAATGCGGAGGATGAAATATTTTATTAATTAACGGCAAAAGAGAGGTAATGATTTAATTTTTTTACATGTTAATTTTAATGTTTTATTTTTCTGATATTATGATTTTCATGTAGGTTGACAGATTAACAAATTTGGAGCCAAACTTTAAGCGTGTTGATAGTTGGGTTATGTAATGTAGTGAAGTATGTTGACAGACTAAATAAACATGTTGTGTTATATACTGTAGTTGGCATGTGTTGTCAAATTGACAAAAATGGACAGAAATGTGTTGTTTTGGGTGTAATGTAGCGAACTTTTGTTGTCACTGTGTATTTTTGGTTACAAGTGAACTTTTGGATTTTATTGACTTGTTGGTTGTGTTATGTATATGTGGTGTAATGTACAGTTAATGTAATGAATATTTAATGCTATTTTGAACCTCTCATATTGATATTTTATTGTTGATTTGCAAATAATATTTGTGTTTGGCTTGTTTGTTGTAATTTGGAAACAAATTGAATATCTGCTACTGCTGTCCAAATTTATGCTGCTGCTGTGCAAATTAAATATCTGTTGCTACTGTGCAAATGAATTTGTCTTTGATACGCAAGGAATATTTGATCACATTTTGCACTTCTTATATTGATATTTTATTGTTGATTTGCAAATGATATTTGTCTTTGGCTTGTTGTAATTTGGAAATAAATTGAATATCTGTTGCTGTGCAAATAATGAAACAGAGATATTATCTTCAGCAGCTAACAACTGCTGTGCTTGCTGAGCAGTAGCTGTGCTTGTTGTTGCTGTAGCTGCTGCACACCAAGTGAGTCTTCTTTAGAGATTTTGGGGCTTATCAGTGCAGTAAACATATTACCATTATTACCACACATCTGTAAACTTTGAACTCAAGGAGAAGACTTGTTCTAATATTATTTGATCATAGATATTAGTAAATATTTATTTACACTGGCACAATAAGAGCTTCATTTGGCTAGTAGCATAAGATAACATGATAAAAAAAACCCAACTAATACACCAATCAACAAGTTTTTCTCGTGAACCATTTTGTTCAAAGTCTCTAATGTTTGGCCCCGCTCAAAATTACTCAAAATTACCTCCTCCATGCATATCTATGAGTATATTCAAAGTCTTTTTTGCATATAGGAGTGCTTCTTCATTGTCAAGCCATACACAATCATTGCACGTTCGGAACGGACATGACCAAAAATGCCGGCAAGGATTCTTTGTTATCTATGAAGTTTTCACCTTCAACTTTACACTGCATTTACACTTTGGAATATCCATTTCAAGTAGTCAAGCCAACATTGCTTCCACAACCTTTGGATTTACAGAGCGAGTTTTTATGATGATGAAGAAGAGGAGAAACTCGACTTTATCCTTGATCAAACCTGAAACTAAAGGAAAAATTGTTGTACAATCAAAAAGCAACATTAGTAAGGAAAATCGAACACAAAAATCATGAGCAACACTACAACAAAACTTTATTTCTTACTTAATATTATGAAGGTAAAAGGAGAGAGAAAGAGAGAGGGAGGGAGGGAGAGAGAGAGAGAGAGAGGACGGGATGAAGAGAGGGAGTGAGGGTGTGAGTGAGTGAGTGAGAGAGAGAGAAAGAAAGAGAGAAAGTGAAGAGTGCTGACTTAGGAACCTGGGAAGGAGAAGAGTGCTTTAAAGAGAGAGGTGATGATAAAATAGGAATTTAAAAAAAGAAGTGCAGTTTGGTCTAAGGGGGGTGATATTAGCTAACTGCTAACTAATATGGATAACGGTTCAGAGAGTTTTTTAGAGTTTCAATTTTCAGAATGTTAAGTTACAGGCCTCCCATACTACATGGGTCTGACTGTGATTAAGCCTAATATTTATGATCTAACTTTTGTGTACTTTACTATTCTTTTTTGACTAAACACATTATTCAAGAAAAACTTACATTGATGGGAATAACCAATTATTAAAATATAAAATTTTATTTTTGTTTATATTGAAATTGATGAAAGCTAAAAAAAAAAATGTTATTTTGGTAATAAAAATGAAGTTTATTATTTTTTCCATATAATATGCATTAGAAACAATTAAAATTGATTTAAACTTCTAAAATGTTTTCTTTAAATTCAAAATGAATAAATAATTTGAAACAATTTTTTTTTTTTTTTTTGAAAGAGTCAAATTTTTTTAACGAAAAGAGTTTAAAGAATCCAAAATACCTTGCTTTCTTACTTACTGGGAAGTGCATTTTTTTTCTGATTAATATCCTTATATTAGAAGCGGGCCGGAGGCCGAAGCCCAAGCCGTTATGACAGTCCAAAGCAAGCTCTGAACAGATGAGATCCAAAAAAAAGTTTGAACAAGACCCAATAGCCACCTTATTTCAGAAGAATATTTTTTGTTACGAGAGAATAGAAAGTACCCAAGATTGGGCTCATGATCCAAAACTGCAAACAAAATCGTTACGTACTGTTTGTTGTGTACTATGTGGAATTGATTTGGGCAGATTACATTCCCATTGTTGAGAATACGGAACGATTCTGAGCATATTATGCTTCCTGACTTATGTCGAGTCAGTAGGAAAATGCCAATCATCACTCCAAGTTGGGAAAAATTCTAAATGCTCACCGCTTTCCTCCCAGTGAGCACCATCTAACTTTTAAAAATGTTGTTTTCTTTTAGTGAGCACCACCATCTTCACATTTTAACTCCTTATAATTTCTCTCGAAATTTCTCTTCTTAGTGAGCGCCAATCTTAATTTCTTAAGGTTCTCTTCTCGCCATTCGCCTATTCACCCAGAACACCTCCGGCACTCTATTCACAAGCTCCCTTGGTCGCGTCGATCGTTGTCGCCGCTTGCCCCAAAGAAAAAAAAAAAAAACACCCAAAAAAAAATGTGGTCGGAATCTCATTCCCGACCAGATAATAAATCGTCCGGTTATACAAATCCAGACGGTTAAGACAAAGATAGGAGACCACTCTCCGACACGTTGTTTTATCCCCAATGTCTAGGTATTTTCAAAAATAAATAAATAAATAAAACTTTCCCAATACTAAAATTAATGAATCACAGGTTTCGTCAAAAAAGGATTTAGGGTTGACAAACAACTTCTTCTTCTTCTTTTTTGTATTTGGATGTGCGGGTCGATGGATTAGCGAAGGAAGAAGAAGGGTTACGAGGATGAAGGTCATTTTTGTCAAGAAAAATAAATTGTAAACTTGTAATTAGTATAAAGTTAATTCATGGTGCTCATTAGGAGGAGAATGGTGCGCATTTAGAATTTTTCCAAAGTTTGGAACTAGAAAATGTATTATAATCACTGAATTTAGCGGATGAGAATGGCCAGATCTAAAGACCAACTCTTAGTCTGCACTTCTCTAGTTGTATATTCATCACACAACTCCTCTAGTTGATTTACATATATATACGGTATTGCATGCTTGTAGAAGTACAGCTTAATTCTATGATGGATGCATGTATAAGGACTGAGAATAATATTTTGGACATCTGTTTGGGTGATATATGTGTTTAACAACAATCAGATTAATGTTACGTGTCCTGTTTAATGCCATCTCATAGATGATTAATGTTCGCTTTCTATGCTTTATCCTAAGTTTCATTTATATCTATATAGAAAAGTATCCCTTAAGTCATGTTCTATATGTTAATAACTAATTCTTGCTTCTTATATCTGAGACTTTTGCACACATAACGGACCAAGAGGCGCAAAAAGAGTTTCCTTTGTTGACGCACTAAACTTTCATAAAGATCTCCGATGTACCACAGAAAAACTATTTCACCCAAAAGTTCGGAGCTAAGCTAATCCAGAAGGTCATATTACCAACATCACCATCTCAATATTAGTTGTTAGGGCTTTTCACATATCGGTCCCTTACATTTTTAAAATTTTGAATTTAATCACTCAAATTTTCATATTTATAATTTAGTATCCCAAATCCTTTAAATTCCTTCACTTTAGTCTCTAACCATATTTTTTATCAGAATTTCCCGTTATATCTCTGAGTTACTTCACTTTAGTCCTCTCTTCCGTTTTCTTCCTTTCTTTCTCTTCTTATTGTGTGTTCCTCTCTATTCTTATCCTCTCTCTCTCTTTTTATTGGGTTCACCTGAGTTATTTTAGTTTAAAGATTAACTGAGAGAGAAAAGAGAGAGGAGAAGAATAGAAAGAGGAACCCACAATTAGAAGAGCAAGAGAGGAGAAAGAAGGAAGGAATAACTAAAGTAAATTAACTCAGGAGTATAACTGTAAGTTTGGACAAAAAATATGGTTAGGGACTAAAGTGATGTAACTTAAAAGATTTGGGGACTAAATTATAAATATGAAGATTTAGGGGAATAAATTCAATTTTTTAAAGATATAAGGGACAAATATGTAAAAACCCCTAGTTGTTAATATGTTCCGGTCATGTAAATTAACATTTATTTAATCTTGGTTGTTGGATGGTTGCTGTTGGCATAATGGTGTGTCTCTTTAGAAAAAAGCATACATACGAAACTTCGAGGAAATAACATAAACACTTGCTAAGCAAGTAATGACATTGTTTATTAAGGTTCGGATTATCAAATTAATATGATAAAAGTTTAAAATATTAGATGGTTAAAAGCCTATTACTTATTTTATTTATATGTTCTGATACATGTCTTAACTACATCTATATGTAGCCAACTAGTTTACCATTAAACTACATCATATTTCATCTAAATCTAAACAAATAACATAAAATACTTATAATTCCTCTTGTTTATGGTTTTTATTTTTTTAGGATTAATTACAGTGAGAGTGTTATACTATTAAGGATAGTATAACTTATTAGTCCTTATGTTTAATATTTCTACTGTAGTATCTGGATTTCTAATGACGTTACTCAATAGTTTGTTATTCTCACAGCTATAATCTCTATATTTTTTATGAAATTTTCAAATTGCTTTTTCTGGACATGTTTTGGATGAGTTCTCAATAAGGGAGAGGAAGGTAATATAGAGATTTCATAAAATAAGAAAAGAAAAGAAGTGTAATTTAAATTAAACAGCGGTGAGAATAGCAAACTGATGATTAACACTGTTAGCAATGTAGAGACTAAACTAAGAGTTTGTTCATACTACGCTTTTCTCTATAAACTTGTTTTAGAGACAGCAATGAAATCTGACAGTTAAATAACTCGATCTGAATCGGATCGCTATCTTCGGATTTGGATCCTAAGATGTCAGCGAACACAGATCCATGCATTCGAACCACAACAGGGACTGTTCGCAGCAGAAATTTGCTTTCCTTTCATTGAATTCAACTTAGATTACAATGAAAGAGAACAAGCAAAAGAACAAACGAGAGGATTTATAATTTATCGCTCTCTTTTACAATGAATTGTGGGATCTATGTGGCGATGAGATCTAACTAGTAGCTCCTTTTGACGATCTGACGATGATAGTCTTCTTGCTCTTGATGAAGAAGATGCCGGTCGACTTTGGATGATCTTTTATGGTCTTGATTCGTTCAAGGCTCTCACGCGTTACTTAAACTTCACAAAAACTTCCAAAAGATCCCCAAGGCTTCCTCAAGAGGGTATTTATTGGCTTACGATAATATGAGAGTTTCTATCTAAATAGAATTTGTATTCATTAAGGATTCCAATCAAATATCTTAGTTTTGATTTAAATCTCTTGATTTAGAGTTCTGATTGAACTTAATTTGGGTATTTAGATAAGCCCAAATCTTAATCTCAATCAATTTATGATTTTGGTTATCTGCTCACGCGGAGCTAATCACATCAAAATGCAGAGGTAAGAAACCAGAACGCGGAGCTATTGATTAGATCCGCATTTTACTCATACGCGGGGCTAAAATAGCCAGGCGTGGAGCTACAGAGTTAGCTCCGCGTTCTGTTGTGGAAAACTTCATTTTACTTAGAAACTTTCACTGCCAACAGAACCCCCTCCAAAGTTTTCAAAATGGCTAGCATTTAACAAATTTTGAAATACTTTGGATCTTTAAGCTGAAAACGAGGAGTTAGAATGCCAAACTATCTTCGCGTTATAATCATTTGCGCGGAGCTAATAGCTTCATGTTTCAATGGGTAACTGCTTCAATAATTGCTCCGATTATCGCGCCGAATACCAAGGGGTGGATTTTCTCATTTAAATAGAGTCTCTAACTCTTCTTCTTCCTCACTTCATTCGAAGAATACCAAGAATCCAGAGTTTCAGGCGACCGGCGACCCGAGCGGATTTTCATCAATTTCTCCAAGTTTTCGTCGATTTCTCTCCGATTTCTTCAAGATTAATGGCACCCAGGAGGAACACCTCATAACACACAGCTTCTCCATCGGCGGCTGGTGCTAGCAGAAGCGACAGCGGCAAGGGCAGCGGCCATAACGACGACACAGTCTTCGCCGCGCCTATTGGAGGTAAAAATCTCAACTTTTGGACTTTTTAAAATGATCTTGGGGTGATTTGGCTTGGTTTTAACCGGCCAACCGCTTCTTTATCGGCGAGATTACCGTTTTCCTGCCATATGGCTTGGAGAAGAAGAAAGGCCTCTGGCCTTCTTCTGCGCGAAGCTATCGCGTTATCCTCGCGTTGGAAACGTGGGGCTATTTTGACTAGCTGTCAAGTTTCAATGCGAGACTATGAATTTTAGCTTCGCGTTTATAAACGCGAGGCTATCTCCTTAGTTCTGCGCGGAGTTATTTTTAGCTTCGCGCGGACTAATTTTTGGCTTTGCGCGGACTAATTTTTAGCTTCGCACGGAGCTATTTTTAGCTTCAAGTTTCTATACTTAGAAGATTTTTTTCAGATTTCTCAAATCTTTTTCTAACTCTTGATTCTTCTTTTACAGTGGGGTATTCGGTGGATGCTCTCCCCCATAGGCATTATTTTGGTTTTGCTGGGGGTGCAGATCTGACGGCCCAATTCCGTTTCACCATAGTTTTGACTGCATACAAGTAGGGCCTAAGAGAGCGTAGGGAGAAGCTGATTAAGTATCATCCTGCTACTGCACGGGAGATCATAACTGATGCTGCTTTCGAGGTTACCAATCGAGAAGTGTTGGAGAAGCCCGCATTTCTCTTTGGAGATGCAATGGGGCATTCAGACCAGATCCTCTTTGAAGAGAAGTGCATGTGGCTCTACCAGTCTGGCGACCTACTGATATTCCTACCAGCATGGAGCGCAGCTATCCCCTGGTCTATCTTCAAAGGCTAGCCATGCACCGATCTTCATCAGCAAAAGTAACTCTAAGAAAGTCAGAAGCATATGCTTTACATCATAGTTGCAAGTTTCAAGCTCTGGCTCCAAAAGGTAAACTTTTGAAGGAGTTACAAGAACTCTGCGGCAACTCATTAAGTTTTCTTGAGGACCATTTCTATTAGATGATAATCTATGTCGCTTTTCAAAGCGATAGTAATGAAGTAAAAGGACTTTTAGCATGTCGAATTCAACTTGTGCATCTTCATTAGGATTCTTATAGCAGTATCTTCAGATGATCCACTAAGAACTTTAAACAGATCATAGTTGACATTTGCAGAGGAGATCTTTTGCATATGAACCAGGGAATTGAGCTGGAAAAGTACCTTGTATGGCACAGTACAATTAACAGGATAGTTTAAAATAGGAGGGTATAATAAGGAGCCGTACTTTTGAAAAATCTCATCAGCGGTTAATCTGGCAATTCACATTAAATGGCGATGACTTGTGCTGGCTGTTGGCAGTGAAAATTTCTAAATTAAAAGGATTTTCCACAACAGAACGCGGAGCTAATTCAATAGCCCCGCGTTTGGTTATATTAACCCTGCGTTTGAATAAAACGCGGAGATGTTTAATAGTTCCGCGTTGATTCCGCAGTCTGGCTTGTATTAGCCTCGCGTTTGAGTAAAACGCGGAGATGATCAATAGCTCCGCGTTAGCTCCGCGTTTTGGTTATTTAGCGTCGCGTTTTGATGCGATTAAAGCTCCGCGTAAGCAGATAACCAGAATCTCAAATTGATTGAGATTATGATTCTGGGCTTATCCAAATATCCGAATCAAGTCTAATCAGAATTCCATCAAAACTAAGATATTTGATTGGAATCCTTGATGAATGCGAGTTCTATTTAGATAGAAACTCTTGCATTAACCTAGGGCTATAAATACCTTCTTGGTGAAACCCTAGGGGTCTTCTTCTTTTTGGCATCGGAAGCCTCCTATCGATCCTTTGGCAATTCAAGTACGCGAGAGAGCCTTGAAGCCTTTGCCGATCATCTTCTGAAATCTTGGAGAATTCAAGTTACGCACAGAGCCTTGAGTTCGTGAAGATCAGAGAAAATCACCATCTTCTTTCTGGAGTTCTTGAGAAGTTCGAGTTACGCGAGAGAGCCTTGAACAAATCAAAACCAGAGAAGATCGTCTATATTCGGCCGATATCTTTAAAAGAGAAGATTTCAACGTACCGATCGTCCAAAGGAACTGCTTGACAGATCCCATCGTCACAGATCCCACAATATTGTAAAAGAGAGAGATTGAAATATAAAATCCTCTCGTTTGTTCTTTTTATATCTTGTTCACTTTCATTGTAATTTAAGTTAATTCAATGGGAGGAAGCGAAGGAACTTTTGCGACGAACAAACTGGCGACCACAGTGGGAGCCATCTCTTTCACTGATGAAGAGATTATAGCGCAATCGGACGTTGACTTGATCGGATCCGAAGTAGACATGCTGGTCGTTGAAATCGACCAGCAGAAGTACGAGGAGTTCCTCTCCTCCGGATCAGGTGACTTGGATGAGACACGGCACTATCGTCGTATGTACTCCAATGCCCGAGTGACGGGTAGAAAGGTATCCACCGAGAGACGGGGATCCTTGGAGTCTACGGTTATAACGCCGGAGACCACACAAGAAATCCTAACCGAGGAAGAGCTTCCGATTGCTGAAGAAGACATGGGAACTGGACTGACCAGGACCCAACTCCGGAACAGGAACCGGAGAGCGAGGCGTAGAGCCCTCAAAGCCCGCCTTGGACGCGGAGCTAACTCTAGAGGACGCGAGGCTATGGTCCCTCGCAAATTGGCTCGCGCTACCCGCGAGACCAATCTCTACCGCGTTAAAAGTGAAGATACAACTTGCCTTAAAAGCAAGGAAAAGCCAGCGTGTGATTTTCCACGCGAGACTGGTAATACTGGCGAGTTACGCAAGATTCCCAACACTCGCGAGTTACGCGAGTATAAAAATTATTCAAAGCCAGCATGTGATTCTCCATGCGGGGCTATTACTGTGCTTAACGAGAGACGCGAAGCCAGTAAGGGTTGCGCTAGTCGCAGAATACCCAACACTCGCGAGTTGCGCGAGTATAAAAATTATTCAAAGCCAGCGTGTGATTCTCCACGCGGGGCTATTACTGTGCCTAGCGAGAGACGCAAAACCAGTAAGGGTTGCGCTAGTCGCAGAATACCCAACACTCGCGAGTTGCGCGAGTATAAAAATTATTCAAAGCCAGCGTGTGATTCTCCACGCGGGGCTATTACTGTGCCTAGCGAGAGACGCGAAGCCAGTAAGGGTTGCGCTAGTCGCAGAATACCCAACACTCGCGAGTTACGCGAGTATAAAAATTATTCAAAGCCAGCGTGTGATTCTCCACGCGGGGCTATTACTGTGCCTAGCGAGAGACGCGAAGCCAGTAAGGGTTGCGCTAGTCGCAGAATACCCAACACTCGCGAGTTGCGCGAGTATAAAAATTATTCAAAGCCAGCGTGTGATTCTCCACGCGGGGCTATTACTGTGCCTAGCGAGAGACACGAAGCCAGTAAGGGTTGCGCTAGTCGCAGAATACCCAACACTCGCGAGTTACGCAAGTATAAAAATTATTCAAAGCCAGCGTGTGATTCTCTACGCGGGGCTATTACTGTGCCTAGCGAGAGACACGAAACCAGTGATACTTGCAATAAACGCAAGACTTCTGACACCCACAAGGAATGGGAAGATGATTGGCAGATAGTTGTCAGTCGTAAAAACCGCGCTAAGCGCGAAGCTATGATCTGCGTCAATCGCGAAGATAAGCCAGCGTGCAAGAACTTCCTTTCACGCGGGGCTATTATTCCAGAAGCTAAACTTCCAAGGACACACCAAGCCAGCGAGAAACGCGAGGCTAGTATGGATAAGCGCGGAGCTATTCTTCAGGCCCGCAATATAAAACACGAGGCTATTCCTAAGCCACGCGAGGATCGGTTCGACCCCAGAGTCAGGGTTGATCGATCAAAAAAGCTTCAGTGGATTCCTAAACACTCTCAAGAGTTGAATGGACCTCTTGATTTCGTGGCTAGAGGCACTGACCTCAGGGAGCATCTTTCTAAGAAGAGAGGTATAGACCAACTTCAAGTTGAACATAGTTGCCATTGCCAGCAACTTATGACAACAGTATCAGCCGTGATGAATAACTATGGCTGCAGCAAGAACATGATATCTGTGTTCGACCGATTAAATGAGTCAAACCAGAATCCTGCTAAGAAGACAAGAACCACTCCCCTGAAACAAGGGAGAGCTGTAACTTCCAATATGGTAGGAAAAGAGAAGAAAATTGCAGAGACGGATGATGATTCAGAATCGAGCGATGATGAACCTCATCGTATTACTCGACTAAGATCAGGAGCCGTCCCGCCCCGAAATTATAAGAAGCTTGCAGGGGGTTCTTACGACGAGAACAGCGATAATTCCGCTATAGCCTCGCCCCCATCCTCTATATCGTCTCGGCTACAGAAGTCAGCATCGCACATGGCAGATAAATCTGATGATATCAATCAGAGATTTGAGGCTCAAGAAAGAATGATTCGAGAGCAACAGAAAACGATTGAAGATCTTAAGATGCTACTTTTAAAAGTTGTTGAAGATAATGCTAAACAGGGCAAGAAGAATCCAAATGAAGAAGAACAGGAGGAGAAAGCCCACTCGATGCATGAGGAAGAAGATAGATTTTCTTTCCATGATCCGCATGAAGAAAAGCTTGAAAAGTTACAGAATCAACTCGAAGCCTTGATGCGTAAAAAAGAGTTGAAGGAGTCAGGAGTCTCTAGACCATATCCAGCAGAATGGGATGTGGTACCCTATCCTCCAAAGTATAAGCCGCTCAAGTTGGAGCCCTATGACGGGAAGGGATCGCCCAGTCAGCACATCTATTATTTCTTGTCCCAAGCAGGATACTTAATGGGTAATGATCCCATCATGACAAAAGTATTTGCAAGTACTTTGCGAGGGCCTGCCTTTACTTGGTTCATGCAGCTGCCCCCAGGTACTATTAATACCTGGTTAGATGTTAAGAAATTATTTTTCTCACGTTTCTTCGAGGATGACACCGAGATTATGGTTCATTCCCTCCTTGCAACTAGGCAGGGGGAACAAGAAGCGGTTAAAGATTTCATAGAAAGGTTCCGGGAGAAGTCCGTACATTGTAAACACGGAATGATCTAGGAAACTCTAGTCAAGACATGTCGACACAACTTTAAGACCAATATGCTCCTCAAAATGGGGGCCGTAGAGTCTAAGACGTGGAGGGACTTGCTCAAACAAGGAGAGCAAGCTGAAGACTTGATTCGCCGAGTTGAAGAGTCCCGCGGGCCAAGAAGTGCTGGGGGTAGTAAATCATATATCCAAAACAACAGCAACAAGAATAAAGGGAAAGCAGTAATGTCATCAGAAACTGCTCCTCAGAAAACCAGTCCTCCGCCAGAGCCGAAATCTCAAGGTCAGCGAGGGTCAAGGCAAATTAGACCGCAGCAAGAAAGGAATTACACTTTCAAAGCTGAACAGACACCAGTCCTCTTTCACCTGCTCCAAAAGAAGGGAATGCTAAAACTTCCGGAGAATAAAAAGCCAGAAGACGTTGGTAAGATAAAAGATCCCAACTACTGTCTCTATCACCGGAATGTTGGACACCCTACCCGGGATTGTTTTCCCCTTAAGAACAGGATCCAAGCACTAATAGAAGCTGGGGTTCTGACGCTTAAGGAAGAGCAGAAGAAGGTCACTGCCAATGTGGCAACCATAGTGGTTGGAACCCACGAGTTCCCCGCAGGAGTGACCTCAATCCCAAAGGGTGAGGCAGTTACAAAGAATCTTGATCCTTACAACAAAGCCCAAGAAGGACTTGTCCCCATACAACCCAAAGAGGGGAAGTTATGTGGGTTCACCCTGATTTGCTAGAAGATGAACAATGGACTACTTCAAGAGGTCTAGAGAAGAAACGGGCTGTCAATGCCATCTCTGCAGATATAAAGGAAGAATATATAGCTTCAGGCGCCTTCACAAGTTCTGAAGAAGAATCCGAAACTATGGCCACCCATCAAGATGGGGCAGGCCCTTCCAGTACTCGATCTGGAAAGACATATCTTAAGGACTACACTAGAGTGGATCCAAAAGATATCTATGCAGAACTTGCAAAGCCTGCGAAGCAGAAAAGACTTCGTTTCCAGAAGAATTCTACCAGAGATGAAGGAGCCAAAGAAACTCCCTTCGAATTTGACATAATCGCGCAGTTGGCTAATATCCCAGCACGAGTGACGCTTTACGAATTGTTGAGATTATCAAAATCAACACGTGAAGCTCTAAGAGAGGCCTTGGCAGACTCTGAGTCGTTCCTAACTCAGATTGTCGAGCCGGCCATCGAAGAGCGGGACTCTTGCCCCCACTGTCATCAAGTGAGGAGGCAGGTCCCATAAATTATCTTCTCTCCAGAAGACGCAGGTGAGGAATATAAAGCATAATAGGCCTTTATATTTCACTGGATATGTCGGGTCTACAAAAGTGGACCAAATTCAGATTGATCCAGATTCTGCACTCAGCGTCGTGCCCAGTAGATTGATGCAGCTGTTGGGGATTTTCCTTCATCGCTTGACACCTACACACACTACCATCTATGGATTCAACGCTAATAATAGCCATCCTCTTGGTAAGATCCGATTGCGGTGTCAAATTGGAGACTTGAAAACGGAGGTTACATGCTACGTAATTGATGCTGATACCTCCTACAATATTTTATTGGGGCGACCTTGGATTCACTCTCATATGATAGTTCCGTCGACTCTTCACCAGTGCATGAAATATTACGATGAGGAAGGAGAGGTCCGGACACTAATTGCTGACAAGCAGCCATTCAAAGGGTTGGAAAATTACTTCACAGATGCTGCACTCTACAAGCCAGCACATGAAGCCTCCAATGACGGTCTTAGCAAGTCTCCAAAGCCCGACGACAGTGGCAATGAAGCCGACACTGAGTACGAGCTCCTTGGAGAAGATGACGGGGGTGATTACGAAATCAACCCTCACCTAGATCTTAGCTTAGGTCTTGATAATATAGTAGATGTAATAGAAAGTGAATGGGTTATTAATGAAGGTGTAAAGTTAGTCTACGAGCATGCTGTAGCTACTGAGTCGGAGCCCTCTTGTACCTCCACCGAAGCGGATGGCCTGACCGAACTTGAAGTTCTGGCGGCATATCATTTGCCCCTCAAGTCTTCCCTCCTCTCTCAATTAAAAATAACCGAGGATCAAGGGCACTTATTTGAAGTGCCTCCCCGACAGAAGTCCCAAAGGCCGATCATGTTCGGCAATGTGGCCACGTCGCCTCGACAGAGACAAAGTAGTGAAAGTGATGAACAAACATCACCTCAAGTTCACTTATATGAGCAAAGGTCCCGACAGATGATGGAGAAAATGGGATATAATTTTATCCAGAAGCCGGGATTAAACTTCGGAAAAGGAAGACGGAATCTCATACCCTCGTTTAGACCGAGAGGAAAGAGCCCTGATTATTATCAGAAGACCCGCAGGGGGTTGGGTTATGTATCTACTCCACCTTCGTCACCATTAAAAGCTGAAGAGAGTTCTTCGGCCAAAGAAGAAATATCTTCACCAGATCATGATTCAGATATAAGCACCGGTACTTGGTTTCAATCTTTGACAATCAATATGGTTTCAGCCGCGCCAGAAAGCGACGAGGAACCAATTGACATTCAAGATGATGCTTGGGCTAAACATATGGATACTCTCTGGGATGTCCGCTTTGAACAGCGTGACCCGCCCACAGAAGACAAATTAATACAGGTTAACATGGGAACGGAAGAAAATCCGAAACCCATTTTCATAAGCGACACACTAACTCTTTTAGAAAAGGAGGAATTTATATCTCTTATCAAAGAGTATATAGATGTGTTCGCATGGAGTTATGAAGATATGCCTGGGCTTGACCCTCAAATTGCCACACACTGGTTAAATATAAAAGAAGATGTCAAACCTGTTAAACAGCAACAGAGGCGTTTTCGACCGGAATTGATGGAGGCAATAGTTGCTGAGGTCAACAAGCTTATACAATCTGGGTTCATCCGTGAAGAACAACACCCAGACTGGGTGGCAAACATAGTGCCAGTTCGCAAAAAGAATGGAAAAATCCGGATATGTATTGACTTTCGAGATCTGAACGCTGCATGTCCCAAGGATGAATTTCCACTCCCCATCATCGACGTAATGATCGATAACACTTGCGGTTATGAGAGGATGTCCTTTATGGATGGCTTCTCAGGTTATAACCAAATCAAGATGCACCCGGATGATGAAAAGCATACAGCTTTCAGAACGCCACAGGGGGTATACTGTTATACGGTGATGCCATTCGGATTAAAGAATGCAGGTGCCACTTACCAACGCGCAATGAGCGCCATATTTAAAGAACACCTATGCAGAACAGTAGAGTGCTATGTGGATGACTTAGTAGTTAAAAGTAAAGACAAAGAAGATCATCTTCACGATTTAAGAGTGGTCTTCGATCTTATGAGGAAACATCATTTGAAAATGAATCCCACTAAGTCATTCATGGGGGTATCCAGCGGGAAGTTTCTAGGGTTCGTAATAACTTCAAAAGGAATTTTCCTCGACCCTGAAAAGGTAAAAGCGATTAGCGAAATGCCGCCTCCCCGCAATCTTAAGGAATTAAGGGGATTACAAGGAAAACTCGCTTATATTCGGCGCTTCATATCCAACTTATCTGGACGATGCCAACCATTCTCCAAACTTATGAAGAAGGGAGTGTCTTTCATATGGGATGAGGCATGTCAGCAGGTATTTGATGACCTCAAGGAGTACCTTACTAAGCCTCCTATACTAATGGCACCAGCCCCTGGGCAGCCCTTTCTTATATATGTAAGGGCCATGGATAATGCTTTAGGAGCACTACTTGCTCAATATAATGAGCACGGCTATGAACATGCCCTCTACTATTTAAGTAGAACAATGATTGGGGCCGAACAGCGATATACCCCGATTGAAAAGGAATGTTTAGCCCTAGTGTTTGCTGTTCATAAAATGCAACACTACCTTTCGGGGCAAACAATTCATGTCATATCACGGGTTAATCCCTTGAAGATTCTGATGACAAAATCGGGATTCTTGAATGGCCGATTGGCAAAATGGGCGCTCTTACTATCGCCCTATGACATACATTTTGTCCCTCAAAAGGCCATGAAGGGACAGGCAATCGCTGATTTTCTTGCAGACCATCCAATTTGGTCCAAATTAAAGCAGACATCAGAAGTCAACACAGTTACCAAAGAACAGCCTTGGCAAATGTTCTTTGATGGTGCCGCGAGACGATCTGCTGCTGGAGTGGGGGTTGTGCTAATATCCCCACATAAACATATATTGCCTAACGGTTACTCATTAACAGAACCGTGCACTAATAATGTAGTGGAGTACAACGCGCTCATTATCGGCTTAAAAATAGCTCTGCAACTGGGGGTGAACCATCTAGAGGCATATGGAGATTCTAAGCTCATTGTCAATCAGATGACAGGTGAGTATGAAGTCAGACATGAAGCCCTCATCCCCTATCATCAGCTAGCTATTGAGCTAGCAGGATATTTTGAACAATTCTACATATATCATGTATCTCGAAACGAGAACATTTATGCAGATGCTCTTGCCGCATTAGCCGCAACGCTAGCAATCCCGCCAGGTGAAGTTAAAAGCATCACCATTGGTAGTAGAGAACTCCTCCACCCAGATGTGGTATCTCAAACCGAAGAGGTATGCCAGATTGGCTTAAACTTAGAGCCCCGTGATTGGCGATTTCCGTTTGTGGATTATGCTTTGCATGGGATATTACCAGAAGATTCTAAGGAAGCCACCTTAATAAAGAGGAAGGCCCAAAGATTTTATTATGACCATAAACTTCAGACTTTGTATAGAAAGTCAAGAGGTGGTCTATTGCTACGCTGCATATCGAAAGCAGAAGCAGAACAAGTGCTGAAAGAAACACATGATGGAATATGTGGAGCTCATCAGCCCGGTCCCAAACTTGGAGACCGTATAAGAAGGCTGGGGTACTACTGGCCGAGCATGGTTACGGAAGCAATGGCATATGCTAAACGATGTCATGCATGCCAAATACATGCCAATTTTATTCATCAACCCCAAAAATACTTGCACAATACCGTCGCAAGCTGGCCATTTGAAGCCTGGGGAATGGACATTGTGGGGCCAATAACTCCCCCGTCATCCAGAGGACATCGGTTTATTCTTGCAATAACCGATTATTTTTCAAAATGGGCCGAAACCGTGCCCATGAAAGAGGTGAAAACGGTAGATGTGATCAAGTTTATCAAGCATCATGTCATTTACCGATTTGGCATCCCTCGACGGATCATTCATGATAATGGTCCGCAATTCATCAGTCAGGAATTCTCCAGATTCTGCAACAAGTTCAGAATCAAAGATATCGCTTCTACACCATATAACCCTGCGGCTAATGGGTTAGCTGAAGCTTTCAAAAAGATGATTATTAAACTCCTTCGGAAGTTCGTCTCTTCCAATAAACGAGATTGGGATGAAAAGTTAGGAGAATGCCTGTGGGCTTATCGCACCACCGTTCGCACCCCGACTAAATCTATCCCGTTTTCTTTGGTTTATGGAAGTGAGGCTGTCTTGCCTCTTGAAATCCAGATACCATCATTAAGAGTGGCTTTAGCTACAAAAATGACGACAGAAGAGCGCCATCAGCAAAGGTTGCAAGAACTAGAGGCGTTAGATGAAAAACGTCTCAGGGCTCAACAACAAATTGAGTTGTATCAAGCCCGAATATCTCAAACGTTCAATAAGAACGTCAAACCAAGGACCTTTAAGCAAGGAGACTTGGTTCTGGCTGTCAAAAGGCCAATGGTGCTAACCCACAAAACTAAGGGTAAGTTTGAACCCAAGTGGGAAGGACCGTTTGTTGTGGAGACAGTATACTCCAGTGGAGCCTATCGCTTAATGAATCAAGATGGCGACAGGATGATGATATCGATCAATGGCAAATTTCTGAAGAAATACTATTCTTAGTACCCCTGGAGATACGCATCTTCTCTTTTTCTTAGGCATGCGCAGTTTGGCGCCTCTGACCTAAACCTGGTGCGTTTGGTTCTCAAGTTTGAACCACCTCCAGTCCTTTTTATTAGGCATGCGCAGTTTGGCGCCTCTGACCTAAACCTGGTGTGTTTGGTTCTCAGGTTTGAACTACCTCCAGTCTTTTTTATTAGGCATGCGCAGTTTGGCGCCTCTGACCTAAAACCTGGTGTGTTTGGTTCTCAAGTTTGAACCACCTCCAGTCTTTTTTATTAGGCATGCGCAGTTTGGCGCCTCTGACCTAAACCCTGGTGTGTTTGGAGTACCCAGTTCAAGTTACGCGAGAGAGCCTTGAACCGCCTCCAGTTTGGTTCTCAAGTTTGAACCACCATCAGTCTTTTTCTTGGGCATGCGCAATTTGGCGCCTCTGACCCAAAACCTGGTGTGCTTAGTTCTCAAGTTTGAACAGCCCCCAATCTTCTTTTAGGCATGTGTAATTAAATGCCTCTAACAAGTTTCTCGCCAACCCATCATGCTGGGGTAAAAGTATGAATGGCCCAACGCCAACTGGGCAATGGGAAGAGAACAAGTTTCTCGCCAACCCATCATGCTGGGGTAAAAGTATGAATGGCCCAACGCCAACTAGGCAATGGGAAGAGAACAAGTTTCTCGCCAACCCATCATGCTGGGGTAAAAATATGAATTGCCCAACGCCAACTAGGCAATGGGAAGAGAACAAGTTTCTCGCCAACCCATCATGCTGGGGTAAAAGTATGAATTGCCCAACGCCAATTAGGCAATGGGAAGAGAACGAGTTTCTCGCCAACCCATCATGCTGGGGTAAAAGTATGAATGGCCCAACGCCAACTAGGCAATGGGAAGAGAATAAGTTTCTCGCCAACCCATCATGCTGGGGTAAAAGTATGAATGGCCCAACGCCAACTAGGCAATGGGAAGAGAACAAGTTTCTCGCCAACCCATCATGCTGGGGTAAAAGTATGAATGGCCCAACGCCAACAGGCAATGGGAAGAGAACAAGTTTCTTGCTAACCCATCATACTGGGGTAAAAGTATGAATTGCCCAACGCCAACTAGACAATGGGAAGAGAACGAGTTTCTCGCCAACCCATCATGCTGGGGTAAAAGTATGAATTGCCCAACGCCAACTAGGCAATGGGAAGAGAACAAGTTTCTCGCCAACCCATCATGCTGGGGTAAAAGTATGAATTGCCCAACGCCAACTAGGCAATAAATTTCTCACCAACCCATCATGCTGGGATAAAAGTATGAATTGCCCAACGCCAACTAGGCAATGTGAAGAGAACGAGTTTCTCGCCAACCCATCATACTGGGGTAAAAGTATGAATTGCCCAACGCCAACTAGGCAATGGGAAGAGAACAAGTTTCTCGCCAACCCATCATGCTGGGTAAAAGTATGAATTGCCCAACGCCAACTAGGCAATGGGAAGAGAACTAGTTTCTTGCCAACCCATCATGCTGGGGTAAGAGTATGAATCGTCCAATACCGATAAAGTAAAGGGAAGAGGAAAAGTTTGGCATTTATGCCCAAACGTAGTCCTCGACAACTCACCATGTTGAGGGAAATAACATGGCTAGCCCAACTCAAACGGTAGTTGGTAAAGGCTAATCAAATCCGTTAATAGCTGGGGGTTTGCTAAAAATCCCATATTAAACTTTAATTGTTATTTCGGTTCAAGAAATTGAGCATAAACGGTACCGAGATAAATCGTTTTGACGACAGGTTATTTGTTGGGCAAGCAAATCTGTTTTGAAGCCGGCAAATAAAAGAGTCAAAAGAATCATCTTTATTAAGGTGAAGATACAAAAAGAATTTCAAAGAAACATAGTAAAGTTATCTCTCTCCTGTTTACGAAGTTCTTATTATAAGGAAGATAAAAGTGTAAAGAGAGATGAAACTATTGGCCTCCAAGAAGTCTCAATTGGTTTATTGTCTCGTCCAAATTTCTACGATGAGAAGCCTCCACGGTTTGCTGAGCTTGCCTACGCAACTCATCATCACTTATTGAAAGTTGTTGCTGACGAGATTCTTCTATGGCACGATTCCTGGCCATCTCTTCCTGCTGAATCTGCTCATGCTGGACAAGCAACATCTCCCGTTTCTTGACAGATTCTCCTAATCGGAGTTCATTTTCTATCAAGGTGGCCCGAGCTCTCGCAATCGTCTCCTGGGCTTTAGAGATGTCCGCCTGACTTTCCTCAATTCCGAAGTTTACCCTCTGCAGGTCGCCAAGAACGGATTCCCGACTGGCCTGGAGCTCTGTCAGCTCCTGAGACCATCTCTCCTCCTGCTGCCTTAAAATATTTCTTTGAGATAAGGATTCTGCTCGAAACCGCGCCAGCTCTATCTCAGTGATCGCCTCCACATCCGCCTGACGGAGTGTGTGTAGCGTGGTCACCTGCTCTTCTAAAGCTGCAAGGCGGGCCCGATATGGAGCTGCTCGATCTTGTCCACCGAATTCTTCGATATTTCCTAAATAGCGGAGTAACAGTGGACGTGCGAAGTTGAAGAAATCATGGCCATCAAGAACCATCTCGACACATCTTCTTAACAAATGCATAAAATCCTCGACAGTGAAGCCGAAAAGTCTTTCAAGAGGATTTGCATTGTCGGTAGGCAAAGTAGGTAATGCCAAAAGAGGTGTCATGAGTAAGGGAGCAGTAGTTGCTAGAATTGGAAAAGAAGAAGCCCGTCCCTGCATTAAATTCATAATATGGGGGACCAGTAGAGCCAGTGCAGATCTGGAAGAGCTGGAGACCCCAGACGAAGTACCGTCAGTACAGATCACTTGGGTACCCCCACCAACAGGAAGAGAAGATGGGATCACTTCGCCTGAAGCTCCTCCGGTGGGAGAAGCATCTTCGAACGAGAATTTCAAATTATTCTCCTCCCCTGCTGGAAGGCTTGAAGTCGGAAGAGTTGCAGGTATCTCAGCAGCCACGACAACAGACGACGTTAAAATCGCTGACTGAGAAGGCACGCCAACGACTATGGGAAATGTCTCAGTGGAGCAAACTGGTGTTGGAGATGGCATGCTAGGAGAAGGTGTAGCCTCATTAGAAGCAGCTGCGATGATAATCTCAGTTCTCTCGTCACTTCCCAATTCGTCAATTGGGGGAATTAAAGAGGAAACAGAGGCAGGAGCCGGTGTGGAATAATCAGCGGCAAACTCACCAGCAGAGCTACCCACACCGCCAACGGAGCCAGAATGGTCCATTCTATCGTCAGACTCTACTTGGGTAGTCGAGTGCATTGGCGAAAGAAGTTGATCACCTACATTTCAGAAGACCAGAAAAGTAGTGTTACGTTAAAATAAATAACGGGCAAAAGATAAAATGCTAAAGGCCATACCAGGCGATACAAGTCCAGTTGTCAGACTTGAAGGGGAGCCATTGTCGTTTCCAGCAATGTACCCGTCTCGCTACCCGTTAGTTGCGCCCCAGGTTCTGCTACAGGCTCTAGCCGAAGGAGCCGAAACCTCAGCAACACTTGGAGCTTTAGCAGGTTCATCCTCCCTTGCCAACGCTGGGGGTACAACTGAAGCTAACAAGTCGGAAGCAAGTTTGATAGCCACTTCTTGGGGGACTATCAAAGTTTCTTATGCCAATTTTTACTTCTTACCCGGCCTTTTCTTTAAAGTGCCGCGGCGTTTGAGAGTTGGACTCAGGGAACGACTGACAACAGGCTGAGAAACTCCACCAGCACCAGCATTGTCGTCATCATCACCGGCATCATCGTCTGATTCGCTGACATCCGAAGGCTCAGCCGCAGCGCCAAGGAATTCTTCCATTCCTTTTATCCTTACCCTAGAAGCACCCGGGCGGCTAATATAGAGGGCTTCAATCTCTTTGCAGTAACTGCGATTGAGAGAGAAGCCGGCACGTCAGCATTTGCAATATTGAACTAATTGCAGGAGCTGAGGGTCATGGCCAATTCTGGCACCTCTGGGGCAAGGAGAATTCAGCCTCGGTCCCGCCCGCTGCAAAATGGAACCAGCCACGAGCGCCTTCATATAAATTCCCCTCGTGAGCGAGATCTTTCTTTGGATTGCCCACATAGAGTTGAGAATATCCAAACTGACGAGCAAAGCGACTCAGGGTATATGCCTCAATCTGACACTGGAGATCTTGATGATACACCAAGTATCCGGGACGGATGTTGAGAAGCCACCAGAACGCTCCTGCAGATAAAGTAGTGAACTTATCTGCTCCCATGGCATCCTTCAGCCTCGTCCCATATCCTCCGCCGGGAAAGTCAGGAAAACACCGGAAGATCTCGTAATTCTGAAAGCTACGAAGAGTCTTCCGAATCTGGGACATATAATTCTGCCTCCATGAAGAACGTTCATACAGTTCTACAAGGAAGCACTTTTCGCCCGAACGACGCTCTGGTGCACTCATTAAGGAGGGACAGTGCAAGACAAGCCACGCCATCAAATAGGTGTAGGGCATCTCCACCCTAGGGTTTGGAGTTTTCGGTTGGGCAGTCTCTTTCGACTTGCCCTTTCCTTTCCCCTTGACCTTAATAGTGGGGAGGAAATCACGACAGAATACCCTCAGTCCATACTGCAAATTGCATACCATGGCGGGAAGGAGTCCAAGGGGTCGGCCGTATGCAAGAAGAACCGCTGGATATACCACGGTCACTGCAATCGCTTCCTTGGGCAATGACGGCACGACGCATCTTTTGAGCCATAGCATCAGAAACCCGGCAATGAGACATCTGTTGGAGATCGGAAACTGGGCTTGATAGTGATAGCTCTTGAATGAAGTGCCAAGACCGTATCCATTCTCATTGGATTCAGTGGTATAATATAATAGATGGCGGCCCTTAGTAATGCGGTGATCAATCTCTGAGCCATAGATGGGTGGATGACCATGGATAATGGCCGAGCTATCCTTAGAATTTAAGTTGGCAAAGAGATATTCGGCCCACTTCTTGTGACCAATACCGTGATTACGCGCACCCGTCAGGTCAGCGCAAATATGATAATGGCACATCATCTCCCAGTATGTGGCATGGATGCGCTCGTCCCTCGCCAATAGCATGTTCAACTCATCGGTGGTAGGGATATACTCCTCGTAAGGGACTTCGCCCATCGAGAGTCCAGAAACCTCAAATATCTCGTGGAGAGCGAACCCTAGCTCACCCACTGGAGTAAAGAAAGTACAGGTTTCAGGGTTATACATCTCCAAGAGGCAGTAAAAGTGATAAGCACTCTGGGGAAACCCAAATTAGACATTCCTGATGGCTTTATACAAGCCAATATCCTTTAAAATGGGCTCGTGGGAATCCAGCATGTACTGAACAAGGCGTACCCACCACATATTGTTAGAAGAATGAACCCAGCCAGGCATCCTAAAGTCGCTAGCCGGGTACTGACCATCCTTCGCCAAGAACTCACTTAAGAAAGTTCGGGCACGAGATGGGACTTCACCCACTGGAAGCTCCTTGCCAAATCGGCCTGGAAGCAAGCCAGTAATGCATCTGGGGGAACCATCTTGATAAACCCCTTTTGCACCAAATTTGCCTGTTGGGACGCCATCTTGCTCTTGAGTCAGTCCCCATTTTAATTCTCGAGGCGTCGCTAGCCTTTGAAGATAGACCAGAGGATAGTTACGATCCATTCTAGGCAAAAACGTCAACATTTCGCATGAGTTATATAGCCAGACATGTTCCCCTTCAGAAAGGATCTCATTTGATTGATCCATCTGGTCTCCAAAGAGGAAGACGGGTTTCTCCATCGCCTTTCTGTTCACATCTTCAATAGCCGCGTCAGTTATGATTTCTCGCGCAGTAGTGGGGTGGTACTTGATCAGCTTCTCCTTGCGTTCCTTCGGGTCTGGCTTGTATGAGGGCAGGATGGTAGTGAAACGGAATTGGCCTGAGGGATCAGAACCCCCAGCAAAGCCGAAGTAGTTCTTGTGGGGAAGAGATTCCATCGAATATCCTACTGCAAAAAAAAAAAAAAAAAAAAAAAAAAGGGAAAGCAGAATGAGAGAAATTTCTCTAGGGCAGAAAATTTCTCTAAGTATGGACGCGCGAAGCTAAAAGTTAGAACGCGCGAAGTTAAGAATAGCGCCGCACAAAGCTAAAGATTAGACCGCGCAGAAATAGCCTCGCGTTTTCAGCACGACTGCTACTTAAAAATAGCCTCGCGTTTTCAGCGCGACTGCTACTTAAAAATAGCCTCGCGTTTTCAGCGCGACTGCTACTTAAAAAGAGCCTCGCGTTTTCAGCGCGACTGCTACTTAAAATAGCCTCGCGTTTTCAGCGCGACTGCTACTTAAAATAGCCTCGCGCTTTAAACGCGAGGATGACACGATAACTTCGCGTAAGAAGAAAGTCAGAGACTTTTCTTCTTCTCCAAGCCTTACGGCAGGAGTACGGCGATCTCGCCGGTAAAAGAGTTGATCGATCAGTTAAATTTAAGCCAAATCACTCTAGAAATGTTCTAAAGAGTCTCGATGGAGAGATTCTTACCCCCGATAGGCGAAATGTGGGCTGGCGCGTCGCTGCCTTGGCCGCCGCCACCACTGCTTGCGCCAGTCGCCGAAGATGGAGCCGCTCGAGAAGTAGCACGAGTTTTGGGTGCCATTACTGAGAAAAATTGACTGAAAATCTGGAGAAACTTGGTCGGAAGAAGATTGGGTCGTCTGAACTCTGATCGCCTGAATCTCTAAGTTTCTGGAAAATTCTCAAATAGAGTGAGAAGGATAAGAAATAGAGATTTCTTTTAAATGGAAGGAACCGCCTCTTGGAATTCGGCGTGAGTTTCGGAGAAAGTGACTGGTCAGTTACTCTCTAAAACGCGAAGCTATTAGCCTCGCGCGACTAAGAAAAAGCGAAGTTGATTAACTCCGCGCAACTATACAAAACGCGAGGATAGCCTGTGCCTTAGCTTCGCGTTTTCATGGAAAAACTTAGATTTTTGACGAGTGCAATTAAGCGCTTCCATCTAAGTTAAAGCGATTCTTATCCAATCGTTTGGGTATTATCAATCTAAGTCGCGCAGAAGTGCCTAAGACTATTTTACCAAAATTATTGACCATCTGTTTGTTGAGCAAGCAAAATTCTTGAAGCTAACAGATAGAGAGGAAAATAATTTATCTTTATTTATGAAGCAAGAGATTACAAAGAGGGAGTTATAGCTCTCCCAAAAGCTTTTACATGATCAACTTGTCAATAACCAAACAGTAAGACTTCTCTACGGGGTGTTGAAGCTCAGTTCCCTGGTTCACATGCAAAAGAATTTAAGATTCCTCTACGGGGTGTTGAAGCTCAGTTCCCTGGTTCACATACAAAAGATCTCCTCTGCAAATGTCAACTAGGATCTGTCATCTGAAATGAAGCACGAGAGGAAAGGAAAGTGCTGCACTGAAGTGCAATTCTGCACTGCAAGTGCTGCAGCTCCTTATTTACAGCCCCTTCTGGAGTTTATCTCTCGGAGCCAGAGCTTGAAACCTGTAACTATGTTGTAAAGCATATGCTTCTGACTTCCTTAGAGTCACTTCTGCTGATGAAGATCGATGGACCCACATACATTCCTCTTCAGGAAGGACTGGACTTACTGCAAAAGGAACAAAGTTTCCAAAAGAGTGAAAACGCGGAGCTAAGCTAACTCCGCGCACAGTTGAAGAAATAGCCTCGCGCTTTAAACGCAGAGGATGATGCGATAGCTTCGCGTAAAGGGGGGACAAGATTCCTTTCTGCTCTTTCCTTCTCTTTTAAATTAATAGCGACTGCTAATTAAGGATAGCCTCGCAATTCATAGCGACTGCTAATCAAAGATAGCCTCGCAATTCATAGCGACTGCTAATCAAAGATAGCCTCGCAATTCATAGGGACTGCTAATCAAAGATAGCCTCGCAATTCATCGCGACTGCTAATCAAAGATAGCCTCGCAATTCATCGCGACTGCTAATCAAGGATAGCCTCGCGGATTCATTGAAACTACTAGTAAAGCCCCGCGTTTCAAGCGCAGGGACGACACAATAAAACGGCGATCTCGCCAACAAGACAAAGCAATCATCCAGATTAAAATCAAGCCAAAATATCTCAGAATGGTTCTTAGAAAACTAAGAGATGAGGTTTTTACCTTCGGAAGACGCTGCATAGACTGGTTCGCCGTCGCGTCTACCTTCACGGCCGCTGACATTAACGCCGGCCGCTGTACACGAAGCCAAACTCCTCTGGAGAGACATCCTGTAGAGAATTGAACGAAGATCAGTTGAAGATCATTCGTGAATCACTCGAGTTCTCAGAAATTCTTCGGGTGAGATGAAGAAGAAGATGAGCCGGAAGCTCTATTTAAACAGAATTTCCGTCGCTTGGTATTCGGCGTGGAAACTCAGGGTAATTAATGACATAATTACTCATTTCACTGAAGACGAAGTGAAGCTGATTAGCTCCGCGTAAGTGAGCAGATAACGCGAGATAGACTTGGTATTATAACTCCGCGTTTTCAGTTTAGATATCCAAAGTATTTCAAAATCTGCTGAAGTCTAAACCATTTTGAAAACTTTGGAGGGGGTTCTGTTGGCAGTGAAAATTTCTAAGTTAAAATGATTTTCCATAACAGAACGCGGAGCTAATTCAATAGCCCCGCGTTTGGTTATATTAACCATGCGTTTGAATAAAACGCGGAGATGTTTAATAGCTCCGCGTTGATTCCGCAGTCTGGCTTGTATTAGCCTCGCGTTTGAGTAAAACGCGGAGATGATCAATAGCTCCACGTTAGCTCCGCGTTTTGGTTATTTAGCGTCGCGTTTTGATGCGATTAAAGCTCCGCGTAAGCAGATAACCAGAATCTCAAATTGATTGAGATTATGATTCTGGGCTTATCCAAATACCCGAATCAAGTCTAATCAGAATTCCATCAAAACTAAGATATTTGATTGGAATCCTTGATGAATGCGAGTTCTATTTAGATAGAAACTCTTGCATTAACCTGGGGCTATAAATACCTTCTTGGTGAAACCTTAGGGGTCTTCTTCTTTTTGGCATTGGAAGCCTCCTATCGATCCTTTGGCAATTCAAGTACGCGAGAGAGCCTTGAAGTCTTTGCCGATCATCTTCTGAAATCTTGGAGAATTCAAGTTATGCATAGAGCCTTGAGTTTGTGAAGATCAGAGAAAATCACCATCTTCTTTCTGGAGTTCTTGAGAAGTTCGAGTTATGTAACGCCCCCTTTTTCAGCTGCTTCCCAAAACGGAGGACGTTACTTATTACTTACACTAGACAACTCAATAGTCACAAGATCTTGGAATAACCGTAACTACTGCCACAATCAGATGAATAAATAACATGTCTGAAACTGAAATGATTCCATTTATACAAAAAGTTCATTACATAAAACGGCACACTGCTTTAAATATAAACACAAAAGAGTCGAAGAGAAAAGCAGTGCTCAGACAAAAGGAAATATAAAAAAAATATACAAAAGTTCTCCAAGGGTACTTCGCTAGTCTATTGTCACTCGATCTGTCCAACGAAGTACGGGTCTTCAACTAGGGCTGGATCCCCTTCTTCACATTCCAAATCTGGGTTCAAAACCCAGGGGATTAAACCCGGCAAGTAATACGTTTAAAATAGGAATTGTGTACTATCATAGTACATGAATATCAGTGTGCATGAGCATGTTTATGTCAGTGTTGTTTGTGTGCATATAAAGTAACATGAAGGCAACATATAAATTAACATGAAGTTAAGCATAAATAAATGCACAAATAAATGAACATGACAATAACTACTCTATCTATTTAATCATATATTCTATTGGTCTCAGTCATCGTCCAATTTAAAATTTTGAAACTGTATTAATGGATAAGATAGCGCTATTCTCCATTGTCGTATAAGTGCCCGTGCATACCCGGGACCCGGCCCCAATATTCATGGCGCTGAACCATGACATGCCGCTAGGCACTCAATCACGTTCCGTACTGTATTACAGTACGGACTTACCACGCAGGGTAGATATCAATTGGTGATCCAGTAATCACCCAGGCCGCTGCAGTAATAAAATCCCGGCCCTAACAATACAATCAATCCTTATACGGCAAGGCTATTATCCATCATATAGTTCCCCCATCCCCGTGTTCATAATGAATTTTGCACATGAAAATTTTATAATCTTTTTTTAATTATTTTTCAATTCATGATAACATGCTTGCATTTCCATGACTGTACATGACATGTAGTATCATAACACATGATCTGTAATATTAAAACATATGACTTGTAATATCAAAGCACGTGGCATGTAAAATACATGACTTGTAATCAGAACTCGTGACATGTAAAACACATAACTTGTAGCATGATAAATTAACACATGATATATTAGTACACATGATTTGTAATATCAAGGTACATGACTTGTAGCATGATAAATGTTAGTGCACAATTGTAATATATCTCATTAAAATTATTTAATAATCTGGTTTCATTCTCAATGTAAATTAATAACCCAATTTGGGAATCAAATTTCTGTCTATTAATTATTTACAATTAATTCAACTAAGCCAAAGCCCAATCCCATAAATGCCCACTTATATTGTTATTTTTATTTTTCTTCTTTTCCAGCCCAAGCCCATTAAGCCCAATTTTATTTATTTTATTTCTTTTTTGTTTTTGTTATTTTCTTTGGGCCGGTCAGGCCCAGTTAATTATTTTCTTTTCTTTTCTTTTTCTTTTGTTTGTTTTTTTTTTTTTTTTTTTTTTTCCTTCTGACTGGGCTAGGCCCAGTTCCTTCTTCTTCTTCTTCTTTTGTTTTTCTCTTTCTTTTTTTTTTTTCACTCTTCTCTCGGTTCTCTAGGCCCAGCTCTTCTTCTAATTTTTTTTTTCTTTGTTTCTAATTTTGCATGGCTAAGTTAATTTTGCATGGCTCAACGTATGTATTTTTTTTTTTTAAACTGAAAATAAACAACTGTAATAATATTTATATATATATATATATATATATATATATATATATATATATATAAATCAAAATTGACCTAATAATTTGCTTTACTTCTTCAATGTCAATTAATAATCTAAAATATGAATCGAGCAATTTCAAAAAAAATAATTTAGCGTATATAAATGTAAATAACAAAACGAACGGAAATAAATATAAATAAAATAATGAAAAGAACGAAAATAGCAGTATTACTTGCCTCAGCTTGATCTCGAATATTCGGTTTGAATCTTCGGTATGGTTTGATTTTTCTTCTCTCTCTTCTTCCTTTTTTTTTTTTTTTTTCCTTTTTTTTTTTTTTCCTTCTCTGTTGTTGTTTTGGGCCGAGAGACAGAAGAAAGGAGAAGTGAGGGAAGAAAGTGAGAGCACTGAGAGGAGGTTTATTTATTTTTTTTATTTTTCCTCACATGCTTGTGACACGTGCAATCCATGCAACCCTCCTTTTTTTCCCATCGCGACAGCACACCACGCCACTCCCCTTCTCTTGACAGCAAAGAGCAGATATTATGTTAAATAATTTTTTTTTAATTTAATAATTTAATAATTTTGATTTCATGTAATATTCTTCAAATAATACCAAATTTATGTAAGACGTAGTGCTCGACGAGGGGAACACTACGAAATTATCTGTTTGTTGTTTCGATGTCCGGAATAAATGAACCGAAATTCCGAAATAATTAGAAGAATAATTTTAATATTATTAAATTAACAATTTTGGGAGTATTTTTCGGCCTCGTAAGAAAAATCTTCAAAAATCCTAAATATTACAAAACTAATAATCGCGAAGACCGAATGTCATTTGGGTGTGTGGATTTAAAGTTATGTTAACCGAAAGTTATTTCGGTGTCCAAAATCGACTTCGATGTGGCTTATTCGGCACTACTGGTCGCAAGAGAGCAATACAGATAGCTCAAAATTTTGGGGTATTACAAGTTACGCGAGAGAGCCTTGAACAAATCAAAACCAGAGAAGATCGTTTATATTCGGCCGATATCTTTAAAAGAGAAGATTTCAACGTACCGATCGTCTAAAGGAACTGCTTGACAGATCCCATCGCCACAGATCCCACAATATTGTAAAAGAGAGAGATTGAAATATAAAATCCTCTCATTTGTTCTTTTTATATCTTGTTCACTTTCATTGTAATTTAAGTTAATTCAATGGGAGGAAGCGAAGGAACTTTTGTGACGAATACCGGCAAGCTCAACACTCCGTAGAGGAGACTCGTCGTCGAGTTATTGATGAGTCGACGAATAGGTTGAAACTTTTGGGAGAGCTATAACTCCCTCTACTTTTGTAACTTTTTGCTTTATGAATAAAGACAATTCTTTTTCTTTTTATCTATTGGCTATAAAATTTGCTTGCACAACAAATAACTTGTCCTCAAAATTGTTCATTGTTTTGGTAAAACAATCCAAGGCTAATCTACGTAACTTAGATTATTAATACCGACCGGGTTACAATTATTAACCACGGTAAAGCCCTTTGAACAGAACTAGGATGATCGGTAAGGATCATTAAACTTAGACAGATGCGCCTAATTGCACATGCCTTAGTTTGGTAGAGAAGTTCAAGTGCTCATATGTGTAATTTGAACAGGTGGATACTAACCGGGTCACAACTACTAACCGCGGTGAGGCCCTTTGAAAAGAGCTAGGATGATTAGGTAAGGATCATTAAATTTAGACAGAGGCGCCTAATTGCACATGCCTTAGTTTGGTAAAGAAGTTCAAGTGCTCATATGCATAACTTGAACAAGTGGATGGTTATACTTCTAGGGATATGAACCAGATGTGACAGTCACTCTGTCATCATTCTGGTTTATTTTAAGCATAGTATTTCTTCAAAAATTTGCCATTGATCGGCATCATCATCCTATCGCCATTCTAGTTCATTAAGCGATAGGCTCCAGTAGAGTATATCGTCTCCACGATGAACGGTCCTTCCCACTTAGGTTCAAATTTACCCTTAGTCTTGTGGGTTAGAATCATTGGCCTTTTAATAGGTAGAACCAAGTCTCCTTATTTAGAGGTCCTTGGTTTAACGTTCTTATTGAATGCTTGTGAGACTCAGGTTTGATACAACTCAATTTGTTGTTGAGCCCGTAGACGTTTTTCATTCAACGCTTTTAATTCTCGCAATCTTTGTTGATGGCGCTCTTCTGTCATCATCTTTGTGGTTAGGGCCACTCTTAATAATGGTATTTAGACTTCAAGAGGCAGGACGGCCTCACTTCCATAAACTAAGGAGAACGGGGTAGTTTTTGTTGGGGTGCGAACGGTGGTGCGATAAGCCCACAAACACTCTCCTAAGTTTTCATCCCAGTCCCGTTTGTTGGAAGAGACGAACTTCCGAAGGAGTTTAATAATAGTCTTATTAAAGGCCTCAGCCAATCCAGTTGCCGCGGGATTGTATGGTGTTGAAGCAATATCCTTGATTCTAAACTTATCACAGAATCTTGAGAATCCCTGGCTGATGAATTGCGGTCAATTATCATGAATGGTTCTTTGGGGGATACCGAAGCGGTAAATGACGTGATGCTTAATAAACTTAATCACATCCATCGTTTTCACCTCTCTCATGGGCACGGTTTTGGCCCATCTTGAAAAATAATCGGTTATTATAAGAATAAACCGATGTCCTCTGGATGACGGGGGAGTTATTGGTCCCACAATGTCCATTCCCCATGCTTCAAATGGCCAACTAGCAACAGTACTGTGTGAGTATTCTGAGGGTTGATGGATGAAATTAGCATGTACTTGACATTCATGGCACCGTTTAGCATACGCCATTACTTCTGTAATCATCTTCGGCCAGTAGTATCCTAGCCTTCTCATGCGATCCCCGAGTTTTGGACCGAGCTGATGAGCTCCACACACTCCATCATGTGTTTCTCTCAGTACCTCATCTGCTTCTGCTTTTGATAAGCAGCGTAGTAGAAAACCATCACTTGTCTTTCTGTATAAGGTTTGAAGTGTATGATCATAGTAAAATCTTGGGGCCTTCTTCTTTATTGAGGCGGCTTCATTTAGATCTTCTGGCAGTATCCCATATAAGGCGTAATCCACAAGCGGAAATCGCCAATCATGGGGTTCCAGAGTTAAGCATGTTTGGCATACCTCTTTAGTTTGGAATATCGTATCCGGATGGAGGAGTTCTCTGCTACCAATAGTGATACTTTTAGCCTCATCCGGCGAGATCGCCAATGTTGCAGCTAGTGCGATAAGAGCATCTGCATAGACATTCTCATTCTGAGATATATGATAGATATAAAACTGTTCAAAATATCCTGCCAGCTCGATGGCTAGTTGATGATAGGAGATGAGGGCTTCATGTCTGACTTCATACTCACCCGTCATTTGGTTGACAATGAGTTAGAGTCTCCATATGCCTCTAGATAGTTCACCCCCAATTGCAGAGCCATTTTTAAACTAATAATGAGTGCGTTGTATTCCGCCACATTATTCGTACACGGCTCTATTAGTGAGTAGCCATTAGGCAGTTTGTATTTATGTGGGGATATCAGCACAACCCCTACTCCAGCAGCAGATCGTCTGACAGCACCATCAAAGAACATCTGCAATGGTTGTTCTTTGTTAGTGGTGTTAATCTCTAACGCCTGTCTAGGGCTGGACTAAATTGAATGGTCTGCTAAGAAATCGGCGATCGCTTGTCCCTTCAAGGCTTTTTGAGGAATAAAGTGTATATCATATGTCAATAGCAATAATGCCCATTTCGCCAATCGGCCGTTTAAGGATCATGGTTTTGTCATCAGGATTTTCAAGGAATTAATCCGTAAGATGATATGAATTGCTTGCCCTGAAAGATAGTGTCACATTTTTTAAACAGCGAACAATAGGGCTAAACATTCATTTTCAATCGGAGTATACCGATGCTCGGCCCCGATCATTGTCCGGCTTAAGTAGTAAAGGGCGTGTTCATGACCGTGCTCATTATACCGAGCAAGTAATGCTCATAACGCATTATCCATGGCCCTTACATATATGATGAATGGTTGCCCAGGGACCGGTGCCATAAGGACAGGAGGTTTGGTAAGGTATTCTTTGAGATCGTTAAACTCCTGTTGACATGCCTCATCCCATACGAAGGAAACCCCCTTTTTCATTAGTCTTGAGAATAGTTGGCTTCTTCCTGATAGGTTGGAGATAAAGCGCCGGATATAAGCCAGTTTTTCTTGTAACCCCCTTAACTCTTTAAGATTGCAGGGAGACGGCATCTCGCTGATTGCTTTTACTTTTTCGGGATCAAGAAAAATTCCTTCTGAGTTAATTACGAACCCAAGGAATCTCCCGTTGCGTACCCCTATGAAAGACTTGGCAGGGTTCATCTTCAAGTGATGTCTTCGCATAAGATTGAAGACTATTCTTAAGTCATGAAGATGATCTTCTTTATTCTTACGTTTGACCGCTAAGTCATCTATGTAACACTCTACCATTTTGCGTAAATATTTTTTAAATATAATGCTCATTACACGTTGGTAGGTGACGCCAGCGTTCTTTAGTCCAAAAGACATTACTGTATAACAGTACACACTCAGCAGTGTCCTGAAAGCCATGTGCTTTTCATCATCTGGGTGCATTTTGATCTGATTATAGCCTGAGAAGCCATCCATAAAGGACTTCCTCTAGTAACCGCTGGTGTTTTCAATTATTACGTCAGTAATCGGGTGTGGGAATTCATCCTTAGGGCATGCAGCATTTAGATCCTGAAAACTGATGCATATCTAGATCTTGCAGTTCTTCTTACGAACTGGCACTATATTAGCCACCCAATCAGGATGTTGCTCTTCTCGGATAAATTCCGATTTTATGAGCTTATTAACTTCAGCGACTATTGCCTCCATCATTCCGGCCGAAAATGCCTCTGTTGTTGCTTAACTGGCTTGGCATCTTCTTTGATGTTTAGCCGGTGTGTGGCAATCTGAGGATCAAGACCGGGCATGTCTTCATAGCTCCATGCGAACACATCTATATACTCCTTGCTAAGGGATATAAGTTCCTCCTTTTCCCGGGGAGTCAGTGTATCGCTTATAAAAATGGATTTCGGGTTCTCTTTCGTTCCCATATTAACTTGTACTAGTTTATCCTCTGTGCGCGGGTCATGCTGTTCAAAGCGGACATCCCAAAGAGTGTCCATGTGTTTAGCCCAGAAATCATTTTGAACATCAATTGGTTCCTCGTCGCTTTCCGGTGCGGCTGAAACCATATTTATTGTTAGAGATTAAAACCAGGCGCCGGTACTTAGAGCTGAATCATGGTCAAGTGGATGTAAGTCCTCATTGGTCGAAGAGTTTTCTTCGTATTTATGTGGTAATGAGGGAGGGGTAGATACATAGCCTAACCCCTTCCAGTTTTCTGATAATAGTCCGGACTCTTCCCTCTTGGTCTAAACGAAGGTATAAAATTTCGTCGCCCTTTCCCAAAGTTCAATCTCGATTTTTGGGTAAAATTATAACCCATCTTTTTCATCATTTGTCGGGAATTCTGTTCATATAAGTGAAATTGAGATGATGTTTGTTCATCACTTTCACTACTTTGTCTTTGATTAGGCAACGTAATCACTTTGCCGAAGACAATCGGTTTATGCAATACATGTCGTGGCGGTACTTCAAAGAAGTGATCTCGTCCTTTTGTTATTTTAGACCGAGAGATGATAGATGACTTTATTGGCAAATGATACGCTGCCAAAACTTCAAGTTCGGATAGGTCATCTTCCTCGGTGGATGTACTCAGACTCAGTAGCTACAGCAAGCTCGTAGACTAATTTTATATTTTCATTAATAATCTACTCATCATCTGCTACATTAGCTACATTATTATCAAAATTCATTTAAAGATTTATGCGAGGGTTAATTTCGTAATCACCCCTGTTATCCTCTTCCGGAGATTCGTACTCAGTATCGGCCTCGTTGCCGCTATCTTCGGTTCTTAGGGCTTTTTGCAGTTATTATTAGAGACTTCATGGGCTGGCTTGTAGAGCATAGTATCCGTGAAGTAGTTCTCTAATCCTTTGAATGGCTGCCTATCTGCAACTAATGTCCGGACTTCTCCTTGATCATCACAGTATTTCATGCACTGGTAGAGAGTCGACGGGACTATCATATAGGCGTGTATCCATGGTCGCCCCAGTAAAATATTATAAGATGTATCTGCATCTATAACATATCATGTAACTTCTGTCCTCAAATCTCCAATTTGACACCGAAGTTAGATTTTGCCAAGAAGACAGCTATCATTAGCGTTAAATCCATATATAGTAGTGTTTGTTGGCGTCAAACGATGGGGAAAAATCTCCAATAGCTGCATCAGCCTTCTGGGAATAACGCTTAATGCGGACCCCACGATTCACCTTTGTGGACCCGACATATCCGGTGAAATATAAAAACTTATTATATTTTATATTCCTTACCTGCATATCCTCCTCACTTGATGACAACGGGGGCAAGAGTCATGTTCCTGATCTGCCGGCTTGACAATTTGAGCTGGAAATGATTCAGAGTCTGCCAAGACCTCTCTTAACGCCTCACGAGTCGATTTCGACAATCGTAACAACTCGTAAAGCGTGACTCGAGCTGGAATATTTGCCAGCTGAGCTATTATATCAAACTTAAATGCAGCCTCCTTAGATTCCTCGTTTCTAGGATTCTTCTGGAAACGAAGTTCTTTTTGTTTTGCAGGCTTCACGAGTTCCCCGTATATATTCTTCGGGTCTATTCTGGTATAGTCCTTGAGATATGTTTTACCAGATCGAGTGCCGGAAGGGCCCGCCCCATCCTGATGAGTGGCCATAGCTTTGGGCTCCTCTTCAGAGTCTGTAAATGCCCATGCAATTATGTATTCATCTTTTATTTTTGCGAAAATAGTATTGCTAATCCGCTTTTTCCTTTGACCCCCTGCGGCAGTCCACTGTTCATCCTGTAGTAAATCAGGGTGGACCCACATGACTTCCTCGCTTTGAGTTGTTACGGGGACAAGTCCTTTCTGGACTTTTTTATATGGGACATGATTTTTCATGATCAGTTTTCCTTCTAGTATTGGGATCATCCCCGTGGGGAACTCATGGGTTCCGACCACTAAGGTTGCCATATTGACAGTGACTTTCTTTTGCTCTTCTTTTAGCATCAAGACTCCAGTTTCTATCAATACTTGGATCCTGTTTTTCAGAGGATAACAATCCTTAGTAGGGTGTCCGACATTTCTGTGGTAGAGGCAATAGTTGGGGTCGTTGGTTTTACCAGTATCCTCCGGTTTCCTATTTTCTGGAAGTTTCAGCATTCCCTTCCTAAGGAGCAGATGGAAGAGTATAGGCGTCTGTTCCGCTTTAAACGTATATGTCCTTTTTTGCTGGGGCCTATTTTGTCTCATGCCCTTTTGATTTTGGGGCTTTGGGCTCGGAGGATTTGTTTTCTGTGGAGCGACCTCTGATGCCATTACCGCTTTACCTTTATTCTTATTATTGTTTTGTATATACGGCCTATTATTTCCAGTATTTCTTGGTCCACAGGATTCTTCAACTCTGCGGATCAAGTCTTCGGCTTGCTCTCCTTGTTTGAGCAAATCCTTCCAAGTTCTAAACTCTACGGCCCCCATTTTCAAGAGCACGTTGGTCTTGAGATTATACGGACATGTCTCCACCAGTGTTTCCTGGACCATTCCATATTTGCAATGCACAGACTTCTCCCGGAACCTTTCTATAAAATCCTTTACCGTTTCTTGTTCTCCTTGCTTTGTCGCAAGGAGGGAATGAACCGATATTTCGGTATCATGCTCAAAGAAACATGCGAGAAATTATTTCTCAACGTCAAACCAGGTATTGATAGTACCTGGGGGCAGCTGCATAAACCATGTGTAGGCAGACCCTCGCAAGGTACTTGCGAATACCTTGGTCATTACAGGGTCATTGCCCATTAAATGCCCTGCTTGAGACAAAAAGTAATAAATATGTTAACTGGGAGATCCTTTTCCATCATATAGCTCTAATTTGTGCGGTTTGTATTTCTCAGGGTATGGTGTCAAATCCCATTCAGGTGGGTATGGTCTTGAGACCCCTGATTCCTTCAACTCCTTCTTGTGCATTAATACCTCGAGTTGGCTTTGTAACTTCTTGATTTTCTCTTCATGAGGATCATGAAAAGAACATCTATCCTCGTCCTCATGTGTCGAGTGGGCTTTTTCTTCTTTATCTTCCTCGTTTATTTTATTGAACGGAGTTTCTTTTCCCTTCTTGGCATTATTCTTGATAATTTTTTGCGTATTTTCGACCACTTTTGAGAGCATAATTTTAAGATGCTCGATTGTCTTTTGTTGCTCCCGACTCATTTGTTCTTGGGCTTCAAATTTTTGGTCGATATCGTCAGATCTATCCATCATATGTGATGCTGACTTCTGCAATTTAGACGATGCCGAAGAACGAGGAGAGGATATGGCCGAATTATCACTATCATCGTCGTAAGAACATTTCACGAGTTTCTTATAGTTTCGGGCCGAGATAGCGCCTGACTTAAGTCGGGTAAAGTGATGAGCTTCTTCATCGCTTGATTCTGAATCACCATTCCTTTCTATGATTTTCTTTCTCTTTCCGACCATATTAGAAGTTACAACTTTCCATTCTTTTTCTCGAAGAGCAGTTTTTGTCTTTTTAGCAGGATTTTTGTCCGACTCAGTTAATCGTTCGAACACCGATACCCTGTTCTTGCTGCAACAACAATTGTCTATTACAACGGATACCGCTGTCATAAGCTGCTGGCAGTGACAAGTAGGTTCAGATTGGACATGGTTCATATTTTTTTTCTTGGTTAAGTATTCTCTACGGTCAGTGGTCTTAGATATGGGGTCGTGGGGCCCACTCATCCTTTGAGAGGGTCTAGGGGCCCATTGAAGTTTCTCGAAACTATTGGAGTCAGGTTCTGGTCTAACAATGCAATGATCAACCCTGATTTTGTATTCAGATTGATTTACGCGGAGCTGAGAGATAGCTTCGCGATTTGACATGCGGGGCTGAAAAATAGCCTCGCTTTTGGATTCGCTAGCCTCGTGTTTTACGCTGGCTTGAAGTCCTTGCAGAAGTTTATCTTATGGAATCTTAGCCCCGCGTGGAAGAAAATTCTTGCACGCTGGCTTATTTTTACTATTAACGCAAATCATAATTTCGCGTTTAGCACGATTTTTGCGATTAAAGCAAATTTGCCAATCATCTTCGCGATTTACGCGGAGCTGAGGAGTCTTGCGTTTATCGCAAGTATTACTGGCTTCGCGTTTATCACTAAGCTCAGTAGTAGTCTCGCGTGGAGAATCACACGCTGGTTTTAAGGAAATTTTATCCTCGCGTCTATCGCGAGTGTTAGAAATCTTGCGTTTATCGCAAGTATTACTGGCTTCGCTTTTATCGCTAAGCTCAGTAGTAGCCTCGCGTGGAGAATCACACGCTGGCTCTAAGGAATTTTATCCTTGCGATTAACACGAATGTTAGAAATCTTGCGTTTATCGCAAGTCTTACCATCGCATTTGTCACTTGGCTGGTCTTGCGATTAACGAGAGCCAATTTGCAAGGGACTATAGTCTCGCGTTTTGTAAAGTTAGCCTCGCATTCGATGCGGGCTTTGAGGGCCTTTCGCCTAGCTCTCCGATTTCTATTTTGGAGTTTGGTTATGGTCAATCCAGTTCCCAAGCTTTCTTCGGCAGTAAAGAGGCCATCCTCTGCTAGATTTTCCTGTCCAAACGACGGCTCTATGGCCACGGTCTCCAAGGGTCGCTGTTTATCGGTGGATTCCTGATTACCCGATCTTCGGGTATTGGAGCACACGCGACGATAGGGTCGCGTTTCGGTCAGGTTACCTGACTCAGAGGAGAGATACTCATCGTACTTCTGCTGGTCGATCTCTACGACTAGCATGTTCACGTCGGATCCGATCCTCTCGACGTTAGATTGTGCCACGATCTCTTTTTTGGTGAAAGAGACTTCTCCCACTGTGGTCGCCAGTTTGTTCGCAGTAGAAATTTGCTTTCTTTCCATTGAATTCAACTTAGATTACAACGAAAGAGAACAAGCAAAAGAACAAACGAGAGGATTTATAATTTATCGCTCTCTTTTACAATGAATTGTGGGATCTATGTGGCGATGAGATCTAACTAGTAGCTCCTTTTGACGATCTGACGACGATGGTTTTCTTGTTCTTGATGAAGAAGATGCTGGCCGACTTTGGATGATCTTCTCTGGTCTTGATTCGTTCAAGGCTCTCACGCGTAACTTGAACTTCACAAAAACTTCCAAAAGATCTCCTAAGGCTTCCTCAAGAGGGTATTTATAGCCTTAGGATAATATGAGAGTTTCTATATAAATAGAATTTGTATTCATCAAGGATTCCAATCAAATATTTTAGTTTGATTTAAATCTCTTGATTTAGAGTTCTGATTGGACTTAATTTGGGTATTTGGATAAGTCCAAATTTTAATCTCAATCAATTTATGATTCTGGTTATCTACTCACGCGGAGCTAATTGCATCAAAACGCGGAGCTAAGAAACCAGAACGCGGAGCTATTGATTAGCTCCACGTTTTACTCATACGCGGGGCTAAAATAGCCAGGCGCGGAGCTACAGAGTTAGCTCCGCGTTCTGTTGTGGAAAACTTCATTTTACTTAGAAACTTTCACTGCCAACAGGAACAGAGTTATTCAGGAGTTAAGCTGTCTCGACAGCTTATTGGAAGTGCTAGAGGCGAAGTGTCCCTACTGGGTTGCGGAGCGAAGACCCTAACCCAAAAAAAATTATATATTATAATAATATGAATTCGATGATGAAGTTATAATTTTGCTAGTCAATATATGATGAAAGTACAACTTAATGAAAATCTAAATTTTGTCGGTTAATAAAGAAAATAGTTTCTAGAGAGAGAGTTACCAAAAAAAAAAGTTCTATTAGATGGCCAAAAACAGAATTTAGTTTTAACTCTTTGTACTTAAGGAAGGAAAATTCTATTGGCCAAAAACAGAATTTACTATTTACACCAAACTTTTATTTTGAAATACTATCATTTTTTTTCCAAAAATATCCCTCCCCATTTTCTCTAGCTCCTTATCCGTTCATTCCATTTTTATCCATTTTTGTTTTGAGTCGAATGTTAGTTTAAGAGCAAAAAATATTTTGGTTAGATATTAATACCCAATTAAGAAATATGCTGGTCTGGGTATTAATATCCGACCAGTAAGTGAAGTTTTCCTACAAAAAAAAGTTAATTAATGATAAATTTTAAACAAATATGCTTAAAACCTAAAAAATATTTTAAATCGTACCTTAGATTTGTCATCCGACACCAACTGTATGTTAGAATTTTCCATTTGCATAATAAAACTCAAATTTCAAATCTAAATTTCACATGTTACGGTGAAATCAAAGAATTTAAAATTTTTCTAATTTTTTTAGGAACGTTAATGTAAAAAATTTTAAGGAGTTAAGAAATCAAATCAATAATTTTATTGGAGGTGTGTTTTTATTAAATACAAAAAAAATATTTAGGATTTTAGAGAGAAAATAAAGAAAAAAAACGATGAGTCATGATTCCAAATTTTAAGAAGTTTTAATTTGAGATTTATAAGGGTAATTTAGTTAAAAAATAATAATAAATTTGTAATTATTTATAAATTTTAAAATTATAAGAATAAAATGATCGTGTGCAAATAGAATTTTTCTTAATGAAGACAGCTGTATGAGGGCAAGTTCATAAAGGCTGTAAATATTGAGATAAAAAAAAAATTGAGAGAAGCGATTGCTCTTGGTATGAGAGTGAGTCTACTCCTGCCAGCAAAGTCAAAAAAAGATATCGTAAATTTTTAAGTTGGGATAAAAGTGAACGGTACTTGATTTTTCATATTCAAAAATTAAAATTAAAATTAAAAACTTACTAAATAACTTGATGTGAATGTGATTGTGTGACGGCTGCAGATCCTAAAATTATAGTGCCAGCACTGTAAAAAAGAAAGATACAGTAATTTTTCTCAATTATCACGTGCATCGCACGTTCTCGTAGATTAGACGAAGACGCAACTCGTTTTTGAGAAGTACACGGGATATTTAGTGACATCATCATCCGGAGTCTGACATTACCATTGACTGTCATGAAATATTGGCATCGGTTAGCAAAAGAACGATGAAGGTACATTTTGCTTCCGCAACAGTGGAAGGCCACTAATTTTATTTGCTCACGGTTACCCAAAATCCCAACCCACCCTTCAATATTCCATTGAGGAAGTTTCCGCGAAGCTTCCCTGCTCTCTGGCGTGCTGAATGTAATAAAGTCTCCGACCAAATTACCAACTTTTGAGAAGTTCCATCATGTCAATTTTTTTTCTTAAAAAGGAAAAATCAAAACAGCAACAACTAAGTTTTTTATCTCAAGTACTTGAGGTGGACTACATGAATAAAAAAAAAAATCATACCGGACCGATCACTTTGATATTTTATTCCATTCATTTCTATCAAGTAATATCTCCTTATTTAAAACTCTAGACTCAATATCTTTGCATATCACATCTATCCATATTTTCTTCGGTTTTTTCTTCTTTCTTTTAACTTGTTCTATGTTGATAAATTTCCCTCTTCGAACTGGTGCACTTGTAGACCCATATTAAAAAAGAAAAATCAACAATCATAAATATTTTACTCTCAAATTATAATTTGGGTTCGTTGAAATTATTTTATATTTTTAACATAAAATATTGCTATATAGAACGTTTAGAGGATTAATTACACTCAGACCTTCTGTAGTATTGGGCATGTAACACTTATACCCCTTGAAGTTTAAAACTCTCACTTAGACCTCCTGGACCAGGGGTCTGAATGTAATTAAAACACGGTGATTTAGATACTTCAAGGGGTCTAAGTGAGAGTTTTAAACTTCAGAGGGTTTAAGTGTTACATGCCCCAAACTACAGGGGGTCTGAGTGTAATTAACCCTATTAAAAATATAAAACAATTTTTTCTGGCACTTATTCAGAATTTTGGTACAGTAAAAATAAAATTATTTTGTGTTTTCAATATTTTTCAATTCTAATCCTTATATTTAGAAACTGTTAGCACTCATTCAGAATTTTGGTACAGTAAAATAAAGTTATTTTGTGTTTTCAATATTTTTCAATTCTAATCCTTATATTTAGAAACTGTTAAAGTATAAAAGGCGAAATTGCTTTGCTTTGAATATTGTTCCAATGAATTCAATTCACACAGAATAGAATTGTTGTGTAGAGGCAAAATGTAAGAGCAACTTCAAATATTTGAAAAGACTATCTTTAATTTTTCTAATAAAATAACAATTTGAATATGTTAAGTTACATACAATACCCCAATTTCTATATTATCCCAACAAAAAAAAGGGTTATTTACTGGTTTGTCCCTCAATCTTTATATATTATAATTTAGTCCCTAAAATCTTCATATTTAGATTTAGTCTCCAAATCTCCTAAGTTACTACAATTTAATCCCTAAAATCTCATAAGTTACTACAATTTAGTCTTCTTCTCTAACTTCCGTTAACACTGTTTAATTTTTTACCTGATATTATCATTTTACCCTCCTTATTCATTATTTCTCTTCCTCCTCTCTTCTTCTCATCTTTTCTCATTTTCTTCTTTATTCCTTCTCTCTTCTCCTTTCTCTTCCTTCTCTGTTCCTCCTCCTTTTTTTATTGGGAGAAGAGAGGAGGAAGAGAGAAGGAGAAGAGATGAGGAATAATGAAGATAAAAAGAAGAGAGGAGGAGGAGAGAGGAGGGAGAGAGAGAATAAATAAGAAAGGGTAAAATGGTAATATTAGGTCAAAAATTAAACAGTGTTAACGGAAGTTAAGGAAGGGACTAAATCCTAAATATGAAGATTTAGGGACTGAATCATAATATATAAAGATTTGAGGGACAAACCAGTAAATACCCACAAAAAAAATTTATCTTTAGAAGCAGTAATTTTGACTTTTCTGATATTGTCACCCTCCGTTCAAAGTCGACAGCCACGTTCTGACGTTCCCAACACCCACTAGCCATAACATGTCAAGAGGCGTGCTTTTAAATTAATAACCGCGTGACACTATAAAACTCCCCCCACCAGGCTATTAAACCACACAGCAACAGACCCTGTCACTAATCCACGGGCCCCACCGTTTATTTACCTGTGGTCACACAAGAATCTGGTGCGATAAAATATTCATCCACTCCAGGATTCCTTGCGTACTGCAAACACTAGCTGTTCGTCTTCTATATTTAAAGAACACGTCTGCATTGTTACGCTATCGATCTCAGAGGGAGACGACAATACAAACTACAAAAACCCTAAAAATCTCAATGTTTTTTTAATCTCTCCTCAAATCTCCAAAACTTTCTTGTTCTCTTCTCTCAAATCGTAGGGCTTTGTTCGTAGATCCGTGCTATCATGGGAAAGGGGGGCAAAGATCTTGGATCGTTCCCCGCGTGGGCGCGGACCGTGCCGGAGTGCGAGGCGGCGTTCGAGGTCTCCGCCGACCGCGGCCTCTCCTCCAGCGACGTCCCCAACCGCCGCCGGATCCACGGCTGGAACGAGCTCGAGAAGCACGAAGGCCCCTCGTTGCTTCAGCTGGTCCTCGACCAGTTCAACGACACCCTCGTCCGGATACTCCTTGTCGCCGCCGTCGTCTCCTTCGTCCTCGCCTGTATCGACGGCGATGAGGGCGGCGAGGCCGGGATCACGGCCTTCGTGGAGCCCCTCGTCATCTTCCTCATCCTCATCGTGAACGCCGTCGTCGGGGTCTGGCAGGAGAGCAACGCGGAAAAGGCGCTGGAGGCGCTGAAGGAGATCCAGTCGGAGCACGCGGCGGTGAGGCGCGACGGCGAGCTGATCCCCAGTTTGCCGGCGAAGGAGCTCGTACCGGGGGATATTGTTGTTCTGAGAGTCGGCGATAAGGTCCCGGCCGATATGAGGGTTGTTAGTCTGGTGAGCTCGACGTTGAGGGTCGAGCAGGGGTCGCTTACCGGTGAGAGCGCCGCCGTCAACAAGATGAACAGGCGGGTGGACAGCGAGGACACCGATATTCAGGGGAAGGAGTGTATGGTCTTCGCCGGTACCACCATCGTCAACGGCAGCTGCGTCTGCCTCGTTACCCAGATCGGGATGAACACCGAGATCGGGAAGATACATTCTCAGATCCACGAAGCTTCGCAGGGCGACGATGATACTCCACTGAAGAAGAAGTTGAATGACTTTGGGGAGACGCTGACGATGATGATCGGCGTGATTTGTGCTCTAGTTTGGTTGATCAACGTGAAGTACTTCTTCACTTGGGAGTATGTCAATGGTTGGCCCGGCAATTTCAAGTTCTCCTTCGAGAAGTGCACGTATTACTTTGAGATCGCGGTGGCTTTGGCGGTGGCGGCGATCCCCGAGGGGCTGCCGGCGGTAATCACCACATGTTTGGCATTGGGCACGAGGAAGATGGCCCAGAAGAATGCGCTCGTGAGAAAGCTGCCGAGCGTGGAGACTTTGGGTTGTACCACGGTGATTTGTTCCGATAAGACGGGTACATTGACGACGAATCAGATGTCGGCCGTGAAAGTTGTGGCGGTCGGTAGGTGGACCGATAGTTTAAGGAGTTTCGTGGTGGATGGGACGACTTATGATCCCCGCGACGGCATGATTCACGACTGGCCCAGTGGTGGCATGGATGAGAATCTTCAGATGATCGCCAAGATTGCTGCTGTTTGCAATGACGCCAATGTTACGAGGTCGGGTCATCAGTTTGTGGCCAGCGGCATGCCAACAGAGGCTGCTTTGAAGGTAAAAATCTAATCTTTTTTGACCTTTTTGTTATATATAAATTGCTGTCGTAATTCCAATTTTTGTTTAGTGGAAATACCCAATTTTAATTTTTGTGGCTTGAACTTAGCTTTCAGATCATGTTTTTTTTAAGTGAGCAAGCATGTCAAAACTTTTATCAGCCAACCTTTCTTGCACGACCTTTGCTGTTTCAAAATCATTTGAAAAAAGATCTTTTTTCATTCTAATTTATATATTAATTATGATCAGTTTTTTTTTCCTTTTTTAAATCAACACAAGTTGTTTCTGTCTTAGTTCAATATTTATTTGATACATGTTGTATTGATTCACTATTTGTTTTTTAAACGATATTAATTAGTTAGACATGCATGTTGGTACTCCTTCTGTAACATGTACTTTTGTTTGTCCAGGTTCTTGTTGAGAAAATGGGGCTTCCCAGTGGTGTGAATGGTTCAATTTCGGAATCTGCAGAATTACTTAGTATGTTGAAATACCTCAAAGTTATGTTTTATACTCCTATTTCTGACGTTTTCTATGCTTGCATACTTAATATATACTACTGTGCTTATTTCTATAAGGATGCTGTCAATGGTGGAATGGGGTTGCGCACCGGATGGCAACTCTGGAGTTTGATCGTACCAGGAAATCTATGGGAGTTATTGTAAGATCAAATTCAGGAAGCAATTCCCTACTTGTGAAGGTACTCTTTTCCTTGAATCTATTTTCTTGAATCTATTTTTAGAATTTAGGGTAAGAACTGTTTGCACTCAAAAACATGGTAAATGTTTGTTACTCGACTCAAGGGGTGTTTGGCATCGAGCAAGTGTGGTGGTTTGCAGCTGCAGTTGCCCCATCAAAGGTTTTTGCTTTTTGGTTGTAGCTGCAGTTTTATAATTTTGTAAATGCAGTTACACAATCAGTTAGACATTTGCAGTAAAACTTGCAGTAACTTACAGTAACTATAGTTACGAAAAATGTGCGGATAACACCTACTCTTCCTTTTCTTAATAGTGATTGTATCGTTGATAAATATGGTACTTCTCATAGATCTCGATAATAAAGGGCAAAAATTTTAAATTTTTGCAACTTTAGTTAATACTTGCAATTCTAAATCCAGACATTGTAATACAAGTTTTAATTATTTTTATTATTGCATTTTCACTTACAATAATACAACTTGCAACTTGCAAAGCTACTTAATGGTCCTATAGTGATGCTGCTCCATCAACACAGAACTGCTGATTCATCAATCATACACAAGCCAGCCAGTTTCGCAAGTATGCTTCATACAGATAGAATAGAGTTCCAACTTTACATAAATTGCACTTCATCAAAAGATATGTATGGTAAACCTCTTGAGGCTGGCTATGAAGATCAGAATATTGGAAATTTACTCAAAAATGGCTATTTGACTACATTTTTGATAGTTGATATCCAAAGTTTTGGGCCATCTTTTCTAACTATCTATTAAGCATTAAGCATTCTCCTCGGCTAGGAAGCTTATGCGGACAATGTTTCCCTTTATAGAATTTCACCAATTGTGGTGTATTAGATTTGATTTACCACATATGAATGATGGGGAGAAAGGAAAACACTGCTCTGGACAACTGTGAGTTCCAGTCTGGTTGGTATTCGGATGGAGACGGACAATATCAAGTTTTAGAGTGTTAAATGTAAAACATCTATACATCACTCACCCCAATATATGTCAGGCTATAATTTTATAATTATTTGGTCTGATGGTACACTTTGCATGACATTCGCTTATAGTGCAAAGTCACTGAAAACTAATTGTCTACCTTAACTTTTTGTCTACCTTTAAAAATATATCCTCAGACATATTATGAGCTGGATGAAATACTGATCACCACCATTGATAGCTCCTTTAAGCTCCAAATTTTCTATACTCTTTGGTGAATCACTTTCTGGTCACTGTCCTCAACTATCCCCTTGTGGACCTTGTGCCTTTATGGTCTACGCTTTAGATATACCAGAGGATATTAATAAATAAACACTTTGCCATAAATGTCTTGAACCTCTGTACATGCTCATATGGTGTAGATGGATGAATTGTGGGGTGTTAATAAATAAACACTACGCTTTATAGATTGCTTTTGCTAGCCTGTTTGTCTTTTACCTAATGGATATTCAATCGCTGAATACCTCTAGAAGCAGAATTCCTTGATGAGGATGTTGGTAATTGTGGGATTCTTTCAGGCTCAAGAGATTTGTGCATCCTGGAATGCTCTTCCAAAGATGTTGACATCTGTTAGCAGTTTAAATGCAGCCACGCTCACGCCTTGTTGAGGAAATGACTACATAAAGACTCAAACAAGTTATCAGTTTAAGAGGGCTTACATAGCTGTTCCATAAACATGGGTTAATGATTCACACAATAAATTTATACGTCTGCTTCAAGGAAAGGTTTAACTCATAGAAGCGTGGGAGCATAATTAAGTTTGTTATCTCCCTTTTAAAATTTCTTCTTTGCTTAGTTATTGTCTCTTTTCTAGCGTTGCACTGTTCAAGGAATTGTTTAGAACCATTGTATAATCCACTAATTGTGAACGCGAATGTTCAAGTGTAGCTTACAGATCAAATTAAGTTTCTCTGCTGCGGAACTTACTATTGACATTGTTCCATGCATAGTGTTAAAACATTTCAAAAAGTTCAAAATCATGGTGTTGCATCATTATCAAATTAGTTAATATGTGATATACGTCATGGTGTTTCCCTAAGGTTCAAGTACTGTCATGCTTCCCTGAGCCGTCTACCTCGTTTTTTGTCCTTAACTTGCAGTATACATGGATATAATTATGGACTCTTGCTAATATACCAATCATAACTGATCGTGCTTCTAAGTGTCAGAAAATTTAGCCTTTTTTGTTCAAAACATAGTAAGCAAATGAATCAACACTGAATGAAGAAAAAGGACTCGTGTAGTGACACCAAATATTGTTATACAGGTTCTTGTTTTTTTTTTTTTTTTGGGTTTTCTTTTTGTATTTTTTTTTTTATCTTGTGAAAGTGGGATTTTTTTTTTTTTTTGGGGTTCTTGATGTTAAACTGACTCATTATATGGTATATTTTGTATGCAGTCTATATGAACATAATTACTGAATCATGCTGTATGTATCTGTGATAACTGAATTGATCATGCTTTTGAGATTTGGATTTTTGAACATTTATATTCGGGACATAGTAAAAGCAACTGAATTATATTAAAAGAAAATGAACAACAGTGAATGAAGAATAAGGATTTACATAGCAACACAACATAAGTGAATTGCAGACTTTTTTTATCTTTCAGCAAATAAAGACTGCTAAGTGTCAATTTAGCAGTGTCTTAGTAAGTGTGTAAGAGGTCAGGGGTTCGAACCCACTAACATCTAAGCTACATCCTTTAATAGGTGGGATTGGGATTGGATCACTACATAGCAACACAACATATGTGAATTGCAAACTTTTTTATCTTTTAGCAAATGAAGACCGCTAAGTGTCACTTTAGCGGTGTGGTAAAACCTCTTAGTAAGTGTGCAAGAGGTCAGGGGTTCGAATCCACTTACATCTAAGCTACATCCATTAATTGGGGGGGATAGGGATTGGATCACTACATCCCGGTTCAAAGTTTATTAAAAATATAAAAATTGAAGACTGTATCTTGCTGCATTGGCTTTATGAAAAGTTTAAGTCAGGTTTCATGATAATAAAATATTCACTTCATAGAAAATTTCCAGGAACAACATTAGTAACACATTCTATCCATCTAGCATTAATCTCTGGACCATATATAAGTGTTTTAATCTTTACCTGTTTCATGTGAAATGGTAATTGATCTGGAATCTATTTATGCCTGCTCTTGATCTAACCATAGACATTTTACTGTGCATCCTTGACAAAGTGATATGCTTTTGCACCTCATTCTTAGTCCATTTGTTTATGCTTTTCTTGTTCGTTGGTTTCTGATTTTAATTATCCCACCATTAAATCTTCTCATGGTGAAATGCTCACTAAATAAATCTGCAATTTTGCCAGGGAGCTGTTGAAAATTTATTGGAAAGAAGTTCCTACATTCAGTTACTTGATGGTTCTGTTGTTCAGCTGGATGAGACTTCCAAAGGGTTAATTCTTGAATCCCTTCATGAAATGTCAACTAGAGCTTTGCGCTGTTTAGGTTTTGCATACAAGGAAGATCTTTCAGAATTCAATACATATGATGGTGAAGATCACTCTGCACATAAGCTACTTCTTGATCCATCTAATTATTCTTCAATTGAGAGCAATCTCATTTTTGTGGGATTGGTTGGCTTAAGAGTAAGATGACATGCTATTATTATATTCGGAAGGCCAACTTTCTGTTCTACCTTTTAGTTTGTGTGATTATGTCAATTCTTCATGATTATTGCAGGATCCTCCTCGCGCAGAGGTTCATAAAGCTATTGAGGATTGCAGAGCAGCTGGCATTCGAGTTATGGTAATAACAGGTGATAATAAGGAGACAGCAGAAGCAATTTGCCGTGAGATAGGTGTATTTAGACCTCATGAAAACATCACTTTAAAAAGCTTCACAGGGAAAGAATTTATGGCTCTTCCTGATAAAAAATTACGGTTAAGGCAAACAGGTGGCCTTCTTTTCTCCAGGGCTGAACCAAAGCACAAGCAAGAAATTGTGAGATTACTCAAAGAAGATGGTGAAGTGGTTGCCATGACGGGTGATGGGGTGAATGATGCCCCTGCTTTGAAATTGGCTGATATTGGTATTGCTATGGGTATTGCTGGGACAGAGGTATGTCATTTCATCCCTTCTTTTCTAGTCTGTTACTGCAGACACTTATTTCTTTGTATGATTGATGGCTCTCTACTTTGGTTCTTTTAGAATTGCTTAAAGTTTTAAACTTGCTTGGCTACAAGACCAAATAATGAAATGGGACCTAGGTGCCGAATCTTATTAGTTTCGAACTTCATTAGCAGTTAACCATCACTATAGACTTTGTAAAGTTCAAGGATTCGATATTGCTTTGTTCATCTTTGTTGTTTTTAATAATCGTATTCGTGTGATTTCAACTTTTTAATAAAGTACAAGACCAAAAAATGAAATGGGACCTAGGTGCCGAATCTTATTAGTTTCGAACTTCATTAGCAGTTAACCATCACTATAGACTTTGAAAAGTTCAAGGATTCGATATTGCCTTGTTCATCTTTGTTGTTTTTAATAATCGTATTCGTGTGATTTCAACTTTTATCTTTGGCGGGTGACATTTGTTTTTAATTATCACTATCTTGTGCATGTATACACGTGTAAATCACTATCTTGTGCGTGTATACATGTAGAAAATGATTTTTATCAGACAGAGCAAAAAATTATATAATGATACTGGTGAAAAATATAATGTTAATAAGTATGCTAATAAGCATGTATACACGTGTAAATCACTATCTTGTGCGTGTATACATGTAGAAAATGATTTTTATCAGACAGAACAAAAATTTTTATAATGATACTGCTGAAAAATATAATGTTAATAAGTATGATAATGATAATCAGGAGATAAGTTGCTTTCTGTAGCATATTAATAACTAACAAGTTTAATATTCAAATATAGTGCGGATAAGTGCGAAATTCAGAATTTAGGGTTCACCAGAATGTATATAAACATGTCAATTTTTATGCATATTATACTGCTAGTACTCCATATGCACGAACAGTAAATTTCTAGTGATTTGCTTCGTGTTTCTTTGTCTAGTGACATTAAAACAGGATTTAATTCAGTCTGCTTTTTTATTTTTTACAGCCACCAGAATCTAACCTGACTTTTGCTTTTACAGGTTGCTAAGGAGGCTTCTGACATGGTGTTAGCAGATGATAATTTCAGTACTATCGTTGCTGCTGTTGGTGAAGGCAGATCTATATATAACAATATGAAAGCTTTCATAAGGTCATCCTTACATTTGATGTTTCAATTTCATCTTGTCTATGCTTCTAAAACTTTTTAGTCAGATCTACATTTTTTACCTTGGTAAAAAAGATTTATGATGGTGTACATTTTATTGGTATTCCATCCAAAGTCATAAATTTATGTATATGATGACCTCAATTACTAAAAGGTTTTGTTGCATTGCATTTAAAAATTTATTAATTTTGATTGTTACGTTTTATTAGTTAAACATGTTATCATAAACTCCTCAATTTACTTATATATTTATATTATTGATGCAGGTACATGATCTCCTCTAACATTGGTGAAGTTGCCTCTATTTTTCTAACAGCAGCATTAGGAATTCCTGAGGGGTTGATACCAGTTCAGCTGCTGTGGGTCAATCTTGTAACAGATGGCCCCCCTGCTACTGCTCTTGGATTTAACCCCCCTGATAAAGATATCATGAAGAAATCCCCACGAAGGAGTGATGACTCCTTGATCACCACCTGGATTCTATTCCGATATCTGGTAGGCAGTTCTACTCCTGTCACGCATGTTACCATTAATTTACTTGGGATATGTTTTTGTGCTAAATTAGTAATGCACGGTTTGCTAGTCAAAATATAGTTTTATCACCTGTGGTGGAATAGAAAGTCCATAGGTTCTCAAATTTGCAATCCTTAGTCCTGCATGTATGCCATTGACAATATGCTTGCTGATCAAGGACTTATCTGTACCAACAACTCTATTATTTATTTATTTTTAACTTTCTTTTACTTTGCATTGATGAATAAATTACATACTGATATTTCCGGACATATTGTGAATTTGATAGGGTGGTAATTCTTTCATAGGTTATGCCATCATAGAAAGGTTTCAAATAGGTTGTTTTCTTGATCTATGTTCTTCAATTATTAGTTTTCTGGTCTTTGTCATCTATACCCACAATTTCATATCTAATAGAACTTGATAGAGTGGTTTTACTTCTGCTAGTAGATTCTATGTATATTGACTGTCCTTAGTGACATACTTTCATTATTAGCTGGACTATTCAAGCAACCAAAATGGTTGCATAGATGGTGCTTTAAACGGTGTTAGTACTAAAAGTAGGGATGAGAATGGGCGGCTTTAAGGGCCAATCCTTAGCCCGCCTTATTAAAAATTTAAATTAAAAAAAAAAGAAATTTCTTTAATTCGAAAATTTGAATAGGGCGGGCCAAGAATTGACCCTTGGACCCGTCCATTCTCATTAGAGATGGTAATGGACTTTGGCCCGTCCAATACAAAATTTTGAATTAAAAATTAAAATTTTATTTTTCTAATTCAAAATTTTGTATTGAGAGGGCTAAAATTTGGCCTTTGGACTTTCTCAGTCCTAACTAAGATTCGCGGATATTCCCAGATTCTGGAGGAATGTTGGATGCCTCCAGGATTGGGCAGGACCTCTAAGAGGTCTTGATTCCTTCAATTGATAATTATATTTTATTTTCCTCTTAGAAAGGAGTTGGTTGTGCAGAACTTGTCATCCCCATTTCTTTTTGTTAGTTTCATCTGATACCATATTGGTTTTTTTTTTTTTGAGATAAAATCTGATACCATATTGTTAATGCCATCCTATATTAAAGATTCCCGATTCTTGTTTATATCACAGTTGCAAGTATGTGAGGAAATAATGGTAGTGATCCAGTCATCAAAGATTAAATTATACATACGTAATCTTTCAATGTAAGCACAATATCCTTAAATCTATGGATGAGTAACCTATTCCCTTTCACCATGCAGGTTATAGGTCTCTACGTTGGTATTGCTACAGTAGGAGTTTTCATCATCTGGTACACTCATGGATCCTTCCTGGGAATAGACTTGAGTGGTGATGGACACACCCTTGTTACATATTCCCAACTCTCCAACTGGGGCCAGTGCTCGACTTGGGAGGGCTTCAAGGTTAACCCCTTCACCGCTGGATACACTACTTTCTCCTTCGACACCAACCCATGTGACTACTTCCAGACTGGTAAAGTGAAGGCAATGACACTCTCTCTCTCCGTCTTGGTGGCAATTGAAATGTTCAATTCTCTCAATGCGCTGTCTGAGGATGGCAGTCTCTTGAGTATGCCGCCTTGGGTCAACCCATGGTTGCTTGTCGCCATGTCGGTTTCATTTGGGTTGCACTTTTTGATACTCTATGTTCCTTTCCTTGCTCAAGTCTTTGGAATTGTGCCCTTGAGTTTCAATGAGTGGCTCCTGGTGCTGGCAGTTGCTTTCCCTGTGGTTCTCATAGATGAAGTGCTGAAGCTTGTGGGACGGTGCACAAGCACTTCCGGGGCTAAAAAACTTTCTGAGAAGCACAAGGATGAGTAGGACACTGGTTCTAGCATGCAGAATCCATTCTTTAACACTTCAACTTATTCTTTTTCTACATCAGGAGCAGGGATTTGAGGTTTGAAATTCACTCGATCCCTCAGTGCAATTTTGTACTTCAGAAAATAACTCTATTTTTATTATCTTGTTTCCTTTTTTTAGAAGTAGATTTGTTTAGGTTATTTTAAAGGCAGACAGATACTAATTTTTATGCAACTGAGAAGAAACAGCTGACAATATTCCAACAGATGTATGGATGATAATCGACGCATCCGTCCATTGCTCAATTTTTGGTTTGTCCTGTATGAAATTTTGAATTAGAAAAATAAAATTTTTATTTTTAATTCAAAATTTTTTTTAGGACGGACTAAAAATTGATCCATGCACCCCTCCATTACCATCCCAGATGTGAACAAGAATTTTTCAGTCCATAAACCTATATTTTATCAGCACTGGACAATAAATTAGACCTCTCTTGCTGTTTTATTTGTTTCAACTGAGCTGTAGGTTTGTATAAGCTCCTTTCGTGTTTCATGATTTGTATAGAGATATCAGCAGACCTTGTAACATTTCAATTTTTATTTACATTCAGTCATCTTTTGGCAATACTTGCTCTACAATATATATTAATTCTAGATGGTTAAGTACATTAGCTGCTTGAGTTTGAATAGTTTAAATTAGCAATTTACTCGAGTTCCATTTGCTTGTTAGTACATAAAATCTCTTTTGCTGTGCACACCTTCATTTCTTATCTTTTGGTGGAATAAAGAATCACAATATTATTTGGTAGCATCAAAATTAGTTTGGTGTTGAATAATTCATGCTCTTCAATATGTTACCTATACAAAGAGATGCAGTTAATATATCATGAGTTAAAAGTATCAGTGTCGAAAACAAAGCAAGTTGACTCTTGAGTTGAGAAGATATAACCACCCTCGATAAGCAATTTTCTTTCACATTGAGAAATGTTGCTCTAGTCATGTTTACAGACCTCTATTTCTCCACTTTATGTAGGAATTCATTCAAAAGTGACGAAGTTAAAGCTGCTCTATATTGAGATTTGAGAATGCCTCCATAAACAATTCCATATAAAGACATCTTAGATATGAGAGCTGCCAACTCAGGTCACTTATGTGAACTAACAGTAAAAAAACACACTGCTCATATTAAAAAAAAAAGGATCAATTTTTTGGGCCACACATCCACATAAATAGATTTATTCAAACACAAACCAAACCCATTATAAATCATTTGCCGTCTCAGTTATCTCCCATCTCAAGAATTTTATCAATTTTGGATTGATATAGGACTTAAGTCCACATTCAACCCCTTCATTCGAATACGCTTTAACATCTCTCGAGCTACAAAGAATTCTCGACGCAAACACACAAAGACGAAAGCTTCGGCCTCGTAGTTACTGAGAAAGCAACTCTAGTTGTGGTACATCCGACAAAATTTATTCTGGCTCAACTATATGTTAATGGTTGTGCACCGAAAGCTTGTATCTGAAACCAAAAGGTCTTGACTTCTTGGTTGATATAAAATGTTTGAAAGTCATGCAGCCAGCATGGTCACCATTTAACATGAAATTTACGAAAGCCAAGAAACTTATCAAATTTTGTTAAAAATTACATGGAACTGCCCAACAATGAAATTGACCAAAACCAGGCAAATACAAGTAGTACATCTGAATCCATTGTCACTGAGGTCAAATTCATTTCCCAGTTTAAGACATGTAAACTTAAAAATGGGGGAAATAACTTAGGACCGAAGGTTGATCACTACAGAAATGAGAAAATCACTTAACAGCCTACCGAATATGTTCCTATGTAAATAAAAAAAAGGAAGGAGATGGCTCAGACAAATCGGAAAGGCCGAACTAGCGGTTGAAGAAGAAACAAGACTAAAATTAGATTGGGTGGTGAATGAGAGTGCTAAAAATGGTAATGGATGCATCAACTTGTCAAATTTTGATCTCTCCTATATAGAATTTGGAATTAGAAATATGAAATTTTCACTTTTAATATAAAATTTTATAAATAACGGATAAAAAATTGCCATCCCTGTACCCCCACCTCTAAGCTCGAAACAAAAGTCGTGTGCTTAAACCATGTTTTCAGCCCATGTTTTCGGCCCAGTATAACCTTGGCTCCAAAAGGCATTGGCAAAGCAGAGCATCCTTATAGTACGAGTAAGCCCATCTTGGACAACGAACGCCGAGACTTTTCGTCACGTGACCGCTTCTTCTCTGCCAAACAAAAAAACGGCATCCCCCGAATGCGGCGTGCACTGCACGTGCGACCCCACAGGGGAAGAAAAATAAAGCAATTCCACGAGACCCCAGCGATCTTTATTTCTAGTTTAAGCTGATCGCGACACGCGTCCCGAACGGTGCGGTGAGCTTACCGCCCACCAGCCCCAGGGTTTCTCAGGTCTGGTCGGGTCGGGTGGGAATGAAGCCTGCCTTGTACCCGAATCTGAACATCCAAGGGATTATAATAGGACAACTGGGCTGACAATAACAAAATTGGGGTATTTACTGGTTTGTCCCTCAAATCTTTAAATATTATGATTTTACCCCCCAAATCTTCATATTTATAATTTTGCCCCCCAAAATCTCATAAGTTACAACAATTTTGCCCCTCTCTCTAACTTTCCCAAACACAGTTAATTTTTTGACAATTTTACCCCTCATTTCCTCTTTTATTTTCCTCCTCCTCTTCTTCTCTCTTCCTCCTTTCTTCTTTTTTTCTTCATTATTTCTCCTCTCTTCCTCCTCTCTTCTTCTTTTCTTTTCCTCCTCTCTTCTCATTTTCTTTATTTTTTTTTTTTACTCTTTCATGTTCATATTTTCCTCCTCTCTTCTTATTTTCTTCTCTTTTTTTACTTGAGATAATTGATTTGGTGAACTAGAGGAAAAATGCATGACATGAAAGAGTAAAAAAATGAAGAAAATGAGAAGAGAGGAAGAAAAAGGAAGGAGAAGAGAGGAGGAAGAGAGGAGAAATAATGAAGAAAATAAGAAAAAATGAGAAAGAAAGAAGAAGAAGAAGAGGAAAATAAAAGAGGAAATAAGGGGTAAAATGGTCAAAAAATTAACTGTGTTTGGGAAAGTTAGAGAGAGGGGTAAAATTGTTGTAACTTATGAGATTTGAGGGGCAAAATTATAAATATGAAGATTTGGGGGGTAAAATCATAATATTTAAAGATATGAGGGACAAACCAGTAAATACCCCTAACAAAATTATGTGTATACTGATGAATCGATTATCCTACACAATTACACAAAAAATATCGATACAGACAACGTATAAGGGCATATCTCGACGCAGGTGTGTAAATATTTTGAAGTATTATATAAATAATTTCACGTTGATTAAAAAATAGTTCTATTATTTATAAATTTATCCAATCCGCACATGCTTACATCTGCACACTCTCATGTATAATACGAATATTATATATACACATATATAATAATAAATTGAGATCGTGTTTGGAATTTTAATTCAAATTACAGATTTTATTTGGCTAGTAAAATGCATATACATACTTTTTACAATTTTATTTAAATCTTTATTCCACTTAGAATTGAATTTGGAGTCTTTTATAATTTGAAGAGGGGTGATACTGCTAAAAACAAGATTTATAACAGATACTGATGCGGGCTTTTGTGGGTTCGGGGTATAAATCCAGCCCGCTGAACGTCCTGAATGAACTTTAGAGAACACGTTCTTATCCTCATTGCCGGTGAGAATACCAAGCTCAGATTCTAATAGTCGAAGCCTGCTTGCATTTAGTTTATTATATTCAGGAGTTTCCAAATGAGCACACCATTTTTCCTAATAAGTCCACTTTTAAGAACCTTCTGAATAAAAAATACCTGGGAAAATTGGTGAGAAGAAACTCCCGTTATATTCTCTGACAGACAGAAAATTGAAGTCCCCTGGTGGGGGCAAAAGCAAACAATTAATTAATTGGGGACCAAAATAAGATTGTCTTTTAAAATGAAGGGGGTTAAAAAATAATATTTATGCTTAAGAGGTTGTTCCTGATAAAAATCCACATGAACGACGAGGGGAGTTTTGAGACGAGCACACTATTTTTCCTAGTGAGCCCATTTTCCAACGGTCGGGGCTGAAAGCTCGAGTGAAAAATGAACTAGTGGGCTCACTAATAACAGTGGTGTGCTCCTTTGGAAACTCCCACGACGAGCGAAGTGTAAAAATTGCAGGCCGTGAAATTTGTCTCTCCAATCCAAACTCTCTCGGGGTCGACGTCGACGAGAGCGAGCGAAGCAGAATCGAATCTCACTCTGAGCTCAGCTGGTGAGTTTTAAATTCTCTTCTATTGGATCGGTTTCGTTGAATTTACTTGAAATTTGGAGGAAAAAGATTCGATCTTGGCGGCATTTGATGTAATTTTCACGGATTCGGTCGATGTAGAGAGTATGCTAGGGTTTTTTCTTGATGTCGTGTATCGATTGCTAAGATAGAATGCTCATTGTCACGTGGTTAATTTTGATAATAATTCAAAAATAGAGGATAAAGATCCTGAGTTTGGTAATAATCTTTGTTAAAGATTCAAACTTTATTTCTTTTCTGGGTAAAAATTTTGTAAAATCATCAGATTATGTTGCAATTTTGTGCAGAAATTGTGTAACAATCTAATCATTTCCAGTTTTTGAATAATTAGGTCATAATTGGCACATATTATATCTATGTTTCTCTACTTCTAATCACAAGAAATGAGAATGGCAAGCTCAACTTTGCCTGAATTATGTCATAGTATGATACCCGATAAAAATAATTTTCTTTTCCCTGTGGCAGGTATCTGATAGAACTCCAATAGAAACCATTGTGGTATTCTTATTTTTGGTAGTCCGAAGGCTATGCTGTCGAATCCTGTTGGGTGTTCAGTAAACTTTGATTGTTGCCAAGATGAATATGGTAGGGAGAGTGGGGAGCCTGATCTCCCAGGGTGTGTACTCTTTCGCTGTGCCTTTTCACCCTTTTGGCGGTGCCATTGACATTATAGTCGTAGAGCAAGAAGATGGGACTTACCGGAGTACGCCATGGTACGTGCGTTTTGGGAAGTTCCAAGGTATTATTAAAGGTGCTGAGAAGGTCGTCACTATCACCGTCAATGGTGTTGAGGCCGATTTCCACATGTACCTTGACCACTCGGGCCAGGCCTACTTCATGAGAGAAATAGAAGGCAGTGATGTGCAGTCCAGCGGGCTTGCTTCAGTGGAAAGCAGCCCTCATAAATCGAGTCAAGATGATGCCATTGGTAATAATGCTAAAGTTAACGAGGAACACAGAGAGGGAGAGAAGGATGAGCACTCATGTCAATATCCGGATGAGCATTCTCCGCTCCACCGTTCTTGCTCATCTCCTGGGTTTAGTCCTTACGGTTATGGAAACTTGGAAGACATGGAAGAAATGGTGAAATCTTCTAATGACGCAAGTTCAGAAATGGTGCTGATCAGTGTGGATGGACATGTTCTTACTGCGCCAATCTCTGCGAACGAAGAAGAGAGCACAAACTTTGTGCAGTCCACTAACCCACAGTTCCACCTTGGACCTGGTGAGGGCTCTGGTGAAGGGTTTGATGCGATGTTTGGTGATTTGGACGAATCTGCTTTTAAGGATGAAAATGCCTCTGGGCATCAATCTGAAGGCCCTAAAAATGCAAAAGGGGATACTGATGAGTCTAGTGAAAATAATCAAATTGATACTCATGGTGGTGAGGATACTAGTATCGGTGCTTCAGTCTGTTGCGAAGAGAGAATACGTCATGCAGATGTCGTTTCTGGTTCAAAAGATAGTCGTGCACGCAGGAGGCATGATGATTTGTTTAAGAGTTGTTTAGATTTACCATCAGTGGATGCCTCAGCCATCCAGGATGGTGAGTCACAGGACATGGGTTTAGACCTAGAAGACAACCTTAACCATTGGTCAAAAGTTGCTTCTTTGAGGGAAACTATACGAGAGGAGAACGCAGTTATGGATAATTTGAACTGCAAACTTGATGAATTCCAATGTGTACAGACACGGATAGAAGCTCCAGAAAACAGTGTATCTGTTGATTCCAAATCAGAGGATGTTATGATGGCATCTGATGTAAGTGTTAATGCTGAGATACCTTCCTCTGAGAATTCACCAGCTGCACATAATGTTACTGATTCCTTAGAAAAGGTCTCTATGATTGAAAATATGGCACATACTGTCGATTCCGTAAGTGATTATACAGAAATGACGGGCAGTATATCCAGAACGTCTGATACTGACGGAGAACATAGTCATCATAGAACAGAAAGGAGCACCTTTGGGCTGAGTATGTGCATTTACTTACTGGATATGTCAAACTTTGCCTGTTATTCTGATCTATATTTCTTTATGTAGTTATTCTTTTCAAAATTTAACAGGTTTTGAGCTTTCCCTTTGTGGCCATTTAGTACGCCCTGGTATGGGACGGAGCTCCGCTGAGGAAGCCTTTGAAGCTCATCGTGTTTCTGAGGAGGAGTTCAAGGCATGTGGACCTTCCATTATTAAGAATGGGAACCTCATAATTCGATATAAGGAGAGTTATTTTCCATGGGATAAAGCTGCCTATACAGTTCTTGGGAAGGCTGCTTTTGGTTCAAACTTTTCTGATGTGCCGCAGGATTCAATCCCTGTTGAACATGTGGGTACACCAAAGGCCAATGAAGATGCATATGCAACCTCGCCTTCCAGCCGGAGATGGAGATTATGGCCAATTCCATTTAGGAGGGCTGCATCTCTTCAACATAGTAATAGTAACTCCTCAAGTGAGGAATTCTTTGTTGATTCTGAATGTGGTTTACAGAGTCCACATTATGAACTTAACTCAAATATTAATAATCAGTCCCCACGCAAGCAGTTTTTGCGCACATATATTCCAACAACTGATCAAATTGCATCTTTGAATCTGAAGGACGGACAGAATATTATAGCTTTCACTTTTTCCACCAGAGTTCTGGGGAAGCAAGAGGTCTGCTGATATTTCTATGGGTTGCTGATGTTAAGGACTTTTTGATAGTTCAATTCATCTGATTTAGCTCTTAAACAGGTTGATGCACACATATACTTGTGGAAGTGGAATGCACGGATAGTCATATCCGATGTTGATGGGACCATTACCAAGTAAGTTTCCTATAGTTTACTGGTGATATATTACTAAACTAATTCGGATGTTTCAGTACATCTATAAAGATTGTGTGTGTGTGTATGTGTGTATGTATATATGTATGTATGTATGTATCCGAGGGGAGACACTTTTCCAGTTTTCCTATATTTAGCTTGATATGCCTTCACAGCAAGCTCAACTTGTAGCTGCCACAAGGGCTGTGGAATCTAAAAAGATGCAGATTCAAACTTGTAAGCACGATCTAATTTGCTAATTGGCTTAAAGGCAATATTGTTGGGAATATAAAACACATAATTTTCACTATGTTCAATCCTGGATTTAGCTTCAGATGCGATTAAACATTTTGTTGTTTCACTAGTTTGCTTGAATGTGTAAGGTTTTCCTGATAAGACATAATGTTATATCAGGTTGCATCTATATATGTATTAATAAGGGCACAGTAAAACGTAAATTGATTTCAATATTTTAATTTTATATTAATACTCCCACCTAATAACATATGCTAGTTTTAAGTTTGTTGGCAGTTGATGTGCAATTTCCTGCCTTTTTCCTTTTGGTTTCTTTTTATGAAAGGGCAAAATCTAAGTATATCTGTCTCACTCGTCAGAGGATTCAGATTAAATTATAAAAAAAGCCTCAAGTATTTTAATCATGCCCTAAAATAGAAAGAGGAAAAAGCATATGGTACCAATAGGCTTCTTACCTAGACCCCTTGTCCATCATTGCCAACTTAACCCTCTTTGTTATAGAAGTTTTGCATAATCCCCTTTCCTCTCTTTTGCTCTCATTTTGCAGCTATCCTCTTCCCTTCATTTGTTTCCATTTCCACTTTCTCTATTTGTCTCCTATTTCATTCTTATTTTCTGGTTGGTATTCGTCTTCTGTTCACTTTGATAAATCTACCGACTCATAGTTGGATGTAAGTGCATTTTACAACAATTATGAATATACAACTCATTATCTGTGCTGGGGGACTGCTTGTGGTGGTTGTTGTTTTGTGTGTGTGTGTGGTTGTTGTTTTGTGTGCGTGCGTGCGGGTGTGTGGGTGTGTGCACGTGTGCGTGCATGCACGCGCATGTGTTGGGGGTGATGTTGCCAGCTAGTGATGTTATTGGAGCCATGTGTTTATTGAGTAAAGTTAGAAATTTGTATTATTTTTTCATTACTAATGAACGTTTTGCTATATAAAAATTGTTACGCTGACAGACCTACCAACTCATAGTTAAGAAGGGGCAATGAACACAACATATATTGAAATCATTGACCAATTTTATGCTTCTAATTTAACACTATCATTAGTTTTAGTACTGTATAGTTGAAAGAGCCAATATAATTAAACAGTTAGACATTAAAAGGTTTAAAACTCACAAGGTACGTTTCTATAGTTGGCAAAATTTGATAATAATCGGGATTAACAAGCATTCATGCATATAACAATAACTAAGCCTTTATCCCCTGTACTTGGGGGTAGGTTATATAAACCAAAAGAGAATTGGGCCGATCATCTTTCTCACTCTTTTCTGTCGAGAAATATATATTTACTTAAGCCTTTAGCATTTATATTTTTTTTGTATCATCTCCATCCATATTTTTTTGGGTTATCCCTTCACACTTTTAACTTGTTCTATATTGATAAGTTTTACTCGTTGAACCGTTATTTTTGTATGTATATGTGGCACGTGACCAAATCATCATGGATGGTTTTTTTTGCATCTTCTCTTCTACTGCGTTAGGCCTACTTTAGCAAGATTTTCCTCAATTCACATTTTCTCTTATTGTTACTACACTTCTATTAACGAATGCATATCTCTGCTATACTCATCTTCTGTGAATGATATCTCTTTTAACCCATCATTTCATACAATATAACTGGCCTAATAACAGTGTTATAAATTTTTTTCTTCATCGTTAATGAAATATTATGGGCACATAAAATTCCCATTGCTCTCGTCCATTTCAACTACTTAGCTTGATTTTATGGTTGACACTAATAGATCTTTCCATCCTTTTTAATAGAGTAAGTACATAAATTGATTACTCATCGGTATCTCTCACCCATCTAATATCTCTCGTCTTGGGCCCTTTGTTTACTAAATTTGCATTCTATATAGTCTGTTTTGGACCTACTTAATTTAAAATCTCGAGATTCTAAGTTTTGCCTTAATAGTTTCAACTTGGCATTTATCTCTGTTCTCGTTTCATCGACTAAGACAATATCATCAGTAATAGTAAATAGTATTTATCAAGATATCTTATCCTGAATAGGTACAGTAAGCTCATCCATCATTATGATAAATAAGAATGAATTAAATGTAGATTTATGATGAAATCCAATTGTTATCAAAAAATCTCTTGTTAGGCTGCCACAATATCTGATATTTGACACTAATCCATCGTATATGCCCTTGATTATGTCAATATACTTGATAGAAACTCCATTCTTCATTAATGTCTACTATAAAATCTCTTTCGGTACTTTATTGCAGGTTTTTTTTTTCTAAATCAGTAAAGACTATATACAAATATCTATTTTTCTCTTGAAATTGCTCATTAAGTTGATGAAGCACATGAGTAGTTTTTGACGTCAATTAACCCAAACCCAAATTGGTTCTAGAATATCTTGCCATTCTGTCTTAATTTATGTTCAATTTCTTTTTTCTCAAGTTTCATAGTGTGATTTATGAGTTTTATTCTGTGGTTGGTAGAATAACTCTGAATATCTTCTTTTTTCTTATATAAAGGTATTATTGGTACTCTTCCTTCGTTTATTAGTTTGTCAAATGTTGATAAAGAGCTCAGTCAGCCATATCAAACCCACCTCTCCTAGATTTCTCCTAGACATCTAGTATTGATGTCATGCATATATCCTTAAAACAGGATGTGAGCTGAAGTAGTGAGTACACATTGGACCTTCTAAATTAATTACTTAAGTTATATTAGTCCATGTGATCAAGAAGGCCTTGAAGGGAACAAAGATTGGGTTAAAGTGCGTCAGTACCTAATACTAGGTTATGCAGCCAGTTAAAATTTAGGATATCATGCATAGTTAACACAAAGTGTGAATAGAAGTACTATCTTCTTTAGTCAAACCTTTTGCCGATGAAGTATTACGTAAGCTTCCTTTGAAGTGTGGATGTTATGATTAATGGTGTGTTAGTCCTTGTAATTTTATAGAATTAGTTTTGTAGGTTACTTCCTTTAAAGTGTGGATATTACAATTAATGACATGCTATTCCCCTTGAACTTTATAGAATTGATTTTTTAGTTCACTTCATTGATATAATTTTGCTTTAATTTATTTTTTCAATTTTTTGTATAATGATTTCATTGATTTTAATACAAGCATCTTTTCTGATTACCGTAGGTCTGATGTGCTAGGCCAAGTTATGCCTCTTGTAGGAAAAGATTGGACTCAATCAGGAGTAGCAAGACTCTTTTCTGCAATAAAGGTAAATGCTACACTTTTTTAATGCATAATGATCTTTTCTGTACAAACATCATACCTTTGTAATTTCTCAGTTTCAATTTCATGTCCTGTTGAGGATATTAAAAGTTGAGTTATGACATTGTGCCTTTCAACACGTTTTAGAGGGTTAGGCAATCAGTAAAACATGAAATTCGACTCTACTTTGAGCAGAATTTTTCAATAATATTTTTTTTTTCCTTTTCAGCCTCTTTGAATAAATATATATATATATATATATATATATATATATATATATATATATATATATATATATATATATATATATATATATATATATATATATATATATATTAATGTACTATGCCCTTATCTGGAAGCAAATAACATTCATTTGGTTCTTCCAACTTCAGAAAGTGCTATTAACTACCATATGAGATATTGAGATCTGTCTGGTGTGTCAGTTTGACTATTGACTATATCCTGAAAAGAGTCATGATAATGCTTAGACAGTGTCAAGGCATGACCTTTGTGCAGTTTCATGGTTCAATAGTTCTGGATATATAAATCAATTTGCCAGATTTGGTGTTTCTCTCATTGTTTGCATTATTGATAATCAGCAAGAACTAATACCTCTTTCCCTTTTTCAATGGCTTAGCAACATGCACCTGCGAGTATGGAGATGTTTCCTATTACTGCTATGATATATCTATCATACATATTTAGTGTTCATTATTACTGGATATTTTTAACGAATCAATATGCTGTTTGTATTCAGGAAAATGGCTATCAGTTACTGTTTCTAAGTGCACGAGCTATTGTCCAAGCATGCCTAACTAGAAGCTTTCTCCTCAACCTGAAGCAGGTAATGTATCCCTTCTGGTTTCTTCCAATGATACTGTTGGGAAAAACAGAGACAGAGAGAAAAAATTGCATCAATATGCAGACATCTACTTAGGGACCTTTTGCTTGGAGATTTTTCTAAGACAGATTAGCTGTGATTATGCTTTTGTTCTGATGCTATCCATGAGAAACATGTTTCAGTTCGGATCTTTTGTTCATTCCATCTCAGAGGTACATTTAGTTCCCTATACAATATCTTAAAAAGGAAGATTCCCCTTTATATTGACTTATTTATTTTTATTCTTTGAAAGTTAGTGTTTTCTGAAAGGCAACCTTTATATTGACCTATTATTATTCTAGTCTTAGAGAAATCCGACAGTTTCTACCCTGGTTGCATGAGATTTACCTGCCAAGTGTCCTTTAAAGTCCTCTCTTGCCAATGGTTTCATGCAAGGAAGTTCTTTTTTCCCCCAAGAATAGTCGTATAGGCACCTCTTTCATTAAAGAGAGTCTGATGAAACTAATACAAAAGTGACCCTGCAGTGAAAGCCTTCAGGTAGAGAAGGATGACACATATGTTAACATAACCACCTAACCCATTAAAATGTTCCTTATGAGCTCCACATAATACAAAAGGTAAAGGTTGTGGACACAAAAATGCATATATTACGCTGATGGTGATACAAGAGAAGTGATGCCACTAGATGGAGGCATCATCTGCTTCTCCTCCTAGTAGGAGATCCTACCCCATAGCTGTTTTGATTCTCAAGCAATGAAGTCCACCTCCAGGGGTGAGCAGGAGAAGTGAATCCAGCCTCTGACAGATGTGAGGGGAAGCCAACCTGTCCAAAACAAGATGAGAAATGTGAACTTGTTTTGAGTTTGGGATGCGGAAATGTTTAGCATTTATCAATTTCATCCAGCCAGATTGCTCATAACACCACCTGGAGGCATAAAATTTCTTGATTATGATCCTTTTGCTTGCCATTTCGTGACTGCCGAGGTAGCCAAAAATCTTCAATTGAGTCATGTCTCCTGGATATTAAAAGCCTCAACAAAAATATTCCAGAAGATGACACACCTGGAGCAGTACAGGAACAAAAGGTCCCTTGTCTCATCTGCAGTCCTGCAACCCCTGCATGTTTCGGAAAGATTTAGCCAATACTTGAGAAAGGTATTCTTTGACAAGATGACATTATGTACCACCCGTCATAAGAACATGTTGATCACTGGCAGCAGCCTATTGCTCCAAACAATTGTTGAAGAGGATGTATGCCCCCTCTGAAATTGCGCCACCTGTATGTTGATGTAACTGAAAATTCCTGACTCTTCCCATATCTGCAATTTTATCTGGTTCCCCGTATATAAAGAAACCCAAGTGAATATGGAGCAGCGGTTCCTCCTTGTATAGGCGAGCTCTTTTGGGCTCCCCCGGTTGTGAAGTTTCTAGGAGCCACTCCTCCAGACTGAATATCAAGTGGTGGAGTCTCTAGCAAGAGAGTGTAAATGGTTTAAATTGTTAGTTAGGAGATGGACAGATAATCATTAATCCTGGCATGATCAAGTAGAGGGTTGACATTCTTTAGCCTATACTTTAGCACAGACCAAACTATAATTTATCCTTTATCATGGAAGAGAGTTGGCTCTAATTTAGAGGGGTGATATTAGGTATGGAGCTCCTCGTGAACCTTATTTATTCTTTTATTCATGCGCGAAATCTATGGTTGATCTTCAAAGCTGATCCTGTTTGGTAGGGAAGGTTTACTGCTGCTGGCTCGGCAGTTGAAACCTTTCTCTGGACTACACAAGCAATTTAGTAGTAGTTCTTAGTTAATTTTTTATTTGTGTTTGTGAAGTTTGGTAAAACTTGAACCTTCAATTGGTCCATTTATTCAGAATCATTTAATTTTGGTTCTTGCAGGATGGGAAAGCACTACCTAGTGGACCTATTGTTATTTCCCCTGATGGATTATTTCCTTCACTATTCCGGGAAGGTAGTATGTTTATTTATTTTCCAGTGCTTTCTTAAGGCATTACATTTTTTCTCTTGTCTGAGATTGTTATTTTAACATCATATGCTCATTTATACTTTTTGGATCATAATGGAACTCCCTTCCTTCCTCTTCTGGGGAGAAATAGTTAATTGTCACTTTATTACTCGTCAATACTTTACTCAAAGTTTTCATCCTTTCACTGTCTATCCCAAGCCAAAATAAAGGAGGCGGGTTGTTTTTGGCTGCGATAACCAGTAAAAAACCTTCTCACATATCATGACATGAGCCAAAAATTACATTTTTTTGGGACATTCCTTACTGAGTGACACAGTACATCGTAACCCGGATGTAGTGAAAAGTGGACAAGAATTGTTAGGTCATCATTCAGAAGCGGTATGCCACTGTTGTGTTAAATGAGTAAGGGCTTGCACACCGTAATGAGTGTCTGAGGACAAAGAAATTAGCATATGTAAGATTCAGTTCGCTACATGAAACATATGTTGATAAGAAGAGTTAGCTGATACTATGATTAGGAGTATTAGTATTTTGTGTATGCTAAGTTGGTAGGTAAAAAAGAGATGTAGAACTATGAGGTTATAAACTTTGGTATACAAGTATATATAAATTAAAATGGAGTAAGTATGATCATAGATAACTAGTTGCTTAGCGATGTATGGAGATTAGGAAGACGAGTGAGGATTTTACTATTTAAATTTATTTTAGGTAGAGAGATTATTAATGTTATTAGTGCCTATGCACCATACGTAGGATCTGATGAGACTACTAAGAATCAGCTTTGGGAGGATCCAGATGAGATGATGCAAGGGATACATATTAAAGAAAAGCTTTTTATAGGCGGTGTCCTCAAGGGTACGTAGAAACTAGTCATAATAGGTTTGATAGGATATATGGAGGATTTGGTTTTGGAGAAAGAAATGAAACATAACTTAATTCTACATTTGGCTTTGTCTTACGATTTGATCTTTAGTGAATACTTGAGTTAGGAAGAAAGTTTCTCACACGATCACTTTTATAAGTGGATCAAATGAGAACCAAATAAATTTTTTTTTTAACCTGGAGGATACATAGAGATAGTTACATTGATTGTAAGATAGTATTGGATGAGAGTATGGTAGCCTAGCATGGGCTATTCGTTTTAGATGTTCGGATTAGAAAGAAACTTAGAAAGATTATTTTGGTTAGATCCAAAATTAAATGGTGGTAGCTAAAAAAGGTAAGGAGTCTTTGTAGATCAAGTGGTATAAGAAGCAGATTGAAAGGTTCAAGATGATCTCAATGCAACATGAAATAAAATTGCTAGTTACATTAAGAGGGTAGCTAAAGGTGAGGATATGAAATATAGTTTTATGTGCAGAATTAAAGAACTGAAGCAAAAAAGTCTTTGAAAAGGATGGAATTAAGGAAAGTTGTTGGTTCAAATAGAATTCTTATTAAGGTATGGAAGATACCTATGAGAGATGGATAATATGGATGACAAATTCTATAATAAGATTTGACCAATTAAAAAATATACCAAATAAGTAAAGAAAGAGTATCTTAGTACCCTCTATAAAAATAACAGTGATATTCAGAGTTGTTTTAATTATCATGGAATAAAACTCATGTGTCATCTCATGAAACTTTTAAAATGGTAATTGAACACATTTCATGACGAAATGTTAAGATATCAAAGAACCAATTTGAGTTCATATTGAGGCGATTGACAATAGAGGCTATTTATTTATTTCGTCAACTTGTAGAGCAATATCGACAAGAGTAGAGATTTGCATATAGTCTTTGTTGATTTAGAAAAACTATGATAAGGTATCAAAGAGATTCCATGGTGGACATTGATGAAGGGAGTTTCCATCAAATATTTAGATATAATCAAGGGTATGTATAATTGTATAGTGACAAATATCATAACTTGTTGCGGTCTAACAAGAAATTTTCATTCATAATTAGATTGCATAAAAGATCTGTATTGAGTCTATTTGTTTATCGTAGTGATGGACGAGCTTATTACAGTTATCCAATATATGATAGTTTGCTATATGTTATTCACTGATGATATTGTCCTACTCGATGAGACGAGAGCAATGTGTAAATGCCAAATTGAAGCTATGACAAAATTTTTAGAATCTCAATGTTTTAGATTAAGTAGTTCTAAAATAACATATATGAAGTGCAAATTCAATAAACAAAAGATTTATGATTGTACCATTATGGCACTGGATATGCAAGAGATGAGAATAAATAATTAGTTTAGGTACCTGGGTTATATTATCTAAAAGGATGTAGAGATTAATAGTGATGTCAACCATTTAATCTAAACTGGCAAGTTGAAATGGAGAAGTACAACTAGTGTTTTATGAGACAACACCATTTTGTTAAGTCTGAAGTGAAGGTTTATCAAATGGTTATTAGGCTAGGTTTGTCATATGACAAGGAGTATTGAACTATAAAGAGATATGATGCACAAAGACAAGTGTAGAAGAGATGTGCACACTTGGCAACACTATGAGAGACACGGTGCGAAGATACTGTTGCTAAGAATGTGTAACCCTCATAGAAGAGAAGATGTAAAAAAACATCCTACGATGGTTTGGTCATTTACAATATAGAACTATGGATGTACTAGTTCGGTAAGCGGAGTTTATCAATGTAGGGCAAGTTAAAAGAGCGTAGGGATGACCTAAGAAAATATAGATGGAGGTGATATAAAAAGATGTTGAAACTAAAAACTGTAATAAAGACATGAAAACATAGTGGTTGATAGAAATGAGTGAGGAAGGATGATCCATGTGCTCGATCTAGTGTAATTCTTTTTCTGATTCATGAAGCCTACCCCAAATACTTGGGATAAAAGGCTTAGTTGTTGTGTTTATTTGCTACCATGGAGAAAAATATGAGGAATTGGAGAGACCACCCTGAGGTTATTAGCAAATTTTCGACTTATTATTATGTATTGTAAACATAACTAAGCAAGTATTTTAGTGAAGTTAATATCTCAGTAGGACGTGGTCCATGGAGGATATATGTACACATATATGAGCTGCATTCCTCATTCCTATACAACTTATAAAGGCAACCAATGTGCGGAAAAAAGACTCGTAAAAGAAAATACATCATATTCCATTATGAGGAACATATCTATCTACTGTGCACAATAGCATGCCTTGACAGTGTATCAAGCCTCATATCACTCTAAAAGATTAATTAAGTTTAACGAGCGAGCAAGAGTGGCTTACCATAGAAACAAAATTATCTACGCTTCTTTTACAGGTTATAGTATCATATTTTTTTCGCTTATTATATACTTTTTATATATTATCTAAAGGTGATAGTATAACCTTTTTAGCTTTGTCAATTTCAATTATGATTAGATTCTACCTAATGAAAAACCATTGTCTAAGTATACCTAGATTTAATACTAGATTGGTCTCTTCCTATTATAATCAGCAAGGAGCAGCTCTTGGTTCATGTGCTAGGATATTGTTTACTTTCCATAATTTGTTAGTTCCAAAGGAGTTGATTGAACTCCTTTCAATATTTTTTTTTTTTCAAGTATCTGGCATTCCTATTGTATAGGACTGAAAGTTATGATTCTAAAATCAAATTTATCCTGCATTAATTTATGATTCTAAAATCAAATTTATCCTGCATTGATGATAATGCTCTCAGTTTCTGACTGATGCAACATTTTTATGACAGTTATACGGAGAGCACCTCATGAGTTCAAAATTGCATGCTTGGAGGTAATTTTTTTTGATAAAAAATGAATCTTTTAGCTGGAACTGATTGAATATAATGACATGGCATTCTTTTCATTCATAAAATAGTGTGTTGAAACTAATTTCAATTATAAACATTGAACAACAGTGTTGTTCAAGTCAACCATTAAGGATTTATCTTGATAGTCTGCACTCTCCATGTGAATATCAATCAGAACATGTGTGAATTCATCATCATTTAAGATTTCAAAATATTTTGCAGGAGCCAGTGGATATCATCAATCCTTAAAGAAATTGTTTTGAGTAAAGGAACACTCTTCGGGGGGGCACGAACCCATGAAGACACCCATTTGAGTCAAAATTATGTTGATTCAGATAAAGCATAGCATAATATGACTATGCTATATTTGACTTTGATGGCAATCCTAGTCAAATTATGATGCTAGTGTGGTTAACATCGCTACCTTTTCCGATGGCATCTTCTGTGAATCTATTCTAATTTCTACTCTAATATAGGATGTTTGGCATCCAAAAATATAATTAACTACCAATAATTATTCTAGTTTTTTTTTTGCTCAAAGAATAAAAAGAAAAACTACCAATGATTGGTAAGCCACTAGCCTTCTTAGCAAACTGGGTTGAATCGTTTGTTATTATGGTTGACTAGGTTTGTGACCATTAACCAATTACAGTCCAAGAGAGAAAAAGACACACCCGCTTGAGCACATACCACCTCCTAGTTGTTTTTTGTTAGGCTTTTTTAAGAGTCTGACTAACATATGGCGACTGTCTATAGAATTGCTCTATTCAACTGTGGATAAGCTGGAGTCATGCAAAGACCTGATTAGTACTTGAGCGAAATCCTCCAATACTGGCAGCCACAGTTACATGTGGAGTAGTCTAGAAGTTGTAAATGAGAAAACTATACTTAGTCTCTACTTTTTGCTTATCATTTTTCTAAAAGGAAACTTTTGGAGAGATTAGCCGGCCTGCTTAGCCTGACACATTTTATATTCAGAATTTGCTAGGAGTTATGTTCATAATTTTCTTTGCAATAATCTATTGAAAATTTGTTAATTGTTTCTCTTAATTTGGTAGGATATCAAAGCTCTTTTTCCTTCTGACTATAACCCATTCTATGCTGGTTTTGGGAATCGAGACACTGATGAGCTTAGCTACAGGAAGATTGGAATCCCAAAAGGAAAAATATTTATAATCAACCCTAAGGTACTCTTTTTCTCTCCTAGCCTTTTTTTATCCTGTACCATACATGATTTGCAGTTGATTTAAAAGTTCTCCTAATGTGGCAGGGTGAAGTGGCAATTAACCACTGCATTGACGTGAAATCGTACACCTCATTGCATACCCTGGTCAATGACATGTTCCCACCCACATCATTAGTCGAGCAGGTATGTACTTCTGTATATTGAAACGAATCCACATGTCAGAAATGTAAATGTACATATGTATTCAACATGACATACCCAATACATCACGATACCAATGTTTAAAATAGCTATAACGGTAACGCAATATTTCTATGTTAGGTTACATCGCATACAGTGTAACACATAACATAAATTATATAATTTTCTATTTATTAATAAAAAATAAAAATAAAGTTTGTATATAATAATATTTATAAATTAAAAAATAAATTTAAAAGTTCTAAAAGAAGAATATAGAAACATTCTATAACACGTATACAACCTATTCTAAGTTTCTAATATTTTTCATAATAATTTTAACATCTATATTCACCAATTATATTAAGTTCGCAAACATAATTTCAGTCATCACGAAATAAAAAAACAAGCTTTCAAATTTATTTATTTAGTTTTAGTCATCACCAATACTAAATTTATATTTTGTAATGCTCAATTTATTTTATTTGTAATTATTCATTTCGGTTCAGCTAAGAGTTCAATACAATCAATTAGTAAAGAATTTTAGCAACAAGAGAGAAATTAAAAAAGTAAATAAGGAAGCAGTAATGAATTAGTAAGCTAGCAATTCTACAATTAATTAAACAAACAAACAATCAAGTAAAAAAAATTGCAACATTAAACTAATAATCAAATCAAATAATCAACAACAGGCTGGAAATTATAGAAAAATAGTAACAGATACCGTAACATAACATAATATAACATAACTTAAAATGATGTAAAATAATGAAAAAATTGCACCATTATGGTGTACTTAGTCTGCGGTAGGTTCCATAATGCAATATAATGGGCTTCATAACTGGTTAACAGATTCCGAGGGGTTCCCTACAACAGATTGCATCATTACTTCATTTCTTTCTTTGATTGCCAATTTCCAGGGGTAGAAAATTTTAATGATCAGGCGAAAACATCACTCTTTTCTTTATATGAGGTGAAAGCTAATTGTTACTTGATACGTGGAACTTGTGCATGCATATATGCAATTATGGTTAAATAACCAAGGAATCAAGGGGATGCATGCTGTACTTCATGTCCTGGACACAGTAAGCCATAAATACCAACTCATCTTCTTGGTTACTGGCTGTGATGGCATTAGTCACCGCACGATATATACAACATTGGCCCAAGTGGGATCTCCTCTACTCTAATTGAATTGAGTGGTATTTGAGCCTTATGCAAAAAAAAAAAAAAAAAAGGCTTTTGGTGAATCATGTAACATTGATATACCTTTTATTGCCTCTTCCTATGAGTTTGCGGGCTTCAACCCAACATAGACTGCTGTCTCATGCTTCATCACCATTTTTTTACAGGAGGACTACAATTCTTGGAACTACTGGAAGATGCCAATTCCAGACGTTGAATGATTGCTACGACATCATGCAAATAATATGGAAGAAAGGTCGGGAAATCCCTCGATTGAAGTTATTTGTTACTGGCAACAATGCATGCATTGTCCTTACCGATTATGCCTCTGAGGCCAGCAAGTCTACACTCATCATTGTTTTAAGTTTTACCTGATTCAAAAAAATCTCTATCAGTTGTAAATTTTGGCAGGTTACCGAGGACAGAGGGGATTTTGTAATAGTTCGACAGTAGAAATTTTGTTCTATCATATTGCAAATGTAGTGAGTTGTATAATAAAGGCTCCTTTTTTCAATGCTTGTATGTGATTATGTTCATAAACATGCAATATTTATATGTCTATATTGTGTCGGAAAGACAAATTCTGCAGATACAGCGAAGATGTGTAGTGGCATTTGTGCTGAGCCAGCAACCATAATATGCATATTTGTATTAGTTGTATTAGTACAATTGTTGACCACATGTAGAGATGGTAATGGACTCAGAGATGGTAATGGAATCATCTATGGGCAAATTTTTAGCAATGGATGCATTTACGGGCAAATTTTTAGCCTTTCCTATACAAAATTTGAATTAAAAAAATAAAAAATTCATTTTTAATTCAAAAATTTGTATAGGACGGATCAAAAATTGGTTTATGGACACATCCTTTACCATCCCTAGGATTCATTGGATCAAATGGGACTTGTATTCTAGAAGTATATCATATTTAGATGTTATCTGCATTACAAATGAGTACGGCAAGGAATGCTTCCGTTAACAAGTTATCATAGTCCCCTCTTGTTTGAAGCTTTCAGCTGTATCTAAGCTCTTGGCTCAATGACAAGGACTGGATTGTTAAGCTCTTGGCTCAATGACAACATGAGTGAGCCAAACAAGTTTTAATAATTGTAACTTTTACATGTCTTGTTAAGTTTGAGTTCTCCAGAATTAGAATTCAGCATAAAAGTTTTGACTTTTACATACCGTATCAAGTGTATATGAACTCCTACGTAATCTCAATTAGTTTAACAACTCTAAGTTTTACTTATCTTGTTAAGTATATGTGAATCCTCGTATAGTCAAAACTTCTATAGAATATGTCAATTTCAAATATGTATACATATATTTCACTTGATTGGAAGCTAATGTAACAATTGTAACTTTTAACATGTCATGTCAAATATACGTAAGTTCTTATCTGAGCTAACAAGTCTTAATAATTCTGATATTTATGTCTTGTCAATTGTAGATTATCCATAATTAGAAATCAGCCTAATAATTTTGATTTTTACATGTTGCATCAAGTATAAATGAATTCCCATGTGATCTCAATTAGTTCAACAACTCAAACTTTTATATATTGTCAAAACTTCTAATTATTGTATCACAATGTCAAATATGTACATATATACTCTACTTGATCGGAAGTTAATGCAATAATTCTAACTTTCATGTATTAAGTATAAATAAATTTTCATGTGATCGAAAATCAACTCAATTACATGTCTTGTCAAGTGTAAACAATCACATCTAAATTAAAAAACAAAGTTAAAAAAACAAACTTTGAATTAACATTAGTAGTGAGTTAGGGGATGGTGGCCGGTTCTGAAAAGGAGGAGAGAAATTTCTAAAGGAGTTGGATTTTAGGAGAAGTTGCTGAGAAAACGAACAATGTATATTTTAGTTATTTTTAGAGCGTTTACTAAGGAAAAATTCAATGTTTTCAAAGGAGGGTTTGGGCTCACTGGGCTCACTCGTAAAAACTGGTGTGCTCCGCTAGAAACTCCCGCTAAAGGGGGCGATTTTGTCTCGACTTGTTCACCCGTGAGAGCAACGGTAACGCCTCTCTCTCTCTCTCTCTCTCTCTACACTCGCCACGACTCGCCGCGCTCCGATGAACCAGCAGCAGCAGCAGCGATGGGATCGGAAAAATTCGGAAAATTCGCTGACCGATTCCAACTCGAACCTCTCGATCCGAAATAAGCCCTCATTTTCTCAAATTATCCGCGCTCCCAATTTCGATACCTTCTTCCTCTTTCGCGATTGATCCTTGGCTCTCCCACGAGAAGAAAGACTTGGCGATGTCTTGGTTCAAGAGCGCCGTCAATAGGGCGGTGGAAGCCGGCGGCCGAAACCCTCTCGGCCGCACCGTCAAGAGCTACGCCGGCACCGTCGTCTACCATGCCGGCCAGGCCGTCGCCGGCGGTGCCAAGATCCTCCACGACCGCATTGTGAGATTCTTGCCCTAGCTCTCAAATTCCGGTTATTTTGGTTGAGTAATTTTTTGAGATTATTTTGGTTGAGTAATTTTTTTTTGAGATTATTTTTAGAATTATCTCTTTTAGGGCTGTTAGCTCAAATTTGAGTACTGTCAAGTTTGTTATTTGAGCAATGTCAAGTTTCTTATTCTATTTCCAAGGCATGTAAAGAATGGTAGTTACCAATTGAGGACCTTTGTAAGGCAATTGTGATGGAGAAATATCATAATTGTTTGGTTGCATAAAATAAAACTTTTACTCAAAAAATTCCAACTCATCAATCGAACAAAGAAGGTCCCTAATAGGCAAAGGTGAAGAAAGATTAATGGACTAACCTTTAAGGCCTAGTTTATTGGCCTAATTATGCTAATCGAAACCATAGTTTCATATGGTTCGCAAAACCATGTTCTTGGAGCCCAAAAACCATGAAAACTATGGTTTTTAAAGCTCTATTTCGAGCCAATTTTCACTCAATTGAACACTCTTTTAAGTTAGTGAATCATGGTTTCTGTGGATGTGAACCATGGTGCCTAACTAGTTCCGAGATGCCAACATATGAACTTATTAGTGTGTTAGAAAATCCTATACATTCTGGGTATGTAAAATTGTAGGATGCATAGATTTATGCATGCTTCTTTTGGTTTATGGTAGTCAATTTTCTTACTTGAAAAAGTTACCATGCGCCAACTCAGCTATATGCTTCTGTAACACACTTGTTTAGTGGGCATAGTTTTTAAGTTGTGACAATAAGTAGATAAGGGAACTTTTTTTTTTTTATAAATTAGAGTGGATATGTGTTAATGTTGCTGTGTCCAGCAGCAAGTAAAAATTCTAGTGGTTATGCATGTTGAAGATGCATCCAGAAAGTTCAGATGACAGCTATTTTTGGTACTTGGATAAGTAAATATATAATAGACTATATGTCCATTTGTTGATTCTTAATGAATATGAGTGTACATTTAGCAAACCTTTTGTATCATTTGTTTTCGCCTGAGTTGGTTAGCTCAAATGTTATTGCTGTGAAATAGTTATGGAACTGTTTGGTCTATAACGTCTCTGATCACTTTATTGTAGATTAATACAGTTACAAATCTGTTCTCACTGATGCACTTTGTGCCATTTGCAGGGTAGTCGAAACTATACAAAATTTAAGTACACAGCTCAAAAATTGGAAGAGGTTGTTGTTTCCTGTAGGGGGGAAGAGAGAGTTGAATTATTGAGACAATTATTGATTTCACTAAGAGGAACTGAAGGGACATATGGAAATTCAGAGGAAGCAAGTCTAGAGCAACTTCAATCTCTTGAACCTAAAAAGACTCTTTTGGTGAGTTATTAATTGCTCTTTTAGTTTTTTCATGATCAGCAGGCCAGTTGCAAGTATCTCCGTACTTGGATGACGAATTGTTTTCATCAATTAAAAGATGGTTGTTTAAAAGATTAGATGAGAGACCCGGGATGAATATCAAACATTAAGAGACGCTGAGTTTTTTCCCCTCCGCCTACTTGAGAGCCTTTTACCTTGTGACAACTGACATTTTCAGAAGCCCATCAACTGACACTGAGCATATTGAATTTATGGGAATGTCTTCACGCCTTAGTACTGTAAAACCAGGACAATCTAGCTACCTTGTAATTCCTTTTCACATAAGGCAAACAACGTATTCCTGATGCCCCTTATCTTCCATGCTCTCTACCTGGCAAACTCTATATGTGTAATTTGCTATTTCTTTGGAATTCCCCACTTTTCTTTTGTTTATTTTATGTTATTTTATTTTTATGAGGGTTTCCCACCTTTTCTATGGAGGGTGGGAGATGGGGTGGGAGTGTTTTTTGAGAGTTTGGAAGGGGTTTGGAGTGTGTTGGGATTAGAAACAGTAAGATGTCAATACCTATTCATGGTTAATCTTCTTAATTATATACAGTAACTATATACTAATACTATTGTTACTCTAATCTTAATACTACTCTAATACTCCATCTCAATATCACTTATGTTTCAGCTTGTCACTAAGAAGGAAAAAAAAAAGGAAAAGCTTTAGTCGAAAGCAACAATGCTATTAAATTTTGTTCTCTTGGAGATGCATATGCAGTAAATGATAAGTAATAACACTATTTGTAGTTGTTGGTTTTTAGTGAACTGTATACCGCTTGACAAGTAGCCCTTGGATTTTGACATACAGTAGTCGATGGGTCTCGCCAAACAGTAATTGATGAGTAACAGTCAATGCTCTAAATAGCGGATATCAGAATCATCGGGGGGGGGGGGATTTTCATATTGGATAGCAGGATATTAGACGATATATTGGGGATATGAGCAGATATCGAGTCCTTTTTATTGTATTGGCAGACCATCATGAACAATATATTGGCCGATATCGTTCATTAGCGGTTGATATTTAGAACAATGGTAGCAGTTGACGGGATTTTGACAAGGAGTTGGCAGTCCTCTTACAAATAATAGTTGTAGTTTGCTTTTGACAAATAGTAATTATATTTACTTTTGACTATAGAAAAACTAACCTCAAAAGTGTTAAACTCCTACTTTGGGTAGGAGCACCGAAGTCTATTTAATCACCTTTCATAGCTAAGGAGGCACAAATGAGGACATGCACAATGAGATTGGTCTTGAATGGGGTTATATCAGTTCAGACCTTTTGCCTTGGACTGGGACTATTGTGCTCTTTGGACATTTTCTTAATCTGACTAAAACTTGAACTTTTTTGCTTGGACTACGCTAGGACCATAGGATAAGTTGGACTAAAGCATGGACAAATTTGTTAGACTCTTGATGTTTATATTTTAACTCAAAATAAAACATGCAATAATATTATATTGTAAAACTAGCTAATTTAACTGCTAACTAATGCTAACTAATGCAATTTTCTTGGTAGTCTCTAACTAATGTAATTAATAATAGTAAGCAATAATTCGTGAGTTAAATAATTTTATCCATAATATGAAAGAATTTTGATTTTAACTTGTGCACTTACTAATTTTATAATCAATATAGTAATTTTGGAACTTTTGGAAAGCAATATTTTTTTATAATTATATCTTTAAAGTAAGCTAAGTTGAGGAAAAACAATATTTATTGGTGAGCTAGCTCTAAGTTATTTCTTTACAACAACACTATCATTATTATTTTTTAGTGGGATTGCTATAAATGAGCTGCCGGTTCAGATAAATTATGTGAGCTAGCGGCAAAAATAATAACTATCCTATTAATTTTTTCAATTTTTTTGGAATTATGATATCCATTTCCTTAGCTTTTTTAGGATATCTCATGGCTTTTGAAGTTTATTTGTCATTTCATCAAGTGGAAACAAGGTGTTGTATTCATTGAAAATCGTTAATTTTGTTTCTGTTTGATAGAATCTCAAATCAAAACTAAAACCCGAGATATTGGGTATGAGTGAACTCTGTGGGGTCAAGATCATAATCTAAAAGTTTTTTTTTTTAAAAAATATTGAAGATAGTAGTAATGGACTTCAGTTCAGATAACTTAAGTGCGCTGTCAGCTCATTTCTATTGTTCCCTTTTATAATATATAAATTTATTGTAAATTATTAATTAGTTATGACTCACTAATATTGTGAATGTTTCATAATAAATAATAATAATAATAAATTATTTATCGAAGATTCAAACATAGTTCGTAGTTGACAAAGAGTCAATTGTGAGTCAAAGTTTAACAGGTGAGTTCAAAGCTTTTCACTTGGATAATTTTTAGGGTTTGGACTAGTTAACAAATATATATTGTGGTTACACTTGAATTGTAGAATCCAAGTTTATATTAAAGTCCAACTATAGGCAATAACACTAGATTTCAAAATTTCAGTCCATGTCTGTAATGAATAACACTAGATCTTGAAATCCAAGTCCAAGTCCAAAACCAACCATACCAAACCTTAAAGTCCTAGAAAAAGTACTAGTCCAAGTAAGAAAGTCAATATGAAATACATATAAAAGTATGACAAAATGTAATGAAATATAGTCATAAAATAACAATAAAGAACTAACCATAAAAACAATAAACTCCTTAGGCAGGAGCATCAAAAGTCCATTTAATCGCTTACATGGCTAAGGAGGCTAAGGAAGCATTGGCAAGGAAATGTTTGTCAAAAAACACTATAACACATGATTCACAACAAAAGTCTAACCATAATTACCAAAATGAAAAAAAAGAGAACATATCCATGTCCATTTCGGAACAAACGTATTTTCACTATCGAAAGTTCCTTGCTACATGAGGATTCAACTTCATCCTTCATCTCGAGCACAACTATCGAGTAATTTGAATTAGATAATGAGAGGCTAATTTGAAAGGGAGCATTTATATTATCGTCCTCTATATTCACCTTATTCCAAAATATCGGTATCAAAGAAAAGACCATGTTCTGAGCAACTTTGGTGGGCCTTTTGGTATTTGTTCTCCTCTACCCCAAATTCAAGAGAGTATCAGGTTTCGTTTTTGTTTTAAATCTATTTTTAATGAACTCCACATTACAGACAATTGAGCAAATGCAGGAAAAGATAGGAAGATGATTCCTAGTATTATTTTAGTGAAGACAGTCATATTCTTCACTGTTCTGATAACAGCTTATTCTTAATGACACACGACAGCGACTTTATGCTTCAATAGAGGTTTTGTGGCCTCCCCCACTACCTTCTATTTCGTCGACATGTCTAAATAATGGAGTATGACAACTCATCTGCTTCTTCATCTTAAAGCTACCAAAGAGCAATTATCTGCATAAGACCTCTAACTATTGAAATATGTCACTTGTAATGTAAGTACTATTTTGAGGCTTGATTTATACTTCTCCCTTGGTCCCTTGGCAGTTTAATTCCTAGAAAAATGTACACATTTCTTAATTAATTGTGATATTTAAGTAGTTCAGAAAAATCTTTAACCAAAAACTAAATTACTATCAATTATCCTTCCGAAATCAAACCAACCTGCCAGCCAGGCTTTCGGAGAATCGTATTCCCCCTATAAAATATGGGTTCTTTGATATTGGCCCGAAAATTAAGCTTATTCCTATAAATGTCCAAAAGTTCTTAATTAGAAATAATCCATAGACGTCTCTAGTTATTTCAAAAACACAGGTCTGTTACCATTGCATCTTTCTGTTAATTCTAACTTGAAAGACTGAAAGCTGAAAAGACATCCACACCCTTGTCTTCCTTTTTTGATTCTCTTTCGTTTCTATTTGAATCTGAAACTCAGATGGCAATAAACTCTAATTAACATGTCACTTAAACTTTAATTTTAACCCCTAAATTAAACCTTATATCTGTAATAATGAGGTTTGGATTTGGAGTCTTACGTAAGTTAGGTCCCATTGACAAGTGGGTTAAGGGCAAAGGTTTGGGGAAATGGGTTTGGATAACAGGTAAAAGGAGAGAGAATAGTTAAAGAAGAAAGAGGACATGAGAGAAATGGTCATTTGGAGCATTTATGGTAGGTGGGTTTAGAGAATATTATAGTGGAGCAAAAGGAGTTGAAGGTGAAGTAGCAAGAAACTTTCTTAAATTTCCAAAGTTAAAATTTACCTAAGGATGGTGAGGGAATAATCCATGAATATTCTTTTTGTAATGGCTAGGTGAGGGAATGTGAGTTTTCTGAAATAACTTACAAATTGTTGGGGTTTATATGGCAATAGACCTATTATTACTGCTGTTACCATATCCTTATTGTTACTACAACTTTTTGTCTTCTCTCTTTTTTTTTTTTGGGTTGGGTTTGGGTGGGGGGTTAGTTTGGGTGGATGGTGGTTGAATAAACACTTAAAATAATTAAGAGCAATTATACGCCCTTCTAACAGGTATAATTATTGGTCATGCTAATGTCTGAAGTCTATATCCATTTCATAGTTGTGTTACATAACCAACCACCTCTTGTCCTGTCAATCTGAGGTTAGTCAACATTTCCTTGCCACTTATAGATGACTTTCATGTTTAATATCTTTTGTACTTAGACCCTGGCCATCCTCCTTTCCCCTAATATACTTCTGAGTTCTGAGCATTCACATACCAAGCACCAAAAGTTACGTATCTATCCTCATAGCAGAAGCCTTTCCTAACCTCCAAACTGTTAGATGATCCTAGAGGAAAATACAAAACTATGGAAGTGTATATACATTGGTAGTGCAGTGCAAACATAATTGACCAACAGTTATTTGCCTCCCTGGAAAGCAGGAACCTTTCCAGTGGCAACCGATTGTCTAGCCTATCTAATTGTATGGAGCCATATTAAGAAGTTTTCCTGGCCAATGAGGATCACTAAGAAGGGACATGAATTTTAGTGTCACTGGCAGTCAGCTAAAGTCCCTTTAAAATAAAAGTTCTTGATCAACTAAACCTAAACTTCTCAAGTTATAAACTTTTCTCTCTACTAAAAATTTCGATTGAAATATCTAAATTTTACCTTAATGTAAAATGGTGCACAATCATTTCATATTTTCTCTAATTTTTTTTTTTTTTATCTAGTTTGCATCACCTATGCACTATTAATACTTACCTTCTGAATTCTGCATAAGGCCACTATGAAAAATTCCTCAAAAGAATTTAGCTAAGATCTTTGTTGTCAAGACTCAAGCAATTCTATATGTTGCTCAGTTTGCAAAAAATAGCCTTTATTGTGATTTAGGGGATTACTAGAATTCTGTTCAAAAAATGACCTCTTTGGGAACTTCTTGTTCCTTTAGGTTGATCTGGAGTCAATAAATTTGAAGTCACAACTCACAAGTATAGAGTTTATATCTAGTTAACCTTTTCCTCTAAAATCCCTCTTCTTGTCCTTTTAGTTCGTGAGGAGAAGGCCCCTCATATAATGGTTTCTCATTTGTCAGCCTACTAAATTCCCTTGTATTATGCTTTTGGAAATGTTTATTTTTGGCCACATTGTCTTGACCAGACTTGCATGTTTTATAAAAGTCATTTTTCAAGCTGTAGCATATAAGTGTTAATTGTGGAATCTTTTAGATGAGGGTTGTTCCCTATAAAATCTCGTATGGTACTGAGGTGTCATTTATGGTTTACCCATTTTTTTTGTTGACTTCCAGTATTTGAATCTGAGCTCAACTCACTCTCCAGTTCTAACTTCCAATCCTTCTATTGGTATTCTAAGACCGGGCATGTTAGGATATTGATATTTTGAAGATAATCTTTTTAAACACTGTTATAATTGTTATAAGTTAGCTTCTGTAGAATTAGCATTTTGCCTCTTGTTCTGGTTATGGACCATTGCAAATTTATGTTACGTCTGCCAGATACAACTCAGTTTCTATTTCTATGCTTGTCTATTTTTTTGTATCAGTATGTAAGTTGTATTTGTTTCTTTCAACCATATATTAAGATGTGCATAGAAAAAAGCTATTTTTGGTGAATACCAGCAACAACAATTAACTTGTTTTCACTAATGGGTGCACTTGTTTAGTAGCAATAGAAATCCAATTTTTAGCTTCAATAACATGAATTGACACTTTCTCATGTGAATGTTTATTTTGTGTATCTACCAAACTTACTCTCAAACTGCATTAGTCCTTCGCTCTTCATCTTAATGTGATGCAGCCATGGGTGCCAAGAGATTGGATATGGGACACCATATTCGTATCCGTTTCCAATTATGGGATACGGAACGAAATATGGCTCAATCAGGAAAATTCATATCCATGTTCACTTAAATCTGAAAAGGATATGGATTGATATAGAAAAATGGATATGAATAAAGTCAGATATGAATACAAAAGGAATATGATAAAAAATAAACAATGTGAATCGAAATATATCGTCAAGTTTGATGAATCAAGATGATGTGTTTATTTTGAAAGTTTTAAATTAGATTATTTAAGTTTTATTCAAATAAATAGTATATGTTAAGATGTCAAATTTGAAAACTCAATTAAGTTCTTAATTTCTAATTAACTTACAAAAGGTTGGGTATAACAACAACAATTACATTAGACTATTATTTTGTATTTGAGTTTAGTTTGAGTTTTGTACAACATTGTCGGTTGGGTGGTTTGTATAGAGTTGAGAGGTCTATAAATATATATATTATCTAACTTATAATAATATAGAAATTGAGTTTTTTGTTTTCCTTACTTTCTATCATGGTATCAAAACAGGAATGAGAAATAGATCTCAGTCATGCAATCTGATTACCTATCAATCTCAGCCACAAATTAAAAAAAAGGGGAGAAAATCCTAGCTTATCTGGCGGCATCAAGACCCACCATTGAGACCCGAAAGATCTTCATCTCCTTCTTCGCGAACAAATGGCTGAACAACTTCCCCGAATGCCAACCTTGTTGACGAGATCCCTTCTATCCATCTTCTACTTCGCTTCGATCATGCTCTCCTTCTCGTTTAGCACAGAACTCGTGCTCCGGCCATTCCGAAAAACAGCACAGAGTCAGGCTTCAGCTTCGACCAGTTATAAGCAATCAATCCCGCAATTCCTCTCACCCGAAGACAACCAATAGTTCGGAGCTTGTGCTGTACCACTCACTTCCTGATTGATTTGATCTTGCTCGGCGCCTCCGCCATTAGGATTTCGAATCACCCTTTTCTTTTTTTCTCTCCTTTAGGAGCTTCGGTTCGACTTGCTACTCTTTGTTCAGGAGCTTGCTTGCTGTTCACATCCATTGTTGACTTCAAACCAGCAAGAGGACTTTTCTAGTTGCGACAAAGAGAATAACAAAAGGAACTTTGGCTTCTTCTTCAAGTTCTTCTTTGGACTAAGATTTGGATTCACTTCGAGATAGAAAGAAGTGAGAGAGAGGTCTCTAAATCCTCTCAGCTTTTTACCGCCATTGCTCCTCTGTAAGTTGAGTTCTCAATTTTTTTTTATGGCATCATCCACTTTAAATACTTCATCTACTGTTGCTACTTCTACTGTCATGGCTAAGAATTTATATCCAAAAAACTTTACTGCTACTACTGTTAAGTTGAATAACAATAATTATTTTTTATGGGCTCAGTCGTTCCAGGTATTTGTTGCTGCTCAACGAAAAATTAAGTATTTTTTGGATGATTCACCAAATGAAAACGATTCTATCTAATATTGATTGGCTGACTGTTGCGTGATTATATAGTTCCTTAATAATATGGAAGAAAAAGTAAGTTTGGGTGTTATGTTCTTGAAAATTGCAAAAGAAATCTGTGACACTCTTAAAGAAGTATATGGAAATGAAAAAAATATATCACGAGTATTTGAACTTTATGACTGCTTGTTTACTCTCAAATAAGAAAAAATGTCTATATCTGAGTACTATTATGCTCTCCTAGGCATATTGGATGAGTTTGAAATTCATCAATCGCTAGTTACAGATCTTAAGACTTTAAAATAATATTGTTAGGATCTCACTGTTACCAAATTCCTCTTAGATTTAGATTCCTCTTTATTGACCCAAGTGAGGGATCAAATTCTTGCTGGCGGTACTATTATTCTTGATAACGACATATTTCAGAGTTTTTCATGTTTCTACTGGATCTACTACATCAACAACTCAAAATCTTGCCTCCAATGACAATTCTGTTCTATTTTCTGGTCGGGGATGAGGTTGTGATTGCGGTCGTGATTCAAGGGGAGGCCGTAGTTGTGGTGGCCATGGTGGTTGAGATTCCGGTGGTGGACGAGTATGGAAAATCAGAATGTTGGAAGAAGTATGGAAAAGCAGAATGGACACAAGCTGTGACTAGTAACCATTCAACTAGATATTCTAATTATTTTAATGTACCTGCAACATAAGATATTGCTTTGACAATGAATTTTGTTAGCATTTTGACATCTCTAACGATGGTGCAGATTTGACAAGTTGAACTTGACAGTCTTCTCCGTCTTCAATCCATCATGATTAGTCCTACTAATGTATTCTTGTTAGGTAACATCGCTTCCTCTAACCAATGATGGGTTATCGATTCTGGAGTTTCCTCCCATATGATAGGTATTAGAAATAAATTTTTCTCTACACTCCTATCCATATTGCATAGATCCTCTTCTTCGGTAGTCGGTGATGGAATAATTCACGCTACTAATTCATTAACCCTTGATAATATTTTCTTTGTTTTCAATTTTCCTGTTAGCCTGTTATCTATTAGCGAAATTACCAAAATAATTATTTTGTAACATTTTTTTCTACTTACTATATTTTTCAAGGATCTCCAGACTGAAATGAGAATTGATACGGGTCGTGAGTAACAGGGGATGTACTATCTAGATGAGACATCACCTATAGGGTTTGCTGTTTGCTCTTCTAATTCCCTTTTACAGTAGAATAACGCCTTGGACATTCTTCTCTTTAGAGTCTTTATCTCGTTTTACCCACTGAATCTGGTACATTTAAGTTAACTTGTGAGTCATATGAGCTAGGTAAATATCATCGAGTCTCATATCCAAGTCGAGTTGATCTACGTAGTAGTTTTCCGTTTGAATTAGTCCATTCTGATATTTGGGATCCATGTTTCCATCTTTTAAGAGTTTTATGTTTTTTTTCTATTTGTGGATAATTTCTCTTACATGACGTAGATGTATTTATTAAAAGATAAGTCTGTTGTTTTTATTATAATTGAAATTTTATAAAGAAACAAAAAATCAATTTTCTATCTTTATTCGTGTTTTGCGCACTGATAATACTATAGAATATATGAAAACTGTTGTTTTCTTATTTTGTGCTAATAATGGAATATTCATCAAACATTTTGTTCTCACACATCCAGTAAAATGGTGTTGCTGAAAGAAAGTTTAGATATATTATAGATGTTGCTTGGATTTTAATGATTCACATGTATGTTCCAAAATATTTGTCGTCTGATACTGTTCTATATGCTTGTCATTTCATAAATAAGATGCTATCTTCTGTCTTATATGGCAAAACCCCCTTTTCTCTTTTTATCCTGATACACACATGTTTCCTCTTATACCTCGAGTGTTTGGATGTACATGTTTTGTTCAAAATTTATTTTTCGGTTTGGACAAGATATCTCCTCGTATTATCAAGTGTGTATTTGTTGGATACTCTAGAAGGAAAAATGGGTATAAATATTATGATTCAGTATCTAGAAAGTATTTTGTCTCTGTTGATATTACCTTCTTTGAGTCTATTTCATACTTCACTTCCACATCAACAATACCCGTTGTATCCTTCTCTTCTTTTACCCCTAACTGTCTCTACTACTGAGGTTGAACAAGTATCAGTGTCTCAAAAATGATCGAACATGTGCCTTCCAAGAAACCACTGTTGGTATTTTCTCGTCGTCAGAAAGTGCCTCCTTCCAGCTTTGCCATCTCCAGTTGCAGATTCTCAACAAACACAACATTCTCTTACTCCTGACTCTGATCTTCCTATTGCGCTCCGGAAGTGTAAACACTCTATTATTATTCATCCTATTTCTCAATTTGTTTCCTTTAATAAACTTCACCCAAGGGTAAACGCTCTAATATTGCACACACTACATGCGAATTGTTATGCTTAAAGAACTTGCTGGCTAAATTTGGGTTCAATCCGGAACCGGTCCTATGCCTATGTACTGTGATAATCAGTCAACCATTTATATTCCTTAAAATCTAGTGTTTCATAATTTATAGAGGTAGATTGTCATCTGGTTCGACATAATTTGATGAGGAAGATAATATGTACTCCGTTTACTCATTCGTCAGGACAATTGACTGATATTCTAACTAAATCTGCATCACCAATTGTGTTTTCTAATCTATATAATAAGTTGGGTATGATTGATATTTATACCCCAACTTGAGGAGTGTTAGATTAGGCTATTATTTTGTATTTGTATTTAGTTTGAGTTTAGTACTACATCGCTTGTTGAGTGGTTTATATAGAATTGAGAGGTCTATAAATATATGTATTCTCTAAAAAAAAAAGGGTAGTCCGGTGCTATAAAGCTCCCGCTATATGTGGGGTCCGGGGAAGGGTCGGATCACTTAGGATAAATATATGTATTCTCTGACTTATAATAATATAGAGATTGAGTTTTTGTTCTCCTTACTTTTTATCAACAACTAAGCTGTTTAGCCCATACACTTGGGGTAGCCTATACGAAGCAAAAGAGAGTTACTCCGGATTGATGACATGGATGATCCTTCACCATTCATTCTAATCAAGCAATATGTCTTCCTTAAGGCCTTTTGCATTTATATATTTTCCTATCACCTTCATCCATATTTTTTCGGTCGTCACTTCGGTCTTTTAACTTGTCTTACATTGGTAAACTTCACTCGTTGTGCTGGCATGTATTGCACATGACCAAATCATCTTAGGCGGTTTTCTCGCATCTTCATTTTTATGGGGCTACCTATCTAACAAGAATATCCTTATTTTTTCACCTTATCTCTTCTAGTGTTATTATACATCTAACAAAACATGTGCATTTTTGTTATACTCATCTTCCGTGCATGGTGTCTCTTTATTATCCAACAATTCATGCCATATAACCAAACTGATCTTATAGTTTTATGATAAAATCTTCCCTTCAGCCTTGACGGAGTGTTACAGTTGTATAAAATTTTTGTTGCGCTCCTCCATCTCAACTAGTCAACTTAGATTCTATGGTTTTATCGATCTCTTTATTCTCACAAGTGGTCGGGTCTTAAAAAAATAGTCTTATTATGGGAGTCAAAGATATTTATCCTTTACTACTATAAAATTACAAGGATGGTGAAATTTGGACACGAAAAGAGTTCATATGAGATGTATTGGGCTTTCTTGTATTTATGAAAACTAGTGGGTTTAAGAATATATCAACTTAAAAAATGGGTATAGAAATAATTTTTGATAATCTGGATCTGAATCGGCTTTTCTTTTATATATCCATATCCGTATCTGGTTCTGAAAAAATTATTCATATTCGTATTTGCATGTATATCCGGCTGGATATAGGATTTCATATCCGTAACCACATATGATATGATTCCTCATCTGGATATATTCGCAGATATCTGTATCATTGGCACCGTAGATGCAGCTAATTGTTTTGAAGTAAATCTCTGCCAAATTTTAGCCGGTAAAAATCCATTAACAGATGGATTCAGTTATGCCTAGAGAAGATTATAGTTATGGAAGTGTGAATTTATTATTTTAAAGAAACAAATAAGTTGGATAATCAGGTTATGATCTTTCTCTAAGTAGATTATGGAAAGAAGGAATTTACAATGCTTTGTATTATGAAGGTTTTTTAGAACAAATTATTTCGAGAGTAAAACAATAGGGGAAAGTGAACTAGAAATGGCTTGTTGTATTACATGTTTATGATTGATGTGTACCTGCTCGAGACTGGCATGTTCTTGCACCATGCTAATGTGCCCCTCCAATTGATCACTCTACAAATTTCTAGTATTCAATTAGCGCAGTCCAGAAAATAGATTCGTATAGGAGTTTGAAATGAATAGAAAAAGATGAATATTTTGAGGATATTATTGATGTTGTGCATTGGGAAGAATCATAACAGGTACAAGTGTTTCTGTAGAGGCATTAATTGTTGCTGATCAAGTGACCGTGATTACTCCTCAGCATAATTAGTTTATGATATAAGCACATGTTTGGGATGGATAAGAGGCTCTTTTTTTTTTTTTTTTTTTTTTTTTTTTTTTAAAATATAAGATATGAAGGGAGTGCCTTTCAATGAAGTTGGAGGACTTTCATTGAGGATAAGATTAGGAGAAGTTATTTGGAATGGTTTGAAGGAGCGCGAATGTAATTTTGGAAGGAGCTGCTAGAACTAGGGGCTGAGAATGCGAATCTGGATGAGGAAGTGAGAAAATATATGATATTTGCTAATTTAACAGTTGACATAGAGCTTAACAGAGCTGAATGAACTTTTTCTTTGAATGTATGTGCTCCCAAAGACATGAAGCAAAGGCTTTGTTTCTGGTGTACTTCTTGTTCTTTACTCATTAAGTATATGAATTGCGTTTCTTTCTTGTCTTCTGCCTTATCTTCTCTGATCAACAACTTAGGTTATCTCTGGACAGAATTTAAAAATTTTATTTTACCATAAATATTTCTCGATAGATGGTTAGTTCAACTAAACCACACATGGCATGATATTAGAAGACGCTGTTGTAATTCATCTGTTGCTTTGTTACTATGTAGGTATTATTTTCTGAATCTGATTTTGAAGGTGATTCCATGAACTTTCGTGATGTTTTTCTTCATAGTCAAGCACTTGAAGGCATCACATTATCCATGGTGAGTCAGAATGCTTCTTTTTTTTCACAATTTCCTGTTTAACAGTCTAGTCATTTGTCTGCGCAATGTGTAGCATACAGTTTATTTGATTGATTCTACAATAGGATAGAGACCAATAGTATCAACCTAGTAGCCAATATTTATAATATTTTGCTGAGGCACTAACATGAACTTGGGTATTTAGTAATTATCTCTTGCATGGATGTTATGTCTGTGGTTTTTCAATCCCCTCCACATATATTTATTTGTATATCATTTAAGAGATGCATGCTTTTAAGGCCCACTTAGGAGATGTATAGCTTGATGGAGTAGTTAATAAGATTGATAGCCAATTTGACCTAAAAGGGAAACACCTGATGGAGATATCCAGTAGCCTCTCTATTCAATTTGGAATTAATCTCACAACTTATTTCCTTTTTAACCGAAATCCTCAATTCTCCGTAACTAGATTATTTCAATATTTGAAAGGATGTGAGACCCATATTTCAGCAGACATTTCATGAATTACGTAGCTGGTACAGTTTGTCCAAACCTTGTAACATCAGCTGAGATAGGGAAAATTGTTATCCACGGGATTTGTGATGGCATATCTATCATGCCAAAGTACTAAACTACAAAACTGCGACCACAGTATTTTGCATTTGGCTCAAAGTATGCTAAGAGACATGAGTTTTATCCTTGATCAGTATGTTCAGCAACTTGTTTTTACTAAATAATAGTACTATCAAATAATAAAAAATAGTACTATCAAATAATTTATTCGGTTATTCTATTAGGTTTTTCCGCTAAGAGCATTCAAGAGAAATATACTCATTTGTGAAGAACTCTTATCAGGTGACCATTTCGAAGAACATTAACTGTTACTTTGATTTTGTTAGGAAAAAAACTTGAAGAATTTTAAACTTACGAAAGAAAGAGCTCCTAACTAAGAGTTAATTTATTCAATTAGATATTTCTGTTAAGAACCTTGAAGAAAAACATTATCTCATTTGTGAAGAACTCTCGTCAATTGACCAGATTTTGCATAGAACAAGAACTGTTACTGTGATTTCATTTACAAAGAAAGTTGAAGAAATTTTAATGTACAAATGGAAAGAGCTCCTAGCTGAGAACAATGAGCCAATAAAGCTTGGTTCTTGATCAGTTTCTTCTTCTGTTGTATGTCCACTCTTAATGGGAGAAACTAACTCACCAAGGAAAATGACTAGCCATTTTCAAAACTACAATTTACATGCTGCACTACCAGGATTTGTGACAGTTTGTTGTTACTTCATAACAGATTATTGTTGCTTAGAAGATGTTTTCAATTTGATCTCAAGAATTTAGTTTTTATCTTTTGCTCTAACAAAATTTAGCAACACGCACTGCAGGCTCTATAACAATATTAATTAGTTATGTGAAATTTATTTCATGACAATTTTATATATCTATGGTGTCTCTAATTCACATACCATATAATTTTACACTATATTATACTTCTGTTGCATTGATAATAAACTATAAAAGATAAGCTGGAGAAATCATGTGAAATACTTGCTAAAGCATTATCAAGTGCTCAGAGCCTAGAGCCATGGACTAACTGGAGTGAAGATTGAAATGTAGCAACACAATTTGGTTACCTCATTAGTCTTTACTGTATTTGAAATTTTGCATGGGATCTGTTGCATACTGTCAATATATTTGTCTTGAATGGTGGAACCCTTTATATTATGTTGACGTTTTCTGTTTGCTTTTCACCTGGGGAAGTGTTCTTGCTGATGATGGACGTTAACCGCAGGTTAACTTTTTGTGTGAATCAGATTCGTGATGCCCCAAAAGAGGAAGAAGTTCCACTATTGCTGGAAATATTCGGGTAGGTCGACTTGCACCTGGAGTCTTGCCCCACTTTAAAGTTCTGATTCTTGTAAGCTGAGTTCTTAAAAAAAAAAAAAAATAATAATTAAATACCTCTCTCTATCTTTTCTTGAATTTGATATTTACAAGGATGTGAATTAGATGCTAATATCTATCTTCATGCATCATTTATATTAATGTAATTGGAGCTTACACCTCAGGTTCATTGACACTTAGTTGCAGTGAATAATGAATTGGTACCATGTTGCGCATTAATTTTGAAAATGATGACTTTACGTATCGCACTACTTATTTAAGTAAATTGCAATTTGATTTTACAGAAAAAATTAGAATTTTTTTTTTAAAACCTGGAAGCACTAACCAAAACTCTTGTAGCAGATGCCTTGAAGATCAATCCTTTTGATGAGAGCAAAAGGAAGATTCTCTCACTGTACAATTACTATTATATCTTTTGGCAACACCTTGCCTACATCCACTAGAGAGGACTTGATTTTTCTCTACTTACGGCAGAGTACTAGGGATATATCCCCCTAGAATCCCCAATACAGCATCTCAATGAGTCCTCACCTTCTCCCTCACTCTTGTCACACTTACCTCATTCTTTACTTTGGTTCCTTTCAATATACCCGTTTAAATTGGTTATGTTAGAGTTATAATCTTCAGCCCTTACTAGAACTTCAAATATTGGTGCAGTGCAAAGCTCGTACCAAAACTTTAGAATTTTGGTACCGCGCAAAGGACTTTAAGATGGTATCATAGCCTTTTGTGTTCAAATCCCACCTGGTGCCCAAACAGAAAGTGGAAGCTAAAAGAACAAGTCCCACTGATATATATATATATATATATATATATATATATATATATATATATATATATATATATATATATATATATATATATATATATATATATATATATATAGAGAGAGAGAGAGAGAGAGAGAGAGAGAGAGAGAGAGAGAGAACGGGAAATACACCGGCGGTGAAGGAAACTTCCTTCACCGCCACTTAGGTGGCCCAATAAAATTATTACACGTGGTGTCATTTAAGAGAATTCATTTATTTGTTATCTTGAATGATGCCCCGTGTTATAATTTTATTGGGCCAGCTAAGCGGCGGTGAAGTAACTTCCTTCACCGCCGGTGTATTTCCCGTTTCCTCATATATATATATATAATTATATATATATATATATATATATATATATATATATATATATATATATATATATATATATATATATATATATATATATAACCAGTTTCAATCCATGAAGAGAGCGCTCAACCAATAGGGGTATGTTAGCATATAACATTATTACACCCTCAACACTCATTACTACTCTAGAGTTTTGGTACAGGGGCAGGGCCTTTAGGAGGTTACAAGGCCTTTTACAGGTTACCACTTATCTAGTCCGTTTAGATCTCGTCATATAATCATAGCTATTTACTTCTCAACTAAAGGAACTAGGTTTACATTACAAATCCAAGTCAGAACTCATATTTGGGCCTGCAGTTCTTGAAAATGGAATTCAGTCTGCAAAAACTTGTTTTTGTAAATCAGCTAGTTTTAATTCAACTTCAGTCGAGCTGTATTGTCTGCATCCTGGTATAATTTTCTGTTGAATTTTCACCTCTCATATGCTGTTGTTTAGTGTTCTTTACTTAACCAATTTCTTTATTTACATGGAACAAGACAATTCATAATATGCTCCACCTTGGCTTGTACTATAAACAGATTGGAGATATCTTCAACCGTATTTGATTCTTCATTGTATTTGATTCTTCGTTTTTGTAACCCTTTTCTCATAAACCTACATTCCATTTGTGCCCCCTTCGCCCAGTTTTATGGTTGATTTACCTGTAGTAAGTGACTCCAACCTTTTTCGAATCCGTCCTTTTCCTCTTTTCTAGCCTACAGCACATCTCTAAAGTTTACTCTTCGATGTCCGCCTTAAACCATTGAACAAGGTTTTTTGGCTAAAAACTATTCAATTTTTACTTTTTAAGCTGGTTTTGGTTAGGACAGTTTGAAATAAGCCTGAACCCTGGTTTCAACCTATTAAGTTGAAAATAGATCATCTTCAATTTAAAAATAAGCATAACCCTAAAAGTCGATGATAACACATAAAGGTATGAGAAATACAGTAGTGCTGTCCAAATGTGTTGGGCCTGGCATGGGAACTCGAGCCAGTCTTGACCCCTTGCCTGGACTTGAACCCAAACTAGGAGGGTTAGGCACTGGTCCGGTATGACCCGGATATTTCGGACACAGTTTTTTGGTTTTAAAAAATTGAGAAAAATTAATCAGAGAAAAAAGTCATGTTTAAGTAAGAGCAACTTTGTAATTTAGATTTTAAACATAAGAAATTAATTTTTTGTTTTTTAGTCACATACAACAACAACAACAATTAAGCCTTTTATCCCAAGTACTTGGGGTAGGCTGCATGAACCAAAAAAGAATCATAATTGATCACGTTGATAGTCCTTCTCCGTTCATTTCTATCAAATAATATCTCCTCATTTAGACTTCTAGAATCCATATCTTTTCGTTTCATCTCCATCCATATTTTCTTCGGTCTCCCTTTCGTTCTTTTAACTTGTCCTACATTGATATACTCCCCTCGTCGAACTTGTGCATTTTTAGGCCTACATTGCACATGACCAACTCATCGTAAGCGATTTTCTCGCATGTGAGCTACACCTATTTTAGTACAAATATCTTTATTTCTCACTTTATCTCTCCTAGTGTTGCCGCATATCCAGCAGAGTATGTGCATCTCTGTTACACTTATCTTCCGTGAATGACGTTTATTTAAATCCCAACATTCCGTTCCATATAATAAAACTAATCTAATAGCAGTCCTATAAAATTTTCTCTTAACGGAATGTTACGATTACATAAAACTCCCGTTGCACTCTTCCATCTCAATCAGCCAACTTGTATCTTATGCTTAACATCATTATCAATCTTTCCGTCATTCTGAATAATAGAACCCAAATAGCTAAACTGACTGCTCATTTTTCAGTCACATAATGGAATAAAATATCATGTTGGCAAGTTTGGTGTGAAACTGGTTGAAAATCAGGAGTAAAATTATCTCTAACCATTATAATAAAATATGGATTTTCAATGGTTGTAGATGGATCATTCTTTAAGATAATGCACTTTACTCTCACTTTTTGTTCTCTTGTTACGTCAAAAGAAAAGTTTAAGAAACAACTGGTTGTTGAAGACCGAGAGAGTGTAGATTGCCAAATATTGGGTTGACCCACTTGACATTTTCTTTTGAGACTTCTTATGCCGAATCAAGTGGGTTGTTCTTACTAAATAGTGTGCAGTTAAGTGCTTGGCACAGATGAGACACTTCGCCTTGATTGTAGTGATATTGCCCGTATTTTTTTTATTTCGTCCTGTTTGAAAAAATCCACACTTCCGATTGGGGTTTTTAGTTGAAGGGGGAATGATTGATTCGTTGATTGGAGAGCTAGATGTAACTTTGTGAGAGGTTAGATTGAGGGGTGCAATCTCTTCTTATATCAACGAATTAGGGAGGTGATACCGTTATTAGAGACTAAAAAGGAAAAAAAAAAAATTGGAGAGAATATTAAAGAGATTTTTAGGACTTAAAAGGGAGATTAGAGAGAGATAAGAGGCTAGGATTCCTTTTTCCTTGAAGATTAGAGACTTAGAGAGACTTTGTGAGGGAGAATGAAATGAAAGGTGACTATATATTGTGGCAGCCCAACATTCAAAAATGACCAAAATATCCCCAAACCAGCCATTTTTTGGCACTCGGAGAAGGTAATTTGTTCAAAATACCCCTCCATACCAGCAAATGACCAAAAACCCCTCAACTAGCCATTATATGGTTCTTGGAGGAGATCATTTGGTCAAAATATTGCCAAACAACCCAAACAGCTCCCAAGAGCTAGTTGGGAGCTGTCATTCGTGGGTCAGGCTAGGCTTGGGCCTGCCAAGATCCTCTTTTCTAAAAAACATTGAGCAGGACCCGGCCTAAGCTTTGCCAATGGTGGCCCGGACCTGAACCCGGGCTTGGCTCGGGCTTTGCCTATAGTGGTCTGGACTCAGGCCTGAGGTGTCTCGCTCAATTAGGAGGGCAGCCTAGGGATGGGGTCAAGCATCGTGCCAGGCCTCGAACTTGGGTTTTTGGACAATATTAAAATACAAAAATAGAAGAAGACTTAAAAATAATTGCAAAATTTTGAATAAAAATAAGAGTTATTGCAAAATTAATGAAAAAAAATCTAAATTTAGATTAAGTTCATAAAATGTAACATTTAAATATAGAAAAAAGCTTTATAAAACTGCAAGATGATACTACCAATAATAAAACACTGATTTAAAAATTAGAGCAGGTTCCTATTATTAGCTATAATTTTTGTCTGATTAATAGATTTAATTATTTATTTATGTAAATTAAATTATTAATTCAACTACAAGGTTCTAATTATCAAGTAATCAAATATTAGATGATATATCGGGGATGAGCAAATATCAAGACTTTCATGTCATATTGATGATCCAAATTATATATCGTTTTGTAATAGCTGATATTTAGAACAATGTTCAACTGTTATATATTTGTAAATAAATATTGTGCCAATGATGCCCTAGTTGCTGTTTGGACCTCTCCAAATTTGGTAGAAAAGAGGAGGAACTTTTCTTATTTAGAGAATAAGTGGTGCCTTGGTGGAAAATTGCCCCAATCCCTGCTTGTCACTAAAAGTTCTTTAGCCAAACATCTCAAGGGAGTTCAAGCAATAGCAATTAGTAAATATGCGAAAATTCTAGAGAAAACATGTAGCTGAATGCAGAATTACAACAGCTCATTCCTATGTAACAAAATCTGGACAAGGAGGCCAACTAAACAAAAATAAGGAACACCAGGGCTCATGTCTCTTCATGGTTTGATCGAAAGTGACCTTCCAAAGGAAAAGCACCTCTGTTATTGGACCCACATCAACAGATTCATCTGCATCATATCTTTCAATTTTTCTGAAGAAGATCCATCCTATGCTTAAAGTTAGGGTGTACCATTTGTATAATCAGATTACATTCTTTGGAGACATTGTTCTATTATTCCTTTCTCACCACTTAAGTCAATGCGCTACTGCCCCAGGGCTACATTTGTTTTCTTTATGGGTTTTTTGCTTCTCACACTTCACTTATTAGTTATTCTTTTGGCTTCATTGTCTCCATTAATTTGAATACATGACATTTCTTAAGCTACTAACTGTAGAATGTAGACATCCTTAGCAATTAGCAATTGCTACACTTTATCAATGCTGATTACTTTTGACTGCTCTACAATTAAAGTCTATGATCCCCACTTTCAAATTTTCCTGTCATAAATCTTTGATTGGGTACAGTATTTAGAAACATTGAATATGGCCCTTACCTCCTTGTATCTTGTTGTTTACTAGATTACCACAAAGCGATAGTAAAATCTCTGAAGTTTGTTATTCTTGACGAAGAATATTAATAGAGTTTAGGTAGAGCATCCTCAAGATGCAGGAGGCATGAGATTTAATTCAAGGATTATGGTAGAGAGCTTGACCAGGTGAACTTAAACCCCAAAAAGGAACGGTGTTTTATGATCTCCTTTTTTTAACCAAATGCTAGTTTAAACTGATGATGAAAGAGAAGATATTAGTTATGTATTATAATGCAAGAAGTTAGTTTTGAATACAAAAATTTTCATTTTTCTTTGCTCTATAACTTTATTGGTTTTACTGAGTTTGGTAACTAAGCTCTTTCTGGTTAATTATATGCAGACTCTCCTTGACAGGAGATAAGGAAGTTCACAATGCAATTATGAACAGTATACAAAAACTTGCAAAAGCATTCTCAAGTTACCATGATGAAGTTTTGGTATGATTTTCATTACATTATCTTCTCTGTAATATTTTCCGAAAAATCATCAGATTACATACTCTCAGCAGGTTACTGTTACTTTTAGTTTCTGAAAGATACAGCTTAACCGTCTACTTCACAGAGTAAAAAATTACCTTTCATTTGCATTGTAGAGCAAATTATTTGGCAGAGTAGAGCACTGACTTTCCTCAGTGCACAATATGTTGTATGCTCGATCGATATTCACTATTGACATGTTAGCCATATACATGCCTTTTTGCTTTATACAAGTGAGGCCTACCTACCATGACACTTGAGCTTAACCAAATTGTCCCTCCGTTGTTTCACTTAGCCACACTAATACAAAGATTTTGAATCTCCTTGAGACTGCAATTTTCATCTACCTAAACCTGCAAGTTTCCTCCAGCTCCCAGGAAAAATAGCAAGTTACATAAGCTGTGATCTCTAGCTTTCTGTCGCTTTCAGGCGAGGTTCTCTCCACAGTTCAAGAGTGCTTTCCTAATGTCCTATAAAGTTGCTTATCATGGATCCCAGAGTATTCTGCTTTCCTTGATTGCTTTTTCCTTTTTCTTCCTTTATCAAGCAACGTGTAAAGTTTAAAGTCTCTAGGGAGGGCAAGAGGCCTTGTTTTCTAATTGCCTCTATTATATTATGCCAGTATTACAATTAGTTGTTGATCACATAACAGTGGATGTTAGGTGCATACTAGATACTTTTGGATAATACAATTTCCTTCATCTTATCTATCTGTTTGGGCATTGATTTTCATTTTATGAATGAATTATTTTAAGAAACTTAATTTTAATAATGACTTTAGCCTATTTTCCTGTTTTTTGTTTTGTTTTCTAGCGCACATGTCATGTGTAATGATTTTTTGCATTAAAGTAATATCTTGTAACCTTGTTGATACTGCAACAATCAAGTGTTAATTATTCTATGTTTGTTTTCAGGTTAAGCGGGAAGAATTGCTGCAATTCGCTCAAAGTGCCATTTCAGGAGTGAAACTGAATACTGATCTAGCAAGGTCATTTTTAGGGTTTGTTTGTAATGCTTCTGTCTCAATATATTGGAGTTATTGTTCTGTTCACAACAAAAAGTGCCCTCTATTTATTAAAACTTGAGGAGGCGATGCATGGTTACTAATTAAATTCTGAGGAGCAGAGGCATATTATAATCTTCTATTATATGAGTAAGCTAAAGAAAATATTACATTGAAGTTTCTTTAATATTAAAACTTCTATTTTGCTAAGTGTATTACTATTGTTCAATCTTGCAAATGATCCTTGAAGGCAGGTAACAAATGAACTCATCTAGAAATTTTGTAAAACCAAATGAATTTCATCAAGAAAATTTATGTGAGCAGTTTCAAAACAACTTTAGATCTGTGGTGATTAGTGTATGATTACTACTCAAGGTGGGTCTGGTCAAGAGTTAGCGACCTTAGCAGCATGGTTGATGACTAAGAACAACAACAAAGCCTTCATCTTGAATCTTTGGGGGTTGACTACATAATCCTTTTCTTCCAATCAGCTATATTGGGGCCTTGGTCAAATTAACAACTTTATATCTATTTTATTTCCTTTCCTCATTGCTTCATTAACTATTATCCTCACTTATGCTGATTAATGGACTTATTAGCATCTGGTGCACATGTCCAACCTTCTCAATCAATTCTCTCTCATTTTATCTGAATATAAGCATTCTCTGAGTTCTTCTGAATGCATTCTTTTATTATCCCATTTCTTTGCATATTACGACACTCATTTTCTTAAGATTCTGCTTCTCAATTGCCTGATTACAAAATTGCTAGTCTTATGGCCGTCTTATAAAGTATGTTAACGTGAGGGAAGAAGAAAAATGTGAAAGTGAATATGACTATTAGTAAAAAGTGCAAAAGACATAGATTATAAATAATGAATTAATAAACCCTAGCTTTTTAATCAACATAAGTTTTCCTAATTTCTTATTGAAAATGTACTATTTAAATTTATTCTTGTGCTCAATAACCGGAATCATGACTATGGTATAAAAGTGTTGTCCCAAGAATTAAGGAGGTTCAACATATGGTGTGATCAATCATAACCTTCAATATACGACACGATTGCATTGCTAAAGTTCTAACTATGTAATTCACAGAACTAAAGGGAATAGTCTCATATTGGACATGATACAAGAAATAGTATAGTTTATGGTGATTTTCGTAAACTTAAAAATAATCATAATGAGTTTTTTTACGGTGAAATCTATGGTTGAAATTAATAAAAATTAATAACTAAGTGTGCTTGGGTGGGAGTAGACCAATGATGTGTGATATTTTGGGAAATGGTAATATACAAATATTATTAGAGCCTAAAACCAGGTCCAAAGCTAAGTGCCACATGAAACTAAGTGTTACACATAACAAGGTGTCATGCTACAAGAGTGTGGTAGAAACCTCTTGAATTTATGGGAGCCATGTCTAAAATCCATATCTACCTTTAGAATCTCGCATCTCGTCTGATAAAGTGGTAGTGTGTTAAATCTTACAAAGATACTAGATCTAAATGGTAGAGCTGGAACTAAGCTAAGACCGACCCGAGTCAGACTCGATTCGGTTTAGGTCTGATTATTAATTGGGTTGGGCTTGGGCCTAATGTATGATATATATATATATATATATATATATATATATGCATAACATCGAAAAGGATTCTGGACTAATGAGTTTGGTTACATTGATTGAGAATTATGGTCCGTATTCTCTATTTTGAAGTAAAGACTAATATTCTTTTAATAATGAATATGTTGTGTTCCTTAGGATGATCAATAATTTATGTAGGAGATACTAATGCAAACTTTTATATTTGTTTTGCTTTTATATGATTGATTAAAGAGTTGGACTAGGGATTTTATATTAAAGGTACAAGATTAGATTTAACACATCTTGCACCCTTTATTTGCCCTATAGATATGTGCAAGTTAAAAATTCAAAAGGTTAATAGTAGTTGTAGAATAAAGTAATGTTAGGCCACTAGCGAATGTGTGGTGGAAAAAGCATTTTTAACTACTTTCAATAGAAACTGCATATTTATGATGTCTAATTACTTATTAAAACTGCATATTTATGATGTTTAATTACTTATTACATGACAAATTTTGTTATTTAATAAGTCTGATTATAGCTCAAGCCTGACCCATTAAGCCTGATTATTAAATGGGCGGATTTGGGCTCAATAAAAAAAAACCAAACGGGTTTGGACTTATATGGGTTTGCCCCGAGAGTGACCCATTCCGTCCCTTGCTAAATGGGGAGAGTAGCATCCCAAACTAAAGGGAATATTCCATCCAATATTACACAAGTAGTATAATTTATATTGATTATCATGAACTCATAAAGTAACTGTGGTATAGTTTGATATCATACTGTCACACCTTAAGAATTAAGGTGGCTCAACTTATGGTGTGATTAATCATATATCATATCAAATTTCATTACAAAAGTTCTAGCTTTGTAACATCTCAAGCTAAAGGGAATAGTCTCAAAAGTTCTAGCTTTGTAACATTCCAAGCTGAAGGGAATAGTCTCAAAAGTTCTAGCTTTGTAACATTCCAAGCTAAAGGGAATAGTCTCATATCAGATATGATACAAGAAGTATTGTAGTTTATAATTAATTCTAATAAACTCAAAACCTAACCATCACTAGCCTTTCTGAGCAAGGAATTTGTGGTTAAAATTAATAAAAACAAATAGCAAGTATGCTTGGACGAGAGTAGTCCTATGATGTGTGGCCTCCTAGGAAGCTTCTTGTCATGGGTGTTACAAATGGTACTAGAGCCTAATATCAGTTATAAATGTGCAGAACTAGGTGCCATTCATATGAGGGCATGGTATATGTGCAGAACTAAGTGCCATTCATATGAGGGCATGGTGGGGACTATCTCTTGATTGTGTGAGAGCCATCTCTTGACTACATGTGGCCTACCTCTAGAATATTGGATCTCTTAGTAGGTGTTGGTGTGTTAGTGTTACTTAGGTGAGGATACTCGATCCTAAATATAAAGAGTATGTAACATCCCAAACTAATGGGAATAATTACACGATCAGATGTGATACGAGTAAGTTTATAATGATTCTCATTAACTCAAAATAGTAATTGTAGTTAGCTTTTTTTTTTTTTTTTTTTTTAAAGAAATCCATGGTTGAGATAAATTAAAACTAATAGTTAAGCATGCTCAAATATGAGTAATTCTACGATGGGTGACCTCCTGGCAATGTTGTAAAAAGTAATCTAGGCGGGTGCCAAAGGTGCCACTTAAGCGAAAAGGCCTTCAGGGTGTTTTGATTAAGCGAGGCCTATATGGTATAGGCAGGCCTAAGTGGACACCTACGCAAACCTAGATGCTAGGCGCCACCCTCTGTGTCCTAGCATTTTTTTTAAACTCTGCCTTCTGGGAAGCTCCTACTTAGGCGGCATTACAAAATGTTAAATAATTTAAAATTTTTCTTATTTAGACCAAAATTTATGAGTATTCTATTTCTCCCTATCAAGGATACTGATCATCATTGAGGTTTTTGGTATCCTTTGTTACAACTTTTGTCCAAGTTTGAATAGTTATTATACAGTATAGATATTTTAACCCTTCCAGAGAAATTATAGATACTTAACAGGCTCCTTTGAGATATTTCTAAATCTGGAATGTAAAGATGCCTTCACTACCTGAGCATGCAGATTGGAACGTGGAATCATAGAATTACTCATGCTATATGAGATATGGAATGTGTCTCTACACTCCACAACTTAAATTTACTATCTTACTCAACCATGATAAAAACTATATTATATTCACCTTGACTTATATCCAATCTCCTAAACAACATATAATTTGTAAAACATGAATTGAATCTTGATCGTAACATCCATACATATTTTTAAAGTGATTTTGAAACTCATTGAGAAAAATAAAAATAGTAAAAGATTTTTCTTCAAAGGTCCATGATGGTCAATGATTAGGATAAGGCATTGACATTGGAATAATGTCGAACATATTACCCTAGGATTGTGATAACTATAAATATAGATATTGCATTCAGAAGAAGGTCAAGAACTCCCTTCAGAAAGGGGAGAAGAGTAATGTTCATATGTAGGAGCTATATGCTGGTTTAAAAGTTTTGAACTCATATGCCCGAAAGGCAAAACCTATTAGTAGGGTTGTAAAAGTTTGGGATTTGTTTGGACTCGTGTAAGATTTCCTATAAGATTTTTTTTTTAATTGGAATCTGACTATCGGATCCAAACCCGATTTGGCCCAAAAAAAGGTTCTTGTTTAGACTGTTACCAAGACTTTATTGTAAATTAAATAATGATTTCACATAGTTCACTTTTAAACTGGTATGATTAAAAAACAGAGTCTATACTGTTCCAAATATAACTATATTTGAATGCTTTCAACAACAAAAACAACAACTAAGACTTTTATCCCATGTATTTGGAGTATGCTACATGAACCAAAAGAGAATTATGTCGGATTGATAATATGGATCATCCTTCTCTATTCATTCTTATCGAGCAATATATCTTCACTAAGGCCTTTAATATGCGTATATTTTCTTATCATCTCCATCCATATTTTTTTGGATTGTTTCTTTACTCTTTTAACTTGTCCTGCGTTGGTAAGCTCCACTTGCTGAACCGGTATATCTGCAGGTTTATACCGCACTTGACCAAACCATCCTAGACAGTATACTTTATTATTTCTAAAATAGGAGAGTTATATTCATACCTATTAGTTATTCTCATACATGGTTAGGTGACATTTTGGATTTAGATCAAACTAAAAATGGATCTACCTTTAATACGAGTTGGATTTAGAATTGTAGACCTGGAATAATTTTATATCTACAAGTTAAGTTGGGTTTTACGGTTTTCGTATACCATTTACAACCCTACCTATTTGAGTCTTGGGCCCCAACTTATTTAGCCACTTAGCCATCTTTTGTGATATAACATGAGACTGAACCCACTCTGATTCTTTTATCACACACTCCCACCTAATATCAAATACTCGAATAAACTTATTCTTTAATTGTTTTGTCATACTACCACTTCATTTGGAAGGATGCAAGGTATGAAACCTAACAAGCCTCCTCCTTGGTTCATTTCCTATGAGCCTAACCGAGATCGAATGGAGCTGACTTCTAAGCAGATCTCCATAGATGAATCAGTTCACACCATTCAAACTGACATAGAAGTCACATTCAGGAACAAGCAATGTCCAAAATATCTTATATAAGATTTGTATTGGATCGGAAATTTTCATATCAGAAAATGAAATATCTGATATATAGTCAATGTCAGACTTTCACTCTCTAAAATGATAAATCGGCTGATAGACTGTTCATAGGGGCGCATATTTAGAATGATGGGACAAGATGTGATAAAACACCTACACTCAGAGGTTGGAAGCAGCAACAGACCTAACAAAAGGAACTAGGCTTGAGATGTCCTAGGTAAAAGACATGGACTGATATGGCCCAAAAGAAAAAGCATTCATTGCAGTTTCGCATCCAAAATATTTAACAATTTAACCTTCTTTCATGATATTTGATTTGGGACTAAACCCATTACCAAAATTCCTTGGACATCAACCACTTTAGCCAATTGGAAGGATTTGAAACCAAAACAAAAAAGAACCTAACATCTTTGATGTCATTTACTTGATCATTTGGGCTATAACATTAGACTGATTGCAAGTAATAAGGGAATGCCTCCACTGTATATCATAACTCCATGCTATTTGTTAGCTGCCACATGCAGTCAGGTTCCTTTGCACGAATAAAGAAACTACACAGAGAGATCTGCTTAATGGCTCTTAGGGATATCAATTTAAGGCACTAATACCAGAATCTTACTACTGATATTTGTCAGTTAAGGTTAAAAGTTCTGATTATGCAATGCTGTAGGTAGAGATCCGTATAAATTCAGTATCTATTGTTGATTTTTTCCCCAAGGGATGAGCCTGAAGTATGCTTACCAACTTTCCCATGTTATTTCTTTTGTTTTCAGAATAGATGCAGAAGTCTCAAGTTTGTGGAATAGAATTGATGGAATGAAAGCAATTTGCAGTTCGTCAGATGAAAGTTGTAGACAAACATATATGAAGTCAGATTTTGCTGCAGTGGAGGTAATCCTGATACTGATGCTCCATTGCTGGTTTCTATGGTATTTCTGCAAATGGAAAAGCTTATTCATTGTTGCTTATGGAAAAAAATATGCAAAAAATACTAGTATGTTTCTGAGTAATATCAAGTGCATTACCTAACACACACAGATGTGATAAACGTATATATCTGTGTTGATCTTTAGTATTGTGCAATCAAGTACATCATGAATGTAAGTTTGGGCAATGTTTTGTGAGAGCAAACTGAGCCATATGAACGTTATGGTATAGTGATATTCTAAGAAGCATGGATACATTGTTGGGAATGTTGTATCTATGTCGGACATGTGTCGATGCGGACATGCCACGGGCAAGGTAAAAGCCATGTTGGACACACCATGAGGCATGCCCAATATAAATGAAATGTCATATCATTGTCATGTTCTTGCTTCTTGTAGATTGTGTGTAAAAAAAAGAAGAGTTAAATGGCATGGAAAAATTGGAAATAAACATTGCTAAATTAGTAACATCTATCTATTCCTAGTTAGTTTTATAAATTTATACTTCAATGTTTTTTTATGCACCTGGGCCTCATGTGCTTTTTATGTCTGAATAAATGAACTTTTTTCGTTCACACTCTCTACGTTAATTCATAACCTGTAATCATCATAACCTAATATTTTTGTCTCTTTGCCTATGGAGTGAGAGATATGGATGCATGGTTACTGGTGAGACTTATCTTTTGTATAAGAATGAAGAGACAGAACCCATACATTATCAATGCTTTCTTTTTGGATATTTGTAGTAAAATTATTATGTTATTAATCGAAGAATGTATATCTATATTTTTCCCATATAATTGCCATGCTTGCGTCCTTATTTCTTCAAAAATGCGTGTCTCGTGTCTATATCTATGTCCATATCGGTGTCCATATCCATAATTCGTAGGTGGTATTGGGCATTAGTTTTAGAAGGTGGGGTACATGTTCAATATAATATTTTCCTTTCTATTTATTTCTTTTAATTTTATTCTTAGGGTAGTAGAAATGAAACAGAAAAAAGGAAATGCTTACAATGTATTGATCCTTAAAATGGTCAAATAGTGGATTTGTGTGCACTGAAAAAGGAGAAATATCATTTTTATATACAGACGGAATCTTACAACTAAATCAATATAAAAAGCTGATGCATTAAGTACACTAAAATTTATATGTTGCAAAGACTACGTACTGGGCACAGTAGGGGTCTGCACAGTCAGCTAATGCCAATGCTCTCTTACTTGACATCCAGAATTGGTGCCGTCTAGTCGTGGTAGTTCTCTACCGACATACGTACTGTGAAGGCAACAACCCAGCTGGTTTTGTGGCAAAAAGGGGTGTATGGGTTAGTCCATGGACTATGAGGAACTTGACATGCCTCAATGATCTCATTCTTCTGGTGAACAATGATAGAAATGGTGCTGCTTTTGTAAGAAGGGGATAGTATCCCTTTCGCATTATCCAAACAAAGAGGCTATGTACTGTGCAAGTTATGGTCTCCTAGAAATGCTATTTCTGTTCCATTATCTGTTTCACATGGGAGACTTAAGCAAACTCCCACTGATGGTGATGTAGTGTCTTAATCTTTCAAGGGCTGTCAAATTGTATGTAGTATAGTACTTTTGTTTCCTTGATTTATGTTCTTACCTCTTCATCTGTAACATTAATTTGTTTTTCTTATGTAAGTTTTAATTTTGGTTTGTAGGGTATGAAAGAAGCACTTATTGAAGTCCAGTTGTGTTCTAAACTTGAAGAGCTATTACTAAAGAAGATGTCCATAAAAAATGGAGATTCAGTCAAGACACATTCTGAAAAGGCATGCTTGTGATTTTCTTTTTCTTTCTTGTTTCACTTTAAAGATGAACAACATAAATACTACATGATTTGACCATCCCTGCTATTTAGGATCAATTATTAGTGAAGATAGAGAGATACCCATGAAGTTGAATGGAAAATTCTATAGGACACCTATAAGACCAGTGATGCTTTACTGATTATATGTTGGGTTAGGAAACATGATGTCCAAAAAATGAGTATAGTAGAAATGAGAATACTAAGATATATGAGTGAAAATACTATAATAGATAGAATAAGAAATAAGAAATGATTGCATATCTAAGTTCCTAATGAGAATATAATGAGAAAAATCAACTGTGATAGTTTGGCCATACGCAACAAAGGCCATTAAGTGTGCCAATTAAGATAAATAATTGGATTATTGTAATGACCCCAAAAATAATAATATGAGATCAATTTGATGATCTTGACTTCCTACACCTAAAATATTCCAATTCAAACCATTATTTCTCCACAATTTATTTAGATTAAATTTCCAACAAAAATGGCTGCCAACTTTAATGTATACTATCTATTTTAACCTCATTTACTTAATTCAAAATAAAAATTAATAATGAGGGAGTCCTTTCCTTATCATCCATCCTAAGGTAGAAGGCTAAATATCTTCCCAAAACCATCAAAAATGATTGGGTTGATCTACTATGGCTTAGTTAATGATTACATACATATTCGATTGCACACATATTCATATGATAGATTGTAGAAGAAAACAATGTCAAAATTGCATAACTATATTTGGTTATACACTAATTGATACACAAATAAAATCCTAAATTCAAGTAATAGCAAATATAATGTTAAACCTTTTGTTAAATAATCAAACTAAGAAGATTAATAGTGAAAATAAGTTTATAAATATTTTGCTATCATAATTATCCATAAGAGACCTGAATCTATTATGGATAAAATATTCCAACATCATTATTACCCACAACGGGCGTAAATGCATTATGGATAAAATATTTTGTGTTTGTTATAATTAGCTATAAGGGACGTAAATAAATAAAATATTCAGCTAATATAACTACCCACTAGGGGCCTAAATCCATTGTGAATAATAAGCTGGAGTGGCAAGGAGTAGTGATGGAGACAATAAAGGCTAAGATTTCGCCAAGATTTTTTTTTGATTTATTTAAGATTTCAACAAATTTGTTTAGATATTATTTTAATTTTAATTTTGTTTGCACGTAGTGCAAGTAGGATTTTCTATGTATTTATAATTATGTTTTAAAGTAATGAAGGGTGAAATATTTTAAAATTATTAAGAGCATATGCTTGCTTCTTTCCAAATTTTTTTCTCGAGTGATTCGTTTGGGAGTAGACATGTGTGAGACCCGAAACTTATCTCTTTGTATCAAAGTCCTAATTTTATCCAAAATTCCTAATTTCATTACCAAATCTCCACCACAAATTCTAATTTCCCTTCCGTATTGCATCAAAGTTGGAATCAGAGCTTAAATCTACGATCTTCATCTTCATCCTCTTCTATCTTTTTATTTATTTTAGTTTTGAAAAAATTGAAAAAAAATATCATGCACAAAACGGTGGTAAAAAAGAGAAAAAATAAAAAAAAATTGAGAAGATTTCAGTAGACATCTTCATCTTCTCAACCGACATCTTCATCTTTTCAACCGACATCTTCGTCATGTTAAAAATAACGACCCATCATCATCTTCAACACAATCAATAACAAACTCAACAGCTTTAACAATTTCAACAACGTCAACAATCTCAACAATGTCAACAATCTCAATAATATTAATAATCTCAACAACAGCGACATCATCTCAATAACATCTCAAGACCTTCATAAAAAAATTCCCTTCATTGATGATATGGATATTTTCTAGACTATATGTGCTGATTTTAAGAGTTTAATTCTTTATGAGGTTCATACTTTGCAATAAATTCATCAACTGATGTTGATTTCAAACTAGTGGAGCATGATATATGATGAGGTTCTAGCTTTTTATATTTTTAATAATCGTAACTGTTATGAAAATTGAGAGAGCCATCTGGAACAGCTCTTCTGCAACTTTTTCCTGACTTCATTATTGTGCTCACTGGAAGTTAGACATTTTTTAGTGGTCCATAGGTGTCTGTAACTTTTATCTATGTTGGAATTGCTTGCAAGTTCATATTCGAATATAGTATGCGCCATATCTTCTTTCAAATTGTTTATCAAATTTTTTTTATGTCCATACAACAGTGTTATAAGTGTGAAGAATACAGACACTAAACTTCTCAATGTCTCGATTAAGCGTCCTGTCTATTGAGAATTTTGACATTACGGTTACCAGTGCCCCTTAAAGAATCAATACCAATTATATGCGCTTTTGACAGTACAAGTGATGTTATGATTGGCACTGAATCTAGCACAGAGCTTAACAATCAAATCTTAATATCATAGCCAAACATCCAATAGTCATTTCACGAGGAGAGCTTGAGGCCTAGGTACCTATAGTATTATTTATCTCCTTTTTAGGAACCATGAGAAAATCCGATTATAGATTGTGTTGAACGAAGATTCTTACAGATTTTTTGCAGAGTTATATAGTAAAGTGCAGAAATTCTCAACTGAAGATTATTTTTTGCTCAACTCGCCAACTCCGATACTAAATTCTTCATTTTTTTAACCTCTCTTCAAGTCTTCCACCACCATCATTACCACCACCGTGAGAATGTCAGATAGACAACACTTGACTACCAACTAGCTCGATTTTCCTATACTTAGTTTAGTGAAAAGGTTTGCTAGATCTAGAGGGGACTGAACAGCTTCTTACTAGATTTTCAATATTTTATTATTGCCACCATTCACTGTTAATGAATGTTTCAAAGCTGGAGAGAGTTGATGGAGACATTAAAGCGTACAATTAAGATTTGTTTTGATTTAGTTAGGATGTCAATAGATTTGTTTAGGTGTTTTTTTTAATTTTATTTGCACATAGTGCACATAGGGTCTTATATGTGATCATGTTTAATAGAAGGTGAAATGTTTTGAAATTATCGAGAGCATTTGAGTTTTTTTTTCAAATCTTTTCTCGAGTGATTCACGTGAGGGTGGGCGTGTGATTTGCCTAGGTGTGAGACCGAGCCTTAACCAACTTGTATCAAATCCCTAACTTCATCTAAAATTCCTAATTTTATTATCAAATCTCCATCACAAAATCCTAATTTCCCTTCCATCCTACGTAGACTAGAGGTAGACCTATGAGAACCAAGGTGGTTACAATAAAAATGATTTTAAAATGCTTAAATTAGTGGAGAAGATGACCCATAATATAATTGAATGGAAGAAAAGAATTCATGTTGATGACCCCAAAATTTTGGTACAAAGACTTTGATGTTATTGTCATTGTTATTGTTATTGTACTTCAAAGATTTCCTATCATCAAGCTTCAAATGCATGCTTTGAAGTTATCATTGTGCCTTTCCATTTAATCTTGTTTGTGATTGCTTGGGTGCATAACCTTTTTAGTTCTTAAGCCAAGTAGAAAATGCAACCAAGTCTACACAAAGGCTACTTGAAAAGATCAACATGTTTGAACCAACTTTCCTAAAAATTGCATGCATGTTTGATGGCTTTTCTATTGTATTTTCTTTTATTTTGACCCTGTGCCTAATTATCTTGGTCCCATCTCTTCTCAGCTAATCAGCAAATGCAATAGATCTCAACAAGGACTAATTGTTTATAGAATATTTTGGCTACATTTGCATCTGAGATAGTCTAAATACATCTTCACACAATTGCAGCTATATGACTTGTATATGCTCCTTTTTTTGAAGTACAAATATGTGTTTTCTTACCTTGCGTCCTCATTTGAAGATTGAGAAGACTCTGAGATTTGCTTGTTGTGATCAGAAAGTGCATAACTAGATAATTGAGCAGCATTTGCAATATTTTATGAAGTATCTGCAGCTACTTATTGAATAGCTAACTTTTCCATCATTTCTTTCTGAATGGCTAGTTCTTATGCCTGTTGAAGGATGATATATTAATTTATAGAACATGAAATTGTGAAGCTTCACTTTGGCAAATTGTGATAGACATCATTTTTGTTTCTCTATTGGAATCTGTCACTTATATTATCATTTTTACTAAAATGTCAGGTTGATAAGTTAAAAGTTCTAGCAGAATCTCTTGCTAACTCCTCTTCCAAGGCAGAACTACGTATTTCAGATCACAGGTTTAACTCTTATTTATCTTCGTTCTCAATAAAATAGGGGGTCCATTTTGTTGGTTCTTGTCTTTTGTCTATTGACTCTTTTTTCCATTCTGTTGTATACCCCAGATGAATAAACGGATATCTAAGAAAAATTTCAGGATTTTGGTTGTGACTAGTTCAACTTTTGCCTTGATGAGTCTGTTTAAGTTAAGAAAGTGAAATACCTGATATCCCCACCCCATCGTATTTGTGCACACCCTTATTTAGGTATCTTGATTTGCATATATGATGTTGAATAATAAAGACTTAAAAAAACTAACCATAAAATAAGAATAAGCTTCAAAATGCAGGGGAATCGTGCTAAGAGTTCCATTGATGTCAACACCCAGCTTTACCAAGTCTTTTGGGTTCACAGATTCAAAATGAGGTTTATGGTTAAAGAGATTAAACCCACAAGCTTCTTCCAGTGTTATTAACAACAAGAAGGAACAATATGGCGATAACATAAACACATGACTTTGGAAAATAATTTCAATGACAGTTTTGTTTGGTGGGGGCGGCGGGGGTGTGTGGGGGTTTGGCGGTGTTATACGTGAAAATTAATTTCGAACCCATAAAGCTATATGAATGTGTTGGATGAAGTTACTGGAAGATTTTAATATCATCCTTTTCTAAATAATTCAGTTTTTGTTTGCTCCTTCCAAACATTTGTAATTGTCTTCACTGCATTGTTATCTTGCATTTGTGCATGCCTAGCCATAATTTTATATAGAAGTACCTGGATGTGCAGTTAATTAACAAGGTGAAGAGACCAAATTTGCTTCTGTCTAATGAAGCTGATTCTCTTTTATCTGGGATATGTATCAGTATCATACTGAAAGGGAGATGGGCTAGGCAAGGTGTTCAGTTCCTAGGTGAACATCAAACATCGTATCAGAAAGTGTTTTATTTACTTGATCTATTCTATGTGGATGTGGTTGATTTTGAACCAAGAAGGGAAGATTGGCACTAGAAATGAGGTACATGGTGCTGTGAAATCTTCAAGTTCAAACTAGTGATATCTATACACACTTATAAACAATAACGTTGTACTTTTCACGAGAAAACCATAAGTTAGACACTGGTATAGTTGATTAAAAGAGGCGAAATAGATTATGGATACGTAAATTATAAAGTGTCAAGTTTTCTTTTTTCTTTTTGGACATAAATGATATTTTCTTTTGGGGCAAGTTAAATGCTCCATGTTTGACAAGGAATCGTTCTGATATAATTTTGTCAATTCCTATGAGGGGAAAGATGTGTCTAAATGGTTTACTACCAGGAAAGCACCTGTTGCATATTGAGTACCTTTGTTTGCAACCAATACACGGCTCTCCTTTTCCTTAAGTTTTCAGGTTTTGCTATTGCAAGCATCATTTTAGGTTATCTTTCGGGAGGTCCTTTTTCATCACTAGAGAAGTTCGGTAGATTTCCATTGCAAACAGCTTACAGTTATGAGTTTATTTCTTTTGAAGGCTATGTCATAGGTGGCTTAGAAATTATGGACTATTGCTGTTCCTAAAGGAGAGTGAGCCAACACAATTAAAAGGAATTAATAAGAAGTTATGTTAAAGTTTTTTCACTTCAGCCATCTGATTTTATGGAATATGGTAGACAATGTGAGAAGAGATTCACCAACATTTCTTTGTGCATTGCGTTCATGAGGTTCCTTTGTGTTCTCGCCACAACACCAAATTCTGAAGTCGGTGTGAGGTTCTAGGGATATATCTGAATGTTATAACTCCACTGCAGGTTGAGTTCCCTTTTTGGTTGCTGAAAGCCTGCGCATTTAAGGAACAGCATCTTCTTAATTCTTTTTAAATGTGCCTGCCTGGACTTGGATGTGAGTACTATCATAGAGGCCCTGCTTCTCAACCAACACAACAATGACGTGATGAGGATCAAGGGATATGTTTATATATTCTTGAACTAATTAGAAAAAGAAAATTTTGTTTTTTTTTTATGTGTTAATGTTACATGCAACACCAACAACAACTAAGCCTTTCATCCGAATCATTCCAAGTATTTGGGGTAGGCTACATGAATCAAAAAAGAATCACGCCGGATCGATCACTTTGATAGTCCTTCTCCATTCATTTCTATCAAGTAATATCTCCTCATTTAAATCTCTAGAATCCATATCTTTTCGTATCACCTCCATCCATGTTGTTTTCGGTCTTCCTTTCGTTCTTTTAACTTGTCCTACATTGATAAACTCCCCTCATCGAACTAGTACATTTATACACCTACATTGCACATGACCAAACCATCGTAATCGGTTTTCTCGTATCTTCTCATCGATGGGAGTTACACCTATTTTAGTACGAATATCTTCATTTCTCACTTTATCTCTCCTAATATTGCCGCATATCCAGCGGAGCATGCGCATCTCTACTACACTTATCTTCTGTGAATGACGTTTCTTTATAGCCCAACATTCCGTGTCATATAACAAAACTATCTTAATAACAGTCCTATAAAATTTTTCTTTCAGTCTTAACGGAATGCTACTGTCGCATAAAACTCCCATTTCTCTCCTCCATTTCAACCAGCCAGTTTGTATCCTATGGTTAATATCATTATCGATCTCTCCATCATTCTAAATAATAGAACCCAAATATCTAAACTGACTGTTCATTTGTATCTCTTGCCCATCCAGTTTTATGACATTATAGTTTATGGTCCGTCGTTTACTAAATTTACACTTCATATACTCTGTTTTAGACCTACTCAATTTAAAACTTCTAGATTCTAATGTATACCTCTATAATTCTAGCTTGGTATTTACTCCTGTTCTTTTCTCATCAACTAAAATAATATCATCAGCAAATAATATACACCAAGATATCTCATCCTGAATAGCTCTAGTAAGCTCATCCATTACTATAGCAAATAAGAACGGGCTCAATCCAGATCCTTGATGCAATCCAATTGTGATAAAAAAATCACTTGTTAAACCACCACATGTTCTGACATTGGTCACTACTCCATCATACATGTTCTCAATTATGTCGATATACTTGATGAGAACTATTTTCTTCATTAATATCCACCAAAGTATCTCTCGTAGTACCTTATCATAGGTTTTCTCTAAGTCAATAAATACCATATGCAAATCTCTATTTCTCTCTCGGAATCGCTCTATAAATTGACAAAATAAATGAATAGTTTCTATCGTCGATGGTCCCGGCATAAATCCAAACTAGTTCTCTGATATTTTAACAGTTTGTCGCAATCTATGTTCAATTACCCTTTCCCAAAGTTTCATAGTGTGACACATGAATTTTATTCCTTGATAATTAGAACAACTCTGAATAACACTCTTATTTTTATACAGAGATACTAGGGTACTCTTTCTTTATTCATTTGGTATTTTCTTAGTTTGCTAAATTTTATTAAAAAGATCTGTTAGCCACCTCACACCAATTACTTACTCATAAATATCTCCGTACCTCTATAGGAATCTCATCTGGACCAACAACTTTTCTTAATTTCATCATTTTCAAATCATGTTTTACTTCAGACTCTTTAATTTTGCGCATAAAGTTATGATTTATATCCTCACATTGAATAGTAAGATCTCCCAAATCTTGAGTAAAACTACCATTATATAATTTATCAAAATAATTTTTTTATTTTTCTTTAATCTCTTCGTCTCAAACTAAAACAGTCTGATCCTCATTTTTAATACACTTTACAGTACACAAGTCTCTAGACTTTTTCTCACTTATTCGAGTAATTCTATATATATCATTTTCTATCTCTTTATTATCCAACTTCTTGTACACTTATTTATATAATTTAGTTTTTGCATTCCGAACAGGTTTTTTAGCCTCCTTCGCTAGTTTATACTTCTCAAAACTTATTCCATCATTATTATTATTATTTTTCAAATCTCTATAAAGATCTCGCTTAATCTTAATAATATTTTTTATCTCTTCATTCTACTATGATGTATCCTTACATGGTGGAGCACCATCTCTCGACTCACTAAATATATTTTTAGCTATTTTTTTAATACAGCTAACCATTTTGTTCCATGTTACATTAGGATCATCATGGTCCTTCCAATTTGCTTCTTGTACTACTCTTTATACAAAAACTTTTTGATTACCTTCTAATTGCCATCACTTAATTTAGAATCTAACTTATACTTAATTTTTCTAGATCTCTTTCTAATCTAAATATCTAAAACTAAGTCTACATTGGGTAACTACACTCTGACCTGATATTACCTTAAAATCGATACAACTAGCTTTATTTACCCTCTTAGTTAAAAAGAAATCTATTTCGCTCTTTTAAAAGTAATCAAGTGAGAAACTCTCTTTTTAAATCAAGTATTCACTAAAATCAAATCATAAGGCAAAGCAAATATTAGAATTGAATTACCTGCTTTATTTTTTTCTCCAAAACCAAATCCTCCATGTACACTATCAAACCCATTACGACTAGTTCTTATATATCCATTGAGATCACCACCAATAAATAGTTTTTCTCTAGCGGGTATTGCTTATACTATCCCATTTAGATCCTTCCAAAATTGATATTTACTGGATTTATCAAGTCCTACTTGTGGTGTATAGGCACTAATGATATTAAAAATCTCTCTATCTAAAATAATTTTAACTAATAAAATTCTATCACCCTTCCTCCTAATCTCCACTATATCCTCAAGTAATTGCTTATCTATGATCACACCTATCCTATTACGATTTCTATCTCTACCCGTATACCAAAGTTTATAACCCCAAGACTCTATAGCTTTAGTTTTCTCACCTATCCATTTAGTCTCATGCACGCACAAAATATTAATCATCCTTCTAATCATAACATCAACTAACTCTACTAATTAACCTGTAAGGGAACCTATATTCCACGATGCCAACCGAAATCTATATTTATATTTATGTTTATGAGCTAACTTTTTTACCTCCACTCGCTCATTAAGACATGGGAACCCTTATATATTTGACACCATATTCGGGCGCCGACGTGGCGCGTCATTTCTGGGCGACGACCTAGCAACTCTCACATTTTTCACTACATGCGGCCTCCGATGTAGCGCGTCGCTCAGTAAGGAACGCCCCAACGAAATTCATATTTTGGCTTATATCATAATATGTGACAATATTTTACGCTGGCTGTCACCGGCTTACCACAACTCTCCTCCTTTATTTTGGCTTGGTATAAGCAATGAAATGATAAATCTTTAAGCACAACACTGGCGGAGTTGTTACATGCAATACCAAAGAAATCTTTTTCCTTCGTTTAAAAGAAAACACGAATCTAAAACCTCAATTTTACATATAACTTCATGATTCTGACAATGACACTGGGTGTTCAACATGGGGAGATTGCATATTAACCTGTGGATTACACTTCATCAGAGCAATAAAATATTATTCTAAATTTAGTTTAAATTAAGGAAAAAATAAAAATTTATCATCATTTCTGGGAAAAAAATTATTGCTCATGAGCAAAGTGGCAATAAATTTGATTTGAGACAAGTTGAGGACTATGAAAACTTAATGATTTTCAACAATTATGTGAAAATGATTCATGAGAGAGTTACGCAAGCAAGTTGATACAAGCTGATGTTGAGGAATTTATTATTATTGAGGAATTTATTACGTGTGAAACTACTTTAACTAGCTACAGGAATTGATCATGATATCTCATTTCGTAATCTACAAGACGGTCTTCTCAGATTTTTCATGTGTTATTTTTGAAATTTTTAGTAAATCACCATACACTTCCCCATTGCAATTTTCTTGATTTATGTGAAACTTTTATATAACATTCATAATTTTTGGATGTCTGAGGAAAAATTTCACAGTTCTATTGAATACCTATGTCCATATGTAACGCCCCGCTCCTCACTAAATATGGAACGGAGTGCGTCACCAGCAGGCACGTGTGAATTGACGTGCATGAGACCAATGAATATGTAAAAATATGAATGAATAAAGTTAAAATACAATTCATCTACTATGATCTTGGAAGTTGGTTTACTACCATATAGAAAGAAAAATATACATATCTAAAACAGAAAGTAATAATTAAGTACTGATATAGAAGTTGGGAACTAAGCCCTCAAAAGAGATATACATATCAAATCCAAAAATACAAAAAGTGGAGGCCTAGGAATCTACTGCTGCTCGGCTGCTCTAGAAAGTACGGGTCGTGCAATGGTGGATCCTCGCTCACATCTTCAGTATCTGAGCGTGTGGAAGAACTCAGTATGAAACCCGACAAGTAAAACAATAAAAAGTAGGGAGCGTGTAATATAAACAAATAAGTAAGATATGAGTGTGGATATGAAAGTATGCGCATGTGTGGAAAATATTAAACAATCAAGTAACAATATCAAGCAGGGGTATACATGCATATCAAGTCTAAGTTAATATCTTATTTTAGTTTATATTTTGAACTAAATAGTAAAAAAATAGACTCGTATTGTAAAAGTACCCGTGCATACCCGGGACTCGGCCAAGATGTTGGCGCTGAACCAGCTGTGCCGCTAATCACTCAAGCAGATACCGATACTGAGTAATCGGTCGTCCCATCAATATGGACTAAACAAGAGATGATGGCTCAGTACCATCCGGGCGCCCACGTGGATGGGCCCCTATTTCGATTGCGCAACTTATTCTAAAGTTTTCACGATACAATATTTGTCCATCTTTTAGTTCTCCCATAACTCAAGATTTCAAGTTATATTACATGAAAATCAATCCGGAATTTGATGAACTAATCATGTCAAGATTTCTACATACACATGTCTAGTAATAAGTAAGATGTGGTCCATGTCAGAATTAAGTTAACTGGCAAGTCAGGATCTATAGTATTATCAAGACATGTGTATGTACTAATAAGGCAAATCCGACATAATTTCATGTATGTTGTACAAGTGACTAGTATGTATATGTTGAGGCAAGTATGATAGTTATAGAGTACTAGAATGTGTTATGGAAATAATGATCAAGTATGTAAACCACACATATACAATTATGCATATAAAAACATATTAGAAAGTGGGTACTAAAGTGTAAAAATGGAAATTAAATAGGCTTAACACTATTATAATGATTACTTTAACAATATATGAATTTTCCAAATTCTAGTATAATTTCATGGTATGAAAAGTAGCAAATTTATTAAATCTTATTAATGTATATATTTTTAAAGTGAATATAGATTAGCATAAAGGAATCATGATCTAATGTAATAGCTTGCATAGAAGAAATATTTTAGTAAATTTAATGTAAAACTTATATGAAACTCTCTCTTTAAAACAGATAATGAATAAATATATATATATATATATATATATATACATATTTTCTAATGGCAAGTGGAAAATGATTTTTAAATCATTGTATTATACATGAAGAATTTATGTAGAAAACTTCAAATTTATATCCAATATGATGAACATTCATAAAGGTAGCATTTTTATGATTTAAAAATTAAACATATAGTTTAACTTTACAACTTGTACTTTAAGAATGAGAGATTATAAATAAAATGATAAATTTGATACATAAACATAGAGTAAAGTGCAATGTTCTAAATATCGGATACCGGTCTCGTACCGGTCAGCCAAATTACATACCGGTTACCGGATACCGGGTGGGATATCACGATATGACCCTAAATACCGGAGTGTCATATCGGTGTCATACCAGTTAAAGAATAATCATATAATTGGCTATATAGAACATAATAAAACGCATAAAATGAGTTTATAGCACTTACATTGGCTTATTTACATTCAACTTACGAATTTGCAGATATCGTTTAGAACGTTCGCATATGCACAGAGACAGAGCGAAATACAATCATAAAATAAAGAAAAATAAGTTTTCAAGATAAAAGAAAAGTGTTTCTGCAATACATAAGTGATATAATTTATAAAATTACAATATTGTCCTTTAAATGAGTTTATTTGAAACATGCTAGAAACTTTAAATATCAGTCTTTACAACATATTTTCTAGCTAGATTCAGAGTCGACTGGTTCATTTGTTGGCATGCCTTCCTCATCATCTGATGACGAATCTGATGATGATGTGTCAACTTCTTCCTCATCGTCATCATCTGATGCATGCCGCTGCTTAGACTTTGAAGATGATGGTGCTTTTCCCTTTGAAATTTTACTACTCTTCGACTTAGATGCCTTAACTCTTCCACTCTTTCTCTTCTTCGGATTAGCACCCATAGCAATTGACACCTGTCGAAAAGTCAGTTGTTCTCCAGGAAAGACTTCATCATCACTAGTCTCATAAGAATCGCCATTCTTTTTCTTAGGCATGAACCACTCGGTGACCTTTTCCTCTTCATTGTATGCTACTAGTGGATCTCTGCTTGGGATTGAAAGTTTGCTCTTGAGCCTTGCATTGAATTTGACAAAAACTAAGTCATGCAATTTCTTCGAACTTAGCCTATTTCTTTTCTTCGTATGCACCTAAATAAAAGATATACACATGAAGTTCGTTTAAAACATATATATTTGGGAGAAATAAATATTTAATTAAAAAAGTTAAAATTGTAATACCATCTCAAATGTGCTCCAGTTCCGTTCACAACCCGAAGAACTGGTTGTCAGGCTCAAAATCCTCATTGCCATCATCCTCAATTCGGGAGCATCTGTCTCGTAGAATTGCCACCATTGAGCTAGCAATGAATATTTATAAATAGTTATTAGTTATTCAATAGTTTCTTTAATGAAAAATAGATTTAACTTTGCATTTCTTATAGTGAAATGCATACCTGGATTAATGATTCTCTTTACTGCTGGCCTTGCAAAAGACATTCCAAATGATCCATTTTGATTTTGATAGATCGGGAGCTGCTGTGCAATCTTATCAAGTCTATCATTATCATTTGGATAGAATTTGTGCATCACTTCAACGAAGCCCGACATGAACGACCCATCAGCATCAATCTCAGGCTGCTTCTCATAGTAATACAGAGGGTTCAAGAAATATCCAGCTCTATGCAGATGACCCTTCAGTTTTTCCTCCCATCTCTTATCAATAATCTTCCATATTGGAAGATATTTCTTCTCTTCACCCCCTAGAGCATCTCTTATCTCCTCTTTGGCAGTCTCTAGGTCACTATACAGAAAGCCCATTGAAGGGACTGTCCCCATCAACTCTACGCAAAACTTTCACTAGTGGAGTAAATACTCTTAGAGCAAAATTTGTGTTGTCCCAAAATTTGTTGCTGGCAATTATTTCTGCAACCTAAACATTCATAAAAAGATGTATTTTTAATTTGTCAATAACATATAATTTAAAAATATAAAATAAAAATTTATATTAATTGAAATAAATACCTTCTTGCCTGCATCTGTTCTGGACAGAGTGCAATCCATCCAGTCATCAGAAATAAACATATGTTGCAGCTCCTTCTTCTTCTCTCTGATTGATGATAAAGAGAGAAATGCCGTGGCAAACCTAGTTGTGCCTGGCCTTATTAGCTCTCCACCAATTGCCTTCCTCATTATATATAAAGATTTGGTGTGACTGTATATGTACACGGAGACTGATCTCCCCATCATAATTGCACTTCGGATATGTTTAATTTTTCCAATATCCGCAAGCATCAGATTAACTGTATGTGCTGCACAAGGTGTCCAAAATATATTTGGATGCGTCAGAGCCAATGTATTTGCTGCAGCCATATTGTTCGAAGCATTATCTGTCACAATCTGTACAACATTTTCTACGCCAACCTCGTTCATTCCCCTCTCCACAAATTTGTAAATGTAACTGCCATCGTGTCTCTCAGAAGATGCATCTTGAGACAATAAGAAGGCTGTACCGGCCGGACAATGTACAACGATATTCATTAAACTTCTCCCTTTCCGATCCGACCACGCATCAGTCATTAAAGTGCAGCCATTTATTCGACAACTCCGTTTGAATGATTCAAGAGTTGCATTTGTCTCCTCGACCTCTCTTTGGAGGCAAGTCTCGCTTAGCTCGTATGGGCTAGGAGTCTGTAAGTTTGGTCCATACATGCCAATGGCTTGGACCATCTGCATAAAAGCTGGCTGCGTAGCAATATTGAATGCAAGACCTCCTTCATAAAAAAACCTGGCAATGTATCGAATTGCATCGTCTCTGGCCTTTTTTCTGGAGGCTGATGGCACGGTAGGCTGTCTTTGAGCTGCTTCTACTGCTTCTTCGACCGATCGAATTGCAAATTGATCCATCGGTCCTGTTGTTTTGCGTGAAGATTGACCTGTTGTTTTGCGAGAAGATGACTCCTCTCGAGTTGTCTCCTCATCTTCTTCTTCCCCAACACAAACTTCTTTTAACAAATTTTGAAGTTCTGTTGCTTTTCCTTCCTTTACCTCTCTAGTTTTATTTAGCATTACTAGTGCTTTCTGCTTCACGTCATCTGGGACCAGGGGACAGCCTCTGACATTCCCGCTGACATGACCTAAATGTTCCTTCAGGCGGGTAATGCCTCCCCCATATTCATTCTTACAGAAATTACACTCCACTTTATTGGGCTTATTGGGTACTTTTTTCCCCCATTCCCAAGCTGGATCTTTACCTCCTCGCTTCTCTTGGACATTTGAAGCACCAGAAGAGGACATCTTTCAAACTATTTCTGACTTCAAAAAAGTGAAGTGAAAAAAGACAAATAATTAATTTATTAAATAGCTAAATAATTGTTGCACTTAATTTATATTAACTTAATTTATTTAAGAATTCAAGCTTTTACTAAAATAAATAAAGTTAATACTTAATAAACATAATCTAAGTTAAAAAAATAATCATATAAACATAATCATAAAAAAATAATTATATAATTTCAAGATTTTTATTGGACATTTGGAATTTTGGATACACAATCTTATTCTATACCTGAAACATATACAAACTAGAGAATCCTTATTATAAAGTCAAAATCGAATATATTATATAGACAAGATTATTTTTATTCACAATAGTCAAAATAGAAAATCCGGTATTTTAGGAGATTTTCAAATTCTTATCTACTCAAAACACTTAAAATTTTCTACCTCAAATCACATACTTACTTTATCAATTTTTATATAAACATTATTAAATGTCTCTAATCACCATAAAATGCCAAATGTGACATTATGCACTCTTAATTACAATTCAAATTTGTCTCTTTACTAACTTAACCAAATTCCTTGTGAACCTAGTTAATCAAGATGTTAAGCCGCTTAATCAAAATGTCACATTATCCACTCTTATGTACCAACAAGTGGGTCTAACTCTATTGCCCCCAAGATGTTGAACCAATGCCAATATGTTGCTTAGTTACTGTGACAGTTCAGTCTGAGGATAAAGAAAATACACAGGGAACCCAAAAACTATACTGTAGCTCAGTGACACTGTGACAGTCACTGGCCGAGCACTGTCACAGTGACTGGCCGAAGGGTGCTGCCCTAGGCATCAATTCCAAACTTAAAAATGAAAATTCCCTAACTCATTCTTAATTTAAAAACACAAATACACTAATTACAGTAACAAACTAAAATTTAAAATAAAATTAGACTAAAATTAAACAAAAATTTAGAGAAAAATTAAATGCAGTCTACTTACCAAAATTCAAGATCGAGATGCTAGAAAGCACGCAAGAGAAAGAGGGAGAGATGGATCACCGGCGAGTCGACGGAAGTCGGAGAGATGGCGATGGACGAAACCAGATCGATTCGGTTGCTCGGGGACTGGGAGAGACAGCAACGGTGATTTTCTCCGGGAGGAATGGTCGATCGACCAGTTGAGGAGGATGGAGAGCCGGAGAGACGGCGATGGACGAAATCAGATCGCGTCGGTTGCTCGAGGAGAGACAGCAACGGCGAAAAATTCTCCGAGAGGAACGGTCGATCGACCAATTGAGGAGGATGGAGAGCCGGAGAGGCGACGATGGAAGCGAAAACCGGCGATAGAGGAGTGGGTTGCGACGGAGTTGCGACGAAGAAAATTAGGGATTAGGGTTTTTTTTGGTCGCGAAGAGAGGAGTTCGGATTTTTATGTTTTCCTATCGGGTCGGGTCCAGCAGGTTAACGGGTTTCAAAAGCAACCGTAACCCGTTAACAAAAACCGATATTAGGCCATACCGGCCGGTTTTTCATATACCGGATACCGGCCGATATATCGCCACGTGGCCGATATATCGGCCCATACCGGTCAAAAACGATATGCGATAAAAAAAACCCCATATCGTCTCGTTTCTTTGTAAAAAACGATATATCGGCCGGTATACCGATATACCGGCCGATATTTAGAACACTGGTAAAGTGTAAAAATCATATTTTTATTTTTCTACAATAATCTCTCATTGTTTTTCCATAACACATTTTCTCTTTTCTTAATGGGTTAGGGAAGGTAAGTCTATTTTGCGGCTAAAAAACTTCTTCTTCTTCTTTTTCTCTTTTCTTATTCTTCTTTAGAGTTGGAGTAAAAAGAGGTTGAGAAGAACGAAAAATAAAGGAGAGATATATAATGAGGAGAAGAAATGAAAAGAAAGGGAGAAAAAAATATAATAAGACAAAAGAGATATGAGAGTAAGAGGACGGCTTGTCATGCTTGGCCAAAAGACAAGCATGGTGAAGATAAAATATGGGTGAATAAAGACAAAATAGGCATAAAACAAATGACTAGTAATAATAGGTTATTAGAGTTATTTAAGGCTATAATTTCAAATTAAACTAATCTAAATAAAATCAAACTTCATCTTATAAGTCAAAAGAAAAAATACTAGTCAAAATATGTGTAGGCCGCACCAGTGATTAAAATAATATTATTTTAAGTGACTATCTTAAAAATTTCAAGAAAATTATAAAAAAATGAGACAAACATATCGCATTCATAATTTGATATTAAGAATGTAAGTTATGTTGAAATTAGGTTGTTACACCATAACAACACTTGTTACAGCCAAGCAAGACAGACTTGATTTTATGGTATCCAAATATTTATTATCATATGTTTTTTCCTTCCCCTGGATAAACTATATATAATGTGACTAAAAAAATTCTCTCTTCCACCTTAATCTGCAGGCATCAGCTGGAAGAGGCCCTCAACTTCCGTGTTGCCAAAGCACATGAGGTCAGGGAAACTGAAAAGGTATCCCAATGAAGACAAATATGCATTTAAAACTTTTTGAGACCATCAAATAGAAACATCTTTTTAATACCATAATTCCTATATAATACCCATAGTTATCACTTATCTATGTTTTGTCTCATTTTGATTGATTAAAATTTTATTTTTAAAGTCTCATTGCATTTTATTTTAAGTGAGTGCACAATTACATTCTTTTAGTGTGTAACCTGCGAAGTCTGCCCAAATTCAAGGTGGTAATAAACAGCGATTTTGATTGATAAATGAGACAAGACTTAATAATAGTAGACTTCATTAAGAAGGGTAAATAGATGAGCACTGTGCAAGAAAGTTTTAGTAATGAATGACCAAGTTCAGTCTTGATATAATTGTTCACATGTAGCACATGGTTTTTTAGCAGTCTGAAAGGTATTTCTTGCTGTAACCAAAAAGTGAAGTAAAATAATGAAGTTCTTCATGTCTGTAAGGATGCTATAGTCAAGCAACCTCAACCAACCATCAACCGTAAGGCAGTGCCTTGTTTTCTCAACCTTCATGAAGACTAGGTCGTAGCCACAGAAGATTCACTATTACGGGAATAGTCAATTATTATCGCATACTTACTTTTCTCCCTTCTGTCTTTTTGACAGATACCGTGTGCCAGAGATGAATCATATAGAAAAAATCAGTTCCATTTTCATGCCCAACATGGCCCTGATGGACACCGATACTTGCATGACATATTGGAGCTCTCTCTCTCTCTTTTTTTTTACTTATTTCTTTTTTTATTTTTTTTAAGGAAAATGTCTTTCTTTAGTTACCAAAAAATTGTTTACTGGATTACCTCACCTTTAAAAAAGAAAAAAATAATAAAGATTTTATTCTAGACACCTTGGAGCCGTTTTCCACTTAAAAGATGTAAAAGAGACCCTTGATATGAGTTGGGGTACTATTTTGAATTTTTAACAGTACCTAAGAATCTAGCAAATGTTTGGGGGCATCATAGGCTTTTATTAGATTGGTACTAGATTGACTTTCTGAATTTCTTGGTTTGATTTTAGCACTCAACAATTTAAGTTATTAGGATTTAAGGTTCTTTCTAATTTCTATGAGATGTGTCCTGCTCACCATATGTTTAGATGCGCATTATGTTTTTTGTGTGCACAGAAAAAGTATACATATCCATGTCATTATATCCTACTCTTTTTGAGGATTTATCTTGGTGTTATGTCCATTTTACTTCTTCGGTTCTCCTTGTGGAGCATCCAGCAATGTATTAATGGCAAAGACTAAGATAGAAGATACATGGTGAATATGGAAGCCATCAGATAGCACACCTAGAGCTTCAGCACACTATTGATGGTGCAATCTAACCAACATCCTCATAGCAAGCAATCTACGGGTTAGCCATAATCTAGTTTTTAATCATAGAAATTATTCTGAGGTAAATAACACTACCAACTACCTGTGCCAGTGGATGACAAAAACAAAATCCTGCTATAACCAGGTCAAAACTTCTACAACACATCATGAGAGATAAAACAATATTGCTATCAGTAATAGAGTTTGATGATCTACCATATTTGGGGAAGCACAAAATGGGACATTAGCATCTTAGAAAAGGGCGGAAGTAGCTTATTCTGACCACCTTAATAGTCTTAATTCTTAGATGAAGAACATGTGCACCTTGCAGTGCTCCATTAAATCATTGCACACACACACACACACACATATATATATAAGCTGAAAAAGGAATCTTCTTATGATATAGAACATGATATTCCTTGAGTCTGCTACAGAAAATCAGGATTCTCACCATTATCTTTGTTTTTTGAGAATTGCAGCCTTATGGGATAGCTGTCAAAGTGTGTTAATGACTACTGCTGGGAGGGAGGTTAGTGGAAATTAACAAAAAGTTTGACCAGCTGTTGGTTATATACAATGTAGAAATGCCTCGGGACAAAATTGCACAATTGGCAGCCCATAGTTAACGTGTGACCATTGTATTCTACTTATGTCCAGACATTTTCATTTGATTCATTTGCTAGCTTGTTTACGTTATCAGAAGGTGGTGTAGAGAAATAATTGGTTGTTTTTTTTCCTTCTTTTTTTTCTTTTTGGTTCTACTGTAAGGGTCTCTAGTATGCCTGCTATGTATCACTTTCGCATCTGAGTTGTCGTTGTAAACCAAGGATAGTATGCCATCCCAGGTTTAAGTTCATTAGTCAAACCTTTTTAACCATTGGTATCAGTGGTGGAAGAGAACTTCAGGGTTAAGAGGCATGCTGCTAATGCTACTGTTCAAAAAATTCAAACTTGATAATGTTTCAGTTAACGAGCCACTTCTGCACTGAACAAATAGTCCTCCCCTGAGGGAGAGATCATTTCCTTTGGTTGAGCAACAAGGCTACACTATCAAACACGGGCTTTCTGCGGGGAGTCACAATTAAATATTCCCCTCCAGTGGGGCAGAAGTATGTTCCATCCAATTGTAAGCAGAACTTTACAAGCAAAGTAGGTCAGAAGAATATGAGCTTCATTCAGTCTCTCATGGAAAATTGGATACTAGTGATGGCACCTGCTGCCTTATGCGAAGCATCTTGTGACTTTCTGTAAATTAACTTCTTTTCTCATAGACCATAAACATTTTTGAAGACTTGGGTGACCTATCTCTCCTTGCTCTTTGCGGAGACTATGACCACCTTGGGCTGGATTGGCATTATCAGTCAGTGGTTTCTCTTTGTTTTTTCTCTCTTCCTTTATTTGGGTGTTTCAGCCTTACAGGTAGCATACACCATATTTCTCTTTCTTTCTTCCTGGTGATTTTCAAATAACCATTTTGCCCGAAAGCTTAATTATGGGGATAATGAATAGACAAAGATTGATTAGGACTAGCTTATTAGGTCTTTTTAGTTTATTTGAGACTCTCAGTTAGAGTTTGATTAGGATTTTAATTTTATTATATTTTAATTGGTGCATGTAGTTAGTTTTCTGTATTTATGCTTGTAATCTTATTTTTTTAATAATGAATTGAATGATATGATATTGAAACCTTGACAAATCTTAGCAATGCTGATTTGTTAATTCCTTTGAAATATTTTTTCATGGATTTGTTGAGAATGGGTGTGGATTCGCATGGATGTCGAGACCCGAACCTCTTTGTTCTTCCCCAATTTTCCACCATCAAACCTCATTTTTCCACTATCAAACCCTCCTTCACTTTCTTGCTGCATGACTTAACCTGATGAGTTGGGGTATGTCAAACAAACTTGATACTCCCTCTCATAAGGGTCTTGGGGCCATGTCAAAGGGCGTCTTACATAAACATGTTTATTCCCTTAGAAAGACAAAATAAGCAGGGGGTAAATGTACATATTTAAATTGTCAAACATTGGAGTTTTGAACACAAAGTGTCTTGCATTGAGATATGGTGCTTTGACACCATGGCCATTAGTCATTTGTGGAATAGCTTTAGCTGATGGCTTTGGACTAACATTGTTATCAAATATACAGAACGTTTATGGTATAGGTTGAGACAAATTAGGGGTAGGCTGCTGGTTTTATCTTGTTGATTCTTTTGTACCTAGTGTGTAGGTTAACTGCAGGTTAGTAGGATGGATGAGGAGGATGGATGAGGAGGATTATAAAAGCTCAAATATGATTAGGAATTTTATTTGATTTAGATTTTATTATTAAAAATCTTCTTAGATTTGATTTTATTGTTAGAAAATTTTACTAGATTTTGGTTGTTTTCTATTAATAAGGTTTGTAAGTAGAATTTTCAAGTAGAGAATGAGATGTTAAAAAAAACCTCTTTTGTTTTAGCATGGTGATTTGCTAGACACAAGTTATAATTTCATCCTGGATTTGTTAAGAGTGGGTGAAATATTACATTGGTGCAATACTTAAATAATCTTTTATCTTTATTTTATTTTCAATTTCTCCCTAATTCCCATTGAACCCTATTTGTTCTTCCCAAATCCACCAAAATCTCCGATTTTCCCTTTCACAAACCCTAATTTGGCCTTCTTCCTACATCAAATTGGTATTAGAGCTAAAAATTCTGCCTTGCCGGGTATCAAGCTCAAATTCATCGTCATCGTTTTCCATCTTATTTTATTATTTTTGTTTAGTTTTTGAAAAAAGAAGAAACAAATCAGAAAAATTCATAGGAAAAAAATAGAGAAGAAAAATTAGAGAGAGAGAGAGAGAGAAATCCAAAAATCATCCCCATCAACTCTATTGTCATCCTCCCAAGCCCCTCAAGCAATCACCAAGGATTCCCATAGCCTCGCCAAGCGCTGCGCATTGAAGAGTTTGACTTTACGATGTATGACCTAATCCAACCTCTTCTTTGATCGCCACTGATAGCGTAGCGACTTTCTCTCCACCTCTGCCTTTCTCTCCACCTTACCTTCTGTAGTCATGACAGTAGCCCCAACTTCTTTTCGACTTTGATCAATCGACTTCCTCGATCAATCTCTAATGCAGCACCCTGAAGATTGATCCGCCTTCAGATCAATTACTGACAGTTTTTTGAAGCCCTTTCAAAGCCACTGAAAGCCGCTTCTAACAATACCCTCTCTGATCATTTTCGCTAATTCTTGATCTTCGATCGATCTCTCTCGAGCTTATTGTCTCAACTCGATCACCGTTCAAAGCTCTAGAGTGCACTAACGCTCTGCCCAATCTCATTCATTGCCAAATCCAAAGGCTTTGGATCTTCGCCCACCTACTTGGATCATCACCAGATCTCTTCAACCATATCATTGGATGCCCTAGCAACCGGAGCCTTACCTCCATCCTTGTTCCCCTGAAAGTCTTGTCAGATCCTCAAGCAACCCTAGTTTTCAGAACCCATTGTTGTCTTCGATGACTTTGAGACTTTGTGATTATGAAATTTCCTGCGATCAAAGCCCATTTCCAGAGCCAAGAAGACAAATGATTCAAGGATAATGTATTTGGGTCTGTTTCCAACTTGACCCGTAAGCTCCAGCTCCATACCAAATTCAAAATAATATTTGATTGGATCTACTACTGACACAAGCCCGACCTGCAGTTCTTAGAATTTGAGTTGTTGCACATCGATTTGGGTTCAGTCAACACAGAATTCGACTCGCAAAGTTTTTCCAGAATTGAAAAAGGTATTTCAGCTTTCAGAGGCCTTTTGGAGTCTAATTCGAGCCATTTTTGAAATATTCGTTTTCTAGTCACACTGAACACCTGTTAGAGCTATTTGAGGACTTCCATACATGATTATCAGTGCTGAGTAGTGAGTAATTTTCTAAAGAATTTTATGTGATTCTATATTTTGGGGGTGAACTACTCACCACCTCAAGTGAACAGAATTTTCAGTTGCTAAATTCTTTGCAAATACTAAGTTCTTTGCAAATATTATTAGATTATAGTAATTTGTTAATAACATGGTTAATTATTTCTCTCTAGTAACCTGCATAATTGCTATTTTTTATCAAGTTAGGATTGCATATCTTTTGCATATTTAACGATTGAGCTATTTGGAGATTTTAATTGATCATTTGGTGCATGCATTTATTTTGTTTGATTCTAGGATTTTGCACCATCATTTGTATATTTGGTTAATTTGCATTGCATGATTCATTCTAGGTTATGTCATAAACATGTCCTATTTTACCAAATGATTTAGTCGTAGGTCTAATTATGCCTATGATTTGCATGCTGTTAGAGAGACAAATGAAAAGTTTTAGATCCCATTTTTGATAGTTGTTTCTTTCCTCGTATCCTTATTGATTGGTTGGTTGATGCATAGTGCTACTTCGACCGTTATAAGATATCTGATAAGTGTAAATTTCAATTTGGTAAGAGAAAATTAGCATAACAAGCCAAAAGTTTTTGGACTTCATTGATGATAGTAACACATGCAATGGGAAATATATAGATTTGTGGGAAAAGATAAAAGATAATTTTGTAGAAGAATATCTTCCTACGTGTTATAGGAAATGTGTCATTGTTAAGTTGGAAAGGAGATTCATACAAAATGTTATAACACAATACTTTAAGTGTGAGGGTTATAAACACTCCATCTCTTAGTATATCTCGATCAAATGTTCTGAGTGTAGGGAATTTTGACATTATAATTATGGCTCTCGACGAGTTAACATATGGATATCGTATACACTGATAAGTGATAACGTTGATGATTCAAGAGTTGTTGAGAGTGTTTATATTTCTGAGAATAATACTAGCATCGTTGATGATCTACTATTGGAATCTACGCTTATTCTTGTTGTCAATACAGGTGTTCTTTATTTGATTACCAGTGATATAGTTAATGAGTTAGCAAAGTCTAATATACATATACCTACTGAGATCTATGTCTATAATGAGAATACTACCGATATTTAAGATGCCTTAGTGGAGTGCAGTGCACCCCCACATGATGCTAGGTGTTCGTATTTTTAGAATGTAGGATAAAGTAAGAGACCGAGTGTAAGATAATTGATACCGATGTTGCTATTAGTGAGTTTTTAAGGTTCCTTCCTATGGTTTGACAGGTTAGTCCTAGTATTTCATCTTCTAACAAGGTTTTGGAGTTTTTTTTTGGGATTCATTAGGTTCTGGGCGTGCATAGTATGTTGTATATTAGTGGTGTGTGATGTACACCTTCCTAGGAAATCCATAGATTCCGTTTTAGGAGTTCTACCATGTGAGTATGTTGCATTATATTTGCATGTTATACTTCATGAGATCTCTAGATAGATATAAATTTGCAATGATTAGTAAAATTTGTTACATATCTGCATAATATCTTGCAAGAGTATATAGTTGATAATGAGTTGATAGTTTAGATTTTGCACGTTCAACGTACAGAATCATATAAAGTTTTGATTAGGATTGCTTCCTCCACCAATGGCCTGAATATTTCATGAGGTGCAAATTTCTATATAGTTTCTAGTAGATTCCTATACAACTCGACTTTCAATGAAGATCAATTGATTATTTCAATTGCAAGTATCTCTAGATCTATTATCGTTTGAAACTGATTCGATACAGAAGTCAATTCCCCCTATATCATTTTGGTTCAGAATTGATGTGCGAGCAATAGTTCCTTGATTGTGACAATAACCCGATTGAGATGCTTCGTGCAAGGATACTGATCAATTCAACACGGACATGTTTGACATTTCTTATCTCCGCATTTATAAGAGACAAATGTTTTGAAGCCGAGGAGAACTGATGGGGATAATAAAGGCCCAAAATGATTAGGAATTTTATTTTATTTAGATTTTACTGCTAAAAATCTTCTTAGATTGATTTATTGTTAGGAATTTTAATAGTTTTGGGTTGTTTTCTATTAATAAAGCTTGTAAATAAAGTTTCAAATAGAAAAGAGAATGAGATGTTGAAGAAAAAAATCTCTTTTGGTGTAGCATGTTTATTTATCAGATACAAGTAAATCTTTCATTGTGGATACTTGAGAGTGGGTGAGAGATTATCTTGGTGGAAGACCTAAATTAATCTTTTTTTTTTTAATTTCCAATTTCCCTCAAACTCCCATCGAATCCTAATTTGTTCTTATCCAAATCTACCAAAATCCCTAATTTTTTCTTCCACAAATCCTAATTTGGCTTCCATCCTGCATCAAATGATTAGAGTTTTTATTTTATTTCGGTTTATTTATAAAGATCTTCTTAGATTTGATTTTATTGTTATAGATTTTACTAGATTTGGTTGTTTTCTATTGGTAAGATTTGTAAATAAAATTTTCAAGCAGAGAATGAGATGTTGAAAATAAAAACCTCTTTTGTTTTAACATGGTGGTTTGCTAGATACTTGGGATAAAAGGCTTAGTTGGGATAAAAGGCATGATTCTTTTTTTGGTTCATGTAGCCTACCCTAAATACTCGGGATAAAAGGCTTAGTGGTTGTTGTTGTTGTTGTATGGTGGTTTGCTAGATACAAGTAAATATTTCATTGTTGATTCATTAAGAGTGGGTGAGAGATCACCTTTGTTTAAGGTCTAAATTGATCTTTATGTTTTAGTTTATTTTCAATTTCCCCAAATCTCATTAAACCCTAATTTGTTCTTTCCCAATTCCACAAGTTTTTGTTCTGTAAGAATAAGCAGGAGACTTGGGCACTGTTCTTTCTTGGTATGTCTCTACTCTGAATTATTCACCATTAGAATTTATCTAAAAGGTGTTTCTCTAAGGTATTGACATTTACTGTAGGATGTAACTAGCATTTCTTTTATCATCTTGATACCTCATGTTTCAATGCTAAATTATGCTGATTGACCTTTCAAATAGGATATCATTTTGATTAGAATGTTGCGGCATATTGGATACAATTTCCAGTCTCTATACACCAATTCCTAATTGGAGTTGATATTGGTTAGGGTAACTTTGATTCACAGTGTCAGAGATCCATACATGTTTTATTATGTTTCTTGTAAGTTGTGATAGTTCCAATGGCTATAAATCTCATGCATCATTATGATTATAAATCGTGGCATTTTGTTCAAAATTTTTTATTTTCTATGTGGCTTTTAGAATTGATTGCTTGGCCTTTTGACAATTTTCTGTTGTGGCATTGTACTTTCTACACTGATTCTTCTCTTTAATTTTCTAACATAAAAGTAGATGAGTACATTGCCCATGTATTCTCCATTTAAGCTAGTTTGTTGTCTCAAATAGCTTAGAAGTCAGAATTTTGTCTACTTATCTCAGGGACTTGCTGCTGAGATTGCTGGACTAGAAAGACAAAGAGACAGACTTGAAGCTGAATTGATGAAGGTATATGGTTTTTTATTGTTTCAATTCTTGATCCATCTAATAGGAGTTCATTCTTGTTATGTATGTGAAAGTGTGGGGGTGTCTTTTTGGTGTGATATGGAAGTTCTTTGATAAGTTGAGGAAATTGCTCCTAACATAATTGAATAGAAGAAAAGTATTAGAGGGTTATTATATGGTTACCATTTTGAGGATGTGTATTAATATGGAAATAAAGGGGCAGGCAGCCTAGGGTGACACCATGAGGTTCCTTATTGGGCCACTCCGTCTCCATCAAATCTTCAGACCAGTGACCTCCTAAACTTGACTCCTCTCTTTCTTCCACCAAGCAACATAACATGCTTGTGCACAACTGCTTTGTGACTCACCTATACCTCCTAGCTTTCAAGCAAAATCCTTTTGACTTTCTAACATTTTTTGCAACCCCTGCTACACTGGCAACGTGACCCCATTTAGCTTTTTTCGCTTAGACTGAGGCTCAGAGAAGCATATAATCTCCTATGGAGCCTATCGTCTAACCTCTTCATCTAGACTCTTTCCTAGTCTTTCCTAGTCTCAAGTGATCTCATACTACTTGGTTGTATGAGCTTAATCTCTCAGGACCGGCAAATGGAAAGTGTTAAATCCTATATAGTGGTTATTGATGGATGAACATACGGTTAAACATTTAATTTAATAATATTTACTGGCTGCGTAATGTTTTTGACGTGTTTTCAGACAGGATGATCATGGTAGTTACACTTGTAGAATTAGGTATATAATCGGGCATGCTGAACCTCCAGGTGTGAAGAAGTATGGAAACACTTCATCTGCTTGCAGACCACGGTGACTCCAACGTAAACAGATAGAAGTACCAGGGTTAGTTTCTTGGGAAGTATAAAATTGGAAGGAACATCTTTGCTGGTGATATTTTGCCATGATCAATGTAAAGAAAGTTTCTAATTGGTTTCAGCAGCATTGAGAAAAAACAATTCATGCAGATCATCTCATTTTGGAAAAGGTAAAACTGCCTTCCACAATAGTTTGGACAGCTCCTAATCCTCATGCTGGTGGAGGATGGGTCCAGGAGGGTGATACTGCAAGGAAAAACTCCAAGAGTAATCAATAAAATGAAAATGGTGAAAAAAAAAAAATAATAAACTGAAGTAGTTTTAGTACTATGGAAGTGGTAATAAATTTGTCACGCATAGTTACACATTATATACAATGTATATTGTCATGTTTTTATATATACATTTAACAGAATCATATCTCGTAGGTTAATATGTCTCTGAAACATGCTCTTTTACGCCTCAACAAACACAAAGAGGAGAGGAACCATTTTGATGAAGCAAGCAATCAGATTATTCAGCACTTAAAATCAAAGGTTCAACAATTCTTTTTTTCAGAGTTTTTCACTTTTAAGAGCATTTATCAGGAAAGACTTTAATTCTTTTTCGAGACAACCTGAGACCTTTTTTTTGCTCTCCCTTTATACAATAGGAGAATGAGCTCTCAAGATCTATTGTTTCATTTAAAGTAGAGGCTGATACTGTCCATGAGTGGATCAAATTCTTGGAAGAGACGTGGCTTTACCAGTCATCATACACAGAACACAAAGAAAAACAGATCAAGTATGAAAAACTCAACATTGAATCTAAAAGACTCATCACTCATGCCACCCTGCATCCATATTATATAGTTCCGTTTGTTTCAAATATTTGTATTATATTTGTCCTTACTTTCTACTGAAGCTTGTGTTACAATCTCTTCAATTGTTCATATTCGTGGAATTTTCCTTCCATGTTGAAGTGATGACTTGGAGAAATATGGAGATTGTTTTTCGAGAATGATCAAGCATCACCTTTTGGCATGCAAGGTACTTCTTTCTTTAAATTAACTTGAAATGGATAAAACAATATTGAATATTTACATTCATATAGTTAAAATTTCTGCACACTTTGCTAACTAAAAATAAATAAAATGAATTTTCTTCTTTCTCATTGTCTGTTTAACCTATAGGAAGAGCTTAGCCTCTTTGTCGATCATATCAAGGAACTGGTGGATAATATAAAGAACATCAGTGAAAGGTATTGTAATATATTCCTATCTCAAGCCTGCACTTGTTTTTCAAAAATAAAGAAAAACATAAAAAGAGAAATAAAAACTAAATGTTGCACTTTTCCTATCGTCTCACTTTGCAGGGCGGGTGCTAAGGATGCAAAATCTCAGAAATCCCTTGAGAAGGAATTTTTGGTGTATGAAGGAAAGGTAAATTTATCATTGTCTTCTATAGATACGTGGAAGAAAATACATATGTGAGAAAAGAGAATAAATATTTTTTCCCCTTTTCTTTTGACCACCTAAGATGATGGAAAACTTAAATGGTGTGAAATATCTCAAATTTCCCCTTGATCTTTACTTGTTTTCGCTGCTAGCCAAGGGAAAGCAGTTGCCTGCATTATCTAAAATCATTCAACCTTAATGATAATTAGACACAAAAAGTATTCATGTGGATTCATTTATTCATTTGTTTAGTTGTATATAGTAAAGGTTGCCTTTTGTATCTCCATTTGTTACAAAGCTCACGAACTACATGCTCTGTAAGGAAAATTTGGTGAGCTTATTGCTAGTTGTGCTTTGTTTCTAGGTGTTTTTCTTGACAGACATTCAAAATGTCATGTTTCTGTTTATCTTCTCCTTGTGACCTGTAAATATTTTTACAGATTGTAGCTGCACTCAGTGTTGTTGATCACATGAAAGAGCTGTTTTACGCTGAGCATGCTCAGGCTTCCAGGTGGGATGAGTTTCTTGATCCTGATTGTATTTTCTGATCATATCGTTGGTTTTTTCCATTTGTCAACAAAAAACTGACATTTCTTTATCTTAAAAACATGTTTCTTTAGAAGAAAAAATTTAAAAAGATAAATAGAGAAAATAATGAATCATGATTATTGTTGATGCAGGAGAGATGAACCTGAGGTCGGAGAATTATTTGATGCCATTGAGAAAGTGAAAGGAGAATTTGGATCTATAGAACGGCCAAAGTTAGAGTTGGAGGCTCCTAAATTAGTGAAGAGTTTATCCCGGAAATTTTCGAAAGGTTCGTCTCGTGCAACAAATTCACCAAAGCCTAAAAGAACTGAATCTTCGGAGCCCACCTCGGCAAAAGCACACCAGTTGTACCAGGGATCTGAATTGTCAGAATTTGTAGATGCAAGTGGAGATTGGTCTAATGAAGATATCTTAGGTTGGGAGTTCGATGAAATTTGAATAGGAAGTAAATTCTTGTGATTTAGCAGAAAAAAGAACTGGCCCAAATTCATTTTCCCGTGGGAATATAGTCACCTTCTGGAATTAAAGAGAACTCAAATGGAAAGCAGCATGTTTTGGGAATTTTTTCAAAAGTTAGGATTGGATAAATGTAATTAGTTTTTCATGTATATTTTTGAATGATATAGCGGATAAATTTGCCATTAGATATGGGAAAGGATGCCTTTGTTTCTCTTGTTGTCTATATATGTTTTCTATGTTTTTTTTTTTTTTTTTTTTTTTTTTTTCTTTTTTCTTTTTGTAGTGAATTTCTCATTATATTGGTAACTTGAAGATCATATCACAACCAGCTGTTTACCAACTTTCCGCGAGTTTTATGTTAGTAGTTTGGCTATGTATTTATGAACACTTTTTTTACATGCCATATGCGTGCGTCTATTTAAGGCAAGTATCTTGCTTATGGAAGCACTCTCACCTAGCATTGTGTTTCTTCTGAGCATTATTTTGCCATTGCAATTTACAATTTCTGCCATTCATACATGCATGAATAATTCTAGATGTACCCTTTCGAGCACTTTTTCACGCTAATGAAGTATACATTTCGTGCAGTAAACACTCGGAAGGGTCACACAGCAGTTGAATCGGCACACTGAGCAGCGTTCAGTGGTCTACAAAAGGTTAGATGCATACAGCCTTATCGCCTTCTTTATATATAACCTGCAATGTCAGAATAAAGTAACCCTTTATCTTTGCACCAACTGAATCTGTAAACTGTCATGCACTGAATCTTGTTCTGAACTTCCAAGTTGGTGTGCACATGCCCATCTATATAAACTTTAACCTTTGGATATCAGAACAGCACATGTTTTCACCTGCAATCAAGGAATGTGCGTGGGAACGGACTTTTCTAGGACTTTTCTAGTAACTATTTCACTCTTATTATTTATTATTCGTAGTTAGGAATGGTAATAGACGCGTTCACGGATCAAATTTTGGTCCTTTCTATATAAAATTTTGAACTAGAAAAATTAAATTTTCATTTTTAATTCAAAATTTTGTATAGAACGGACCAAAAATTGACCCACGGACGCATTCATTACCATCTCTATTCGTAGTAGAAACATTCGGAATTGTACCATGGGCTAGAGGTATTGAGGCATTACCCAATCACTCTTATAGAGATAACAATTCCTTGTGAGAACCAGCCATTTGATTAGTTGCTCCAGAATCAATGACCCAAGGAAGACGATAGTGACCAGGTGGTATTGGCAAGATACCTGCAGAATTTTCGGAGTCTTGATCCTGAGAAGCCGATTGTTTGGGGCCTAGATTGAGATGTGAATGTAGTTGAATGGAAGAGGAACCAACATAATTTGTCCTTCGCAAGAAGTGCAAGTTTTGTGAGAGTTCAGTGTTGAACATTGCTGCAGTTCTACACAGGCCAGGGTCTATGAAGTTGAACCTACTTGAAGAATGATGAGCAGCACCTCATCCATTTCTGCCCTTACCTTTTTGCAGTTCCGGAGCAATTCAAGAAGAAGAAAGGATTTCTTGGTTAGAAGCATAGAATTAGCTAAACATTTTATTCGAACAAATGTGAAATCAGAATTGATAGTTTTGTGCCTATTACCAGTCTCTCTTCCCAAGTTGAGACCAATCATTTAGATAGATGGGGGTAAACTACTGAGTTCGGATTTTAATGAACTCCATAGAAGAGTTATCTATCGTAATAATATACTTACTGGTCTATTAGTAACCATTAGTAACTAGTAGATTTGCTTTTGATACTCTTGGGGAAAAAAGAAGAAGAAACCAACAAGTCTTAACTATTATAGGTACAAAAGAAACTCTAAAGCTATTTCAGAGTCCTTTACACAAGTATCAGGGTACTTGAAGCTATTAAATGAATGGTGAGCAGTACCACATTTATTTCTGTGCAGAGATGTGAATGGGCAGATTTAAGGAGCATGAATTTTGGCAAAGTTCTAAAGCTTACGCACTAAAACCACAAAATCCATAAAATCATTGTTTGTTTCAAGGATTTTATTCTTAAAAATCCGTTGACATAGCAGGAGAAGGAGAGAGCAGATTATTTAACTATTTATAATAATAATTTAGGGAACCTTTCTCTTTTAAATAATATTTAACAATCGATTACTCCAAATCCATAACTCTTTTCTTTTCAGTTAATCCTAATTCAACAAACAATGGAAAGTATGGAAAAATTATCATATCACCAAATCCTTATCTCTTTTTCATAAATAAAAAAAAATGAGAAGTAAGAATTTAGTAAATACTATTCAGTGTCATAAATCTATTTTCGAAATCCATTAACCAAACAGTACCTGCATAAATTAACAGAGTAAAAATAGGCCTTACCAAAACATGTACTGCCCTCCTAGTAATTATTTCTCCCTGTTTCTCTGTAGTGCAACGAACACATGGATGTCAGTGTAGATAGATTCTGATGCAAGAGGAACCCACAACCATACTTTCCTTCACAAAAAGCACCATGATGCTGTGATTGCCCAAATGCTGCAGCTGCGACAGCAGCACAGAAGTTAAATTAGAATTAGTTCGGGCCTCGATATTTACGCATACCCATGTCTACTATAAACGAATTTACGAAGAAAGATTTTGAATTGCACAATAAAGATTTTTCACAAATTTATTTATTAATTATTCAATTCAGACATACAAAACGTATTTTTATAGGAAATCCTAACAAAAATAACAAACATAAAATTCTGTACTAACTAACAATAAAAAATCTATTAAACTGAAAAACTCTATACAAAAATCACATCCAAATCAATTTGTATATAGTGATGTTATACAATTTCCATCAGCATCTGCAGTTGTTCTCCAACAAAGTGACATGTTTGGTCTAAAAAAACTTCACAGCTTGACTTTATTTGGTGTAGGGCAAAGGAGAGCCTCGAGCTTTGCAGAGTTCATGATTCTTTTGATGCGAGGTTACGTGTTATGTTACCCACCTGCTAGTGTCGGATAGAGCTTTTTGAGTGAAGTCAGCATCCCTACGCTCTTACAGTGAGAAAATAAAGCATTTTTTCTTCTTTTTTTTTCCTTTTTTTTTTAATCCATACACTAATTCCAAAAATCGTCTATAATTCCATAATAACACCTAAAAGGCTAAAACTCATTATTGGTTAGATTTATTTTCCAGTCAAAATATAGTAGGAACTTTACGATGTATTCGAATGTTTGGTTCAGAATGGACTTAAAACTGTGAATAGTGCTCACCAAATTAAAATAAATAAGAATTTGGTGATAAAAGAGTGTATTTTCTATCTTTCCTCAATTTCTCTCATGGAAAAAGAGGTTTAAATTTAGTGATAATAATGATTTTTGACTCAAATATTTGAAAGAGAGAGAGAGAGAAATTCCCCTTATCTCTTTAATAGATTAATTTAAAAAAATAAAATAAAATCCATGTCCAAATACATGGTTCCACACAATTTCTGTTGATTTCACTCCATACCCAAATCCATAACCACATAACCCTAAACTGGAAAGTACGTAACCCTAAATTGAAAACCCTAAATCGAAAAGTACAACGAAGATTTTGTGGATTCTGGTTTTTATGATAATGAACAGCACAAGGACTCAAATCCATGTACGCATTGACTGGAGCTCGGAAAGGGGCATGTCTCCAAGCCAATTTTTAGTCAGCTCTATTCAAAATTTTAAATTAAAAATAAAATTTATCTATTTTAATTCAAAATTTTGAATAGAATAGACACACTCATTTCCATCCTAGTGAACCTAAGGTTAGAAGAGATGACTATGGTCTTTGTTCGGCATGCAATATCGAGATCTTTGGGGGTTAATAATGAAAAAAAGCCAGGAAACAGTAAAGGTAAGGAGACAACATTCAAAGAGTATTCTGAGCATCGCTGAGCAGTTTGCACGAATGGATTCAATAAGAAACTGGTGTAAGAGAATCTACTAAAGATGCTTTCAACCTGACAAACAATTATTGATAATATAATTTAAGAAACAGAATAATTCCATCAATTTGAGTTTGTTCACACACTTGTTCAGTCTGTAAATTTTCTAACATTTTTCTTTTTTTTAAAATTATCCTCCTTCTACTTTTAGTAAATCAAAGCAAAAGGGATGGCGGGGAATTTCTAGATGGGCACGGTTTTTTTCCTAGTGAGCCCACTTTTTTTTAGTGAGCACACCCTCTCTTTTAAAAAGAGAGGGTTTTCCTAGTGAGCACACCAAAATTTCTAATTTACCTCTCTCTCATTTCTGCTGCTGCTTCTTCTTCTTCTTCTTCTTCTGCTGCTTCTTCTTCTTCTTCTTCCTCTTCATCTTCGTCTTCTTCTTCTTCTTCTTCCTCTTCATCTTCATTTTCATATCTTCATCTCCATCTCCATCTCCATCTCCATCTTCATGGCAAAAATTAAATATACAAAACATGGGGAGTTCTTCTTCTTCTTCTTCTTCTTCATCTTCATTTTCATATCTTCATCTTCATCTCCATCTCCATCTCCATCTCCATGGCAAAAATTAAATATACAAAGCAGGGGGAGTAATTCAACATAACAAGGTGATAAAAAAGAGAAGAAAAGAAAATTGTGCATCCAGAGAATCGAACTTTGGTCAATTCAATGGGAGGGAAGTATGATACCACTACACCAGTTGCACATATTATGAAAATTTAATTTTTTTTTTATCTTTCATCCCTCATCCGAGCTAACCAGCCTGGACTTATGCTCCCTGTCCGGGGCTGATAGCCCGGATGGGGAGGCTTCATCCGGGCTGGTTAGCCCGGATCAGACTTCTAGATTTCTGATCAAGAAGGAAGGGTATTTTTGACCCAAAAAAATAATGGCAAAATGGTAAATAAAACGATCTTTTCAAGTGGGCTCACTAGGAAATATGCTGTGCCTATCTAGAAACTCCCGGATGGAGGGTCTGGGATGGGAGTTTCTAGAGGAGCACACCATTTTTACTGGTGAGCCCACTCAATAACGGAAAGCCTGGATAGAAATTACACTACAAAATGGGCTTATAAGAAAATTGGTGTGCTCCTCTAGAAACTGCCCACTGGGATGTGTTCTTCCACTTTGATAGTCAATAAAGATCATATTAACATTAAAGGTAAGATGTCCCTCCAAAATCAAACTCCTGCGGCTAAATAATTATTGTAAGATTTGATAATTTTTTAAGATCAGTTGGCAGTTGTTGATATTACGTCAATTATAGGACGATCAGAAAAAACACATGAATGGAGATGATATGAAGAAAAAAAAAATATGAATGCTAAAAGTTTAAATGAAAACAAACTGCGGAGAAAGATCATCCACGTGAGCAATCTGGTGTGATTATTTTTTTCTTTTTCTAAGAAAAGCCCATAGGAGTTATATTCTCTCATACCTCGCTCCCAATACATCCCTTGCTGCTCATAGGTAGTAAAGACTCCTACCAAATCACCTTCGAGCCCAAAATTATATCCTCGATAGCAGTAAAATCAGCACACGTATTATCATCTCTCAAAATATGCTGGACTCGAGTATGGGAGAAACTATTACGAATCACAAAAGTATCTCATAGTAATGGGTATCTCCCATTTTCATTCCCTTCATAAGGTACTCTGAGCATCCCCTCCAAACAAATTTCATTGTCCTAGACAAGCTTCAAAAGCCTATACCACAGCCTCCCATAAATCCCCGATTTCTGCTTCCAGCACCGACTTCGAGACAATAAGGACACAAGGTGCAACAATCTTTTTTAGTTTATATAACATACCCTAAATACTCAGATAAAAAAAACTAGTTGTTATTATTGTTGTTGATATACCATCTAATAACTAGTACCAATTCGGACATCTTGGAAAAATATCCATAGAAAAGGGGAAAACAACGATAAACTTGATTTTCATAATTGATACAGATTATCGCAAACATATTTTCTATAAGAAAAATGATCAAAAAGTACTAAATTTACAGAATAAATGTCATTTATATGTAGCGTACTTTTATGTACTCTTTTGACGATCTGATCAAGTTAAGTATAGCAAAGCATTGGCATAATATTGTACTGAATAGGGATCAAGTGCACGTGTGTAAGTGGTCCTCTCTATCTTGCATTTGTTGTTACAGCTTTGTTTTTTTTTTTTTTTTTTTTAAGAGAGAAAAAATAAAAAATAATAAAAACAAGGAGTTGAGTTGTTGCAATCAAGCCACCTGCAATGTTAGGTTCAATGCTTGGGCTGTTTATTAGTCAGCTCTAATTACACCCCTACTGCTATTAAAAGCACAAAACTCCAGGTTTTGGGGGCACGGGCTTTTTTGTTTGAATTTCAAAATTACCTTGTTTAGGCTGCTGCATTCAAATTGTAGGTAACTTAAATAAATAAAGGGTATTTAGTGGTTTGTCCCTGGAATATTTATATATTATGATTTTGCCCCCCAAATCTTCATATTTAGGATTTTGCCTCTCAAATCTCATAAGTTACAACAATTTAGTCCCCCTCTCTAACACAGTTAAATATTTAACCATTTTACCCCTCTTTTCCTCTTCTTTTTTCCTCCTCTCTTCTTCTTCTCTCTTCCTCCTCTCTTCTCCTTTTCTTCATTATTTCTCTTCTCTTCTTTCTCCTCTCTTCTTTCAGTATTTAACTGTGTTAGGGAAGAGAGGAGAAGAGAGGAGGAAGAGAGGAGGAAGAAAAGAGGAGAAATAATGAAGAAAAGGAGAAGAGAGGAGGAAGAGAGAAGAAGAAGAGAGGAGGAAAATAGAAGAGGAAAAGATGGGTAAAATGGTCAAATATTTAACTGTATTAGAGAGGGGACTAAATTGTTGTAACTTATGAGATTTGGGGGGCAAAACCTAAATATGAAGATTTGGGGGGCAAAATCATAATATATAAAGATGTGAGGGACAAACCAGTAAATACCCCAATAAATAAATAAATAAACTCCTACATAAATAGAAAACCTTTTGAAGATGGAGCCATGGGAGATTAAAGACAAGAAAACAATCAAATACCAAGGTAGCTAGGGCAGAATATTAGTCATTTAGACCTTATGATCATACAAACACTATGGGGTTTTTTTTTTATAATAGTTAATGTGGGGACTTGTTGACTTTTATTTTTGATGCCCCTTGCATGCTTCCAAACTCCACGAAGTAACATATTTTTTACTAGAAATCCTAATAAAATATTTTATATTATGTAAATTTTGGTATTAGCAGAAAGATAAATAGATAGATTTCAAATTATACCAATATCTTCTTTGACCTATTATGTAGTATATTTTACTCGAACAATATACATATAAAATTATTGAAGAGTGGGTATACGAAATTATTGGAGAGTGAGTATTTATTATGATTTTAAATCTATCATTTAATCTTTTTGTCATGCTAAAAAAGTCTAGAAAAACTTTGATACTTCGGGAGGACTTCTTCTGCTTTAGTCTTCGTTTTATTTGGCCCTAGGGATTATTAGACATTTTAGGCATTATAATCAGACAAAAACTAGGGTTCTATAAGCCCCCACATTGGCCTTAAAAAATCTCATCTTTTATGTCCTTGCATGTTTCCAAACTCTTGATACCCCCCCTCCATAATTCTCCATATCTGTCCCTATCCCTCCTTTAAAGGATACCCCCCCTCTCCCCTAAACCCTCCACCACTCACCTCAAAGCTCTAGAGAGAGAGAGAGAGAGACTAAGAGCCTTGACATGGCCAAAGAGCATTTCTATGATCATCAACATCATGGAGTTGAAGAAGACTACATAGACATGGAGATAAGCTCCACAACCTACTTGTGCTACACTCTCCCATCACCTCCCCACTCCCACTCCATTGAGTTTGAGTTCCAAATGTTCTCCTCCAAAAATACTGAGACAGACCACATCCCCTCCCCCGCCGACGAGCTCTTCTATAAGGGCAACCTCCTCCCCCTCCACCTTCCGCCCCGCCTCCAGATGGTCGAGACCCTCCTCCGCTCCTCCCCCGCCCCTCACCATCCCAACGCAAAACCTCCATTCAACACCACCACCACCACCACCACCACCCCGTTTGAGTCCTGCAACATCTCACCTGCCACCTCCTGCTACGTCAGCGGGGAGCTGAATGCGGAGGACTACTTCTTTAAAGACGGCCAGGAGGAGGACGACGAGGAGGAGCTTGTCGAGCCCCGCTCCAAGAAGTCCTGGTGTAAGAAGCTCAAGCACTCCTCCATCGGCCTCAAGCTCAAGGCATCAAAGGCCTACCTCAAGTCTCTGTTCACTAAGTCGGGCTGTTCGGACGAGACATCTGCGGTCTCCAAGCCCAAGGAGTGCTCGGGTCGTTACTGGAAGAGCGGCGGAAGAAAGAGCCCGAGCCCGAGCCCGAGCCCCAGCCCCAGTCCGACCCCTTTCCTCGGGCAGCAGCAAATTCAGAGGATCGACGGAGAGAAAACGGTAGAAGAGCAATGCGGACATAGAAGGTCGTTCTCCGGAGCCATCAAGAGGCGCTCCTCGTCGTCGTTGTCGATGAACAAATCCTCTTCTTCGGCTTCTTCATCGTCGTGCTCGTCCTCCAACTCCTCCTCCTTCTCGAGCGTGAACTCGAACGGGTCAATCTGTGTGCCGCAGATACTGAAGAGGAGCAGCAGTGTCAGCTCGGACAAGGAGTGTTCGGTGCAGGGAGCGATTGCATACTGCAAGAAGACTCAGCAGCAGCAGCAGCAGGTTTGTGCGAGGAAAAGTGTCAGTGATGTCGAGTTCTTTTTGCTATCAGAATCAAGTTGCAGGGGATGATGAGGAGCAATACATTGGCAAAGTACTAAAAAAAAAAAAAAAGGAAAGAAATTGATGTGATTGTGTGAGTGTTGTTATTATTTTTTTTTCATAAAGGTTTTGATTATGGGTTGTTCTCCAATAGAAATAGTTAAAAAGCCTGTACATGGTTCTTCATCCTGAATGTAATCCTAGTTGTTTTGATGAACAAAACCGTAGAGGAAAATCTCCCTGCCAAATTACCAAGTGTGCTGAACAAAGTAAGAACCCTCCGAAGCATTCCCTTCCAACACAATACGATGTACTACTACTACGTAGAGTCTCTCACAAGCCTCTAATTTCAGCTTCCGGTACCGACGCATCTATCAATATCCCGATATCATTTCTCGTCACAAAACCAATCAACCGGCTCCTGCTGCCCTATTACCTTGGATTGTAAAGGGAAAGGGTTTCTGCTGATGGTATTGGATATTATTAGGTAACTGGGAGCTGAGGTTTGGTCATCAGGATTGGTTGCACTCCAAGAAAATTCTGGTGAATGGAGTTGAAAAGTTTGCATAAAAATTACAAGGGTTGGTAAGTGTTCTTTTGGTGAGAAACAAGACTCCTGCATCTGTCCATGGGTGCATGTTTTGGTTTCTATATTTTGAATATTTGATGTTTCAACAGCCAAATTATTCTACCTTGTTCAACTCTATAAAACACAATTGATTCAGGTAAATATTTATCGATTCAGATGGTTAAATGATGCAAAATATATAATGAATGATGGTTTCTTGTAGTGGTTGTTGGTTAAAATTAGATTGATAAAGACAGAATTGCTACTGAAAATTTGATAAAGACACAACCGTGGTGTTCAAGATTTCTCCTCTTTTTACATAAACAATGACATAAAACAAACAATCTTATATAAACCCACATCCTACCAACACTCTATCCGATGTGGAACTATTCTTTCCTCTTTCCTTTTTTTTTGTTCCCTTTGCTATGTACTCCTCTTTGAAACCATTTTCTATTCACCTAATTCATTTATTTTTAAACTAGTGAATTGGCTCAAAGATTTAATATTCAAACATACATGAATTCATCAGTGGTAACTTTTATGGAAAAGCTATAGAAGAGGCACAAATATACACACTACATCAGCAAGCAAATCTTGATTTGCTCAAGCAACAAACCGTAGATACAATGGGAAACTAGATAACCAGCATAATTCGATCTCTATCGCCCTTGTAAGATAAAGTTGGCGATTATATAATAATGCTTGCTTGTTTCTTTTGCATCAAAGCAACTAGAGATCTAGCAAACAGGTATATAATATAATATAATGCAACGATGATGAACAATAATGCGTGATCTAGGCAGACAGCATTAACAATTTAATTAACAAAACTTACAAAAGTATGTTTCAGAATTTATGTAGCTGCGATAACAGAACAAGTGAGCAACCACTTGTCTGGCATCAGATTGATGGACAGTCGCATTCAGTAATGATAATAATGGCGAAAACCCACTCATAGGCAAAATGATTCCTTAGATTGCAAAGCCAAGAAAGGGAGGCTTCAGGTGTAGACAGCTAAACCTTAAACTAAGCAAGCATGTCAATAAAAGGTTTGACAGAATTAGAGGCCAAGGAACCAAAGAAACCCACCTCATTGATGCTGTTGACCACTTGCAGAGCTCTCAGGCATATAACAGGGGCTCCTTTTCTCCACTTAGCAGAGGTTGTGATGCCTGCAATAAGACATATTTATATATTAGATGTTCTTGGTTATATGGGCATCAGTTCATCTTTGTATGCTTTTTCTTATTTTTATTAACAAAAAAGCAGAGAGAGAGCAACCGACAAATTACAAACAGAATGTAGATTTACTGATCAGTAGCTAGAAACTACTCTGAAATCAAGGTTTACAATCTCTGAATCAGTGTCGGTCGTTGGTTGATGGTAATGAGAAATCGGCACTATCAGAAGTATCATATCACCAATATCCGATTGGCAAAATAGTGGTAATATTGGCAATACAGGTACCGACATTATAGAATCTTATGTCATGTTGGTTACATCAAAAATCCAAAATGATGTTTGTGATGTGTATCGGTATCAGCCAATATCTAAAACCTTGTCTGAAAAAAAATTGAAGCGTTTGTTATATGAAAGTCATTTTTCTATAGTAATAATATGATAAGGGATCAGATTAGTGATCAATTTGACACGTTAAACCTCTTATATGGAATCATAGCCATGATCCGATTCCATCGCCCCCACACTGCCGTCTCCAGTGCTCCGTCCCGACTAGATTCCGACATAACTTAAGGATATTATGATTACATGGGATTATGCCGGGGAATTGGGTCGAGCCCGGCCTAGGTCGGGCTTGCATCCGAATTTTAAATAGATCGGGCTCGGGCCTAAGACTCTGGTCGCGATGAGCCTAAATGATCAATATTTATGAAATTTTTAATCTAATACATAAGAGATTTACAATAGAATATATATGTTTATCATGAGAATAATGTATAAATGTGCAGTCTATGCAGGAAATCTACTTGTTTGATAAAAAGAAACCACCTTTTTGCAAATTATATGGGTTTCTGACACTTTATCTTCATCTATGTCTCCTCAGGACTTCTAGGGCCAAGAATCTCAAGTGTTAGGGTTCACCGGGTTCACCGGTCCCCTATCACATAGGTATAAGATATTCTATTCACATGAAACTATTCATTTTACATCCATTTGTAAATTATTTAGGTTTCCGCTTTTTATATATCCATAGAAGTTTTAGGACCAATGATCTTGGGTGTTAGGGTTCACTAGCCATCCGTCATGGAAGTATAAGATGTTGCATTCATGTAAAATAATTCAATGTATACAATAGGGCAAATGAAACCCATAGCATATGATTTTTAGTCCCAATAAAGCTAAGGGATGGTAGATGAAGAAACAATGGTCAAATCATAATTTTTTTGCAGAATTCTCTGTTTACATATATCAAAATTGATCTTGAAATAATAGAGTTGGTTACATAGATAGAAATTTTTGATCCGTCTTCTCTCTTGTAAAATTAAAAAAATAATTTTTTTAATAATAAAATTGCCATAATCCTTAGGATGATCAATAACTTATGTAGAATATATCGATGCAAATTTTTTTTACTTACTTATTTGTCATTTTTTACATGATTAATTAAAAAAATGAATTTTAGTTTTGATATTTAATTACTTATTACATAAAAAAACTGTGTTTTTGAACAAAGCCCGATTATGGCTAGAACCCAATCCATCAAGCCCAAATAATGTGTTAGGCTTGGGTTCAAGAAAAAAAAGGGATCTTGACTCGGGCATATATAAGTCCAGCCCATTCCAACCCCTGTTTGTGATGAATAAGGAAATAAGCGACTTAAAAACATTTATATTGTGACACTTCCCCACCAAGAATTTGGAGTATCAGATTTCTTTGACAGAGATAGGCTAGATCGGTGAAGAAAATTTTACATGTCCCAGAGGAAATATGTTACTGATATATTATCAGAGGCAAAGGCAGAGATATTATAATGCAAACCAGTTGATACCTATGGACCCAAACAACAAGTTTATGCTAGGTTAAGGAGAGCTACTACATGATAAAGGAAAGTACAAGAGGCTCATAGAACTTTGCACTCTGATGTACTTATAAGAATACTAAGATACTTGAAGAATACACCTGGAAAAGAATTGTTATACACGAATTTCTTAAGTAATCGGTTTCTTAGATACATATCAGGCTGGTTCACCATCGTATATGAGACCCACTATTAGTATTGTGTGTTTGACTGTTTGTAATTGGGAATCTTGTTAACTGCAAGAGAGAGAAACAAAATGTTGTGTCTAGATCAAGTACAGAGTCATGCTATGCTGGATTATTTGTGTGCGACTCCTTGATGAACTTGATTTTGAACAAATCAATCACAAGAAGTTGTATTGTGACAATTAAGCAGCAACCGTATCACTCATAATCCAGTTTTTCATAAGAGAACCAAAGACACTAAGGTTGATTGTCACATTGTTCAATATCATGTTATAGATAAGAAGAACATTGAGAACCATACATGTAGGGACTGAAAACTAGTTGGTTGATTTGTTTACCAACCCTCTTGGGATGCCTAAGTTGAGTTTACCTGTCACAAGTTGGGCATGTATGATATGCATAGTCCACCACAAGGGGGAGTGTTGAAGAGCTTGGTATTTAAAAGTCCAATAGTCAAGGAAATTTTTTTCTAGTATAATGATATGGTTAAGGATCATATTAGTGATTAATCTGGATCCATAACCTCTCTTATAAACTAACATCGCTTAGTTTGTATGATGGCGGTCAATGTAGTTGAGCTCAGCAAACAACACTGTTACTCCATGATTTTCTTAAACTATTCAATCATATAATTTGAAAACTATTAGCATTCTGAGAGCAGAAAATCAAACATGATGGTTTACACATTGTTGATTTATTGAGTATAACACGGCATATCAGTGTCCGTCCATAGAAGTATGGCATCTGACGTGGGTGTGAGGTGTCAATGTCGTAGTCTCGTATCATAGAAGTGCCCATGCATTACAAAATTCACAATAAGGCAAAATTCTTTCAAATATCAAAAGTACAGATCTTATTGCTAAAAAAATTTAGCGTATTTCAAACAAAGTATAATATATATCTTTCTTTGATATTTAATCCAATAATTCATTGAGTGAATATGTTTACTTCATAACGTTGTTTACAATACAACATCAGGTGAATACACTAGAAAAGCATACTTCAGATTTCCTAATTGTGTATGTAAAAGTTGCAACAGAATTTAACCAACAAAAGACAGTAATTATGTCACAGGGCTTGTTATAGTATTAAACACCACTTAAATATGCGAACAATTTTCTGTCCGCGCAGAAATTGCTAATTATTCCCCTAATAGTCTAATGACATGATTGTAAATAAAAAATGTCCCTCGGATATTTTCATGTTTAGTCATTCACAGGATTCAAATTCTTGCACATGACATGCACAGAACTTCGCTAAGCGTAGTAGTTGGAACAAATTGACATAGGAATGGTGTAAGAGATATATGAGGAGAGGATTCTTGATTTTACCTTGTACATGTGCTTGGAATGCCTTGCGTATGCATGCATGTCGAGCAACTCGTGCACAGCATCCATCTAGGCTCTGGATTTACTCTCACTACCAAATGCAACTCCCTGCCTACTGTAGCATCCTCTTGCTTTCTCTATTATTGTTCTCCTCAGACCTGATTTTCAACATGAATACTGACAATACTACATACAAGTAACATTAATTACCCTGAGGAGAACGAACCTCTTGCTGCTGACAAAGATCTGGAAAAATGAAACACAGTTAAGAGCTTACATTCAAAACATAAGATAACACTTCAGTTTTATAGCAAAATACAAACTTACAATTAAGTATGGCATGTTTTTGGAGCTCAGAAGCACTGCCTATAGTACTATCCAAGAATGTAACAAATCAAATTGACTAACTTCAAATATGAGGAAATCAAAAGAAAAGCCAGTATCTGACTTCTCATTGACATATATATTAACTTGTCCTGAAAGCAAAAATCTTACATCATATTTGAGGAGATTATATTCTCTCTCTATAATTTCTTTACCTATCATCCATTCATCCCTCTCAGATATTGCCCATTCATGCTGTACAAGAGCTACACTGAGGAGCCAAAAAATTACAACTTCAATACAGAATATCAAAAGGTAAAAAAAAAACCTTTTAGCACCGGTTAAGTGATAAACTCAGACTGTCGGTCTCTCAGATTGCATAAAGTTTCTTGTTCTCAGTATAAAACAACTCTGTATCAGAAACCCCATTTGCAGACCAGGACCAAGATCTACTTAATGACGATTTCTTGCTTTTCAGCTTTTTTGCCTCCACACGGTGCACAATCACCCAATAACACATAGTTCCTAGAGTTGTTGCCAGAATCGTAGTCCCCAAAATTGTCACTCCAATAGCCAGCCACCTCTGACTATGTCCCACTACAATAAAAGAGAGCGCTAGAAATGCAACTGACATGAGAACGCAGGCGAGCCACATTAACTTGTTGATGATTGCCATCATCTGCTTCTTTGCCTTGCTCTCTACAACAACCACTGAAGTTTGTACCACCACAACGGCAAGAGATATGAACAGAGCTATTGAATCAAATATAAGAAAGATCATGAAAGATGTCTGCGGCGCAATGTAGGCTTCTCCCATTGAGAAGCCAGGAGGAACTGGAGACTGAACATATTGACCAGGAACAGTGAAAATGGCAGCAAATGCAACAGTTGCAATGAGGACAGCTACCAATGTGGTTGAATTGATCGCATTATTTAGACCCTCAGCATGGAGCTTGCGAACCCTTTTCGCAATACCGTGCACTCGTTTTCTTGTTTGACGTGTGTGCTCAAGTTGGTAGTGGACCCCATGTTTAATGTCACTAACTGTTTGCTTTAGTTCTCGGGCAGGATTTGGTTGCTTGATTGCCCTCCCGCTTTGGACACCATGTTCATTCAGTATAGTAACAAGTTCCAAGTTTCCAGTCCGTTCAGCAGTGTTGAGAGCTGTCTCCCCTGATTTATTGATAGCATTCTTATCCGTCTCTTCAAACTCTAGTAATCTCTTTATAATCTGCATCATAACTCTCTCATGAGAACATGCGATAGTACTTCCTAGAAGAAATTGTACTGTAAAGTGAAAAAAATCCTAAAAAGGCTAGTGTGAAATTTATTGAATATGAGTTAAGAAAAATAGGAAGGTTTTAAATATCGGCCGATACCAATAGATATTGTGGTTATCGTCTCAAATTTTGAAGTATCTGATACTATATAGATCTAATAATATTGGTACTGGTATTGCCGATATTTTTTCAATATTGCTGGTATAATACATCTGATACTTCTAATTTATCACACCATGAACCATCAGCCAAGATTGATAAGGATTTTGATATTAAATCATTGAAAATAGCTTAACTACTTGTTAGAGATTGCTTTTGAGGTTTGATATAGCTCTTGGATAGTGGTTCATCAGTAAGCAAAACCAATGGTAACTAAAACAAGATGAAGTCTTGTTTTCTAGATAGACTATGGGCCTTCGCCACACTTAAAAATCAATTGAGATGAATGAGGATGCACATGAAAGTTTGGAACCCACATTACTGACGGATGTGCTAATGCATAGAACACCCTGGAGTTTCGCTAATCTTCTTTTTGAGGTTAAAATGGTTTTAGGATAGTGGTTTCTCAGCAGGAAAAAACAACAGAGTAACTAAAACAACATGCAGCCTTGTTTCTAGATAGAGTTTAGGCCTTAGCCATACTCAACAATCCATTAAGATGAAGGGGTTTGCACAAGAAAGTTTGAAACCCACTTTACCGACAGATGGCTAATGCATAGAACACCGTGGAGTTTTGCTAGTCTTCTGCTTGATAAAGATTGCTTTGGAGGTTAATATGGTTCTAGGATAGTGTTAAAGTAACTAAAACAACATGCAGCCTTGTTTTTTAGATAGAGCTTAAACCTTAGCCATACTCCACAATCCATTGAGAGAGAGGAGGATGCACGTGAAAGTTTCAAAAACCAAGTTACCCACAGATGGCTAATACATAGAACACCCAGGAGTTTTCCTGATCTTCTGCAGAAACTACATCTACTCAAAACTCATGTTCCTGATGGTACCAGGGGTGGATACTAACCTTGGATGAGGTTGTTGTAGGGTAATGGAAGATCGTCAACAGGCCCAGCACAGAGAATCCTGTGTTGAACTATTACTATATGCATCATATATTTAAATGTTAACAATTGTACTAATAACTTCGGTGAGATCTTTGGTAAGCTGTTCATTAAGAGCCAAAAAAAGGCAAAAGGGAGAGATTCTTCGCATTTCCTAACTCCTGAAAGTTGGGCTTCTAGTTTTTCAAGTGTTAAGCATAGTAACCTCTGAACAAATTTAGCACCAAGCTTTGGAGAGGAAATTATGTCAACACCCAGAGATAAAATAACACACAAGATTTAGTTTGGGTGTATCTATCTTCATCTAACACCTATGTAGTTGGAATAGTCCTTTTACTTAGTCAACATTTATTCACCTTAGTCAACTTCTGTGACGTGTATCATTCTCAGGAAGGCATAAATTATGTATCATCCAAGTCTCTGCTCTGGTTGCATTCAAATTAATGCTTCACAAGGAGAGACATCAACACTTTCGGGAGTTCGAGTTCAACTTAGACTTCACAGTTAACATATATATTAAAATTGTGGTAGTGAACATATATGTTAAATTGTAATTGAAATATAAATTAATAAGCAGTATGGACCCAAGAAAGACACCAAAACTGTAGACAGAGTAATTTCAGCAAACAAGAAGTCCTTAATGTTTAACAAGGGAAAAAGAAAAAAGAAAAGATCTTTACCTGAGCACGGCCTTTCCTTGTTGCTATATGCAATGCTGTATTCCCCTTTGAATCTACTGAGTTGACCAAAGAAGAACCAGACTTAAGAAGCTCCTCAACCAGCTCTAGGTTATTCCCCTTGACTGCCATATGAAGTGCAGTCTGTCCTTTCTTGTCATTTCTTGATATGAGCCCAGGTTCTTTGTTTATAAGAGTTTTCACAACCTCCAGATGCCCGTTCCTTGCAGCAGAATGCAGTGCAGTTTTACCGTTGCTCCTCCCAATCTTCGCTAAAGTCGCATCCGCTTCAAAGAGTAGATTCACTACCTCCACATGACCTTGTGCTGCAGCAGTGTGTAACGCCGTGGTGTTTGATATGTCGGCAGTCATGGCAAGTTCTGGAAGGGCCTTCAGGAGTTCCTTCAAAACATCTGGTAAATTCATTTACTCCATTAGTTCAAAAGGATTACATCATTTAATGAAATAGAGGCATTTCTTAATAAGGCATAAAAGCCTGTTCTTCAGGTGAAACCATTGGTAACAGATGTTCCAATATCTATGATTGATTCTACGTACTTTTGACACAGCACAATATAATCCAGAACACAACCTTAATGTACATTTAAGGGTTGATGGAGTTATAATTATCATCTTAACGCCCCCTTCAGACTGAGACCAAATTTTTGTATGTAGGAACATGTTAGATGATAATAAGAAAGACAACGTATACCTATCCGGAGTTGCTACAATATTCTAAATATTCACACACTCTCCCTCCAGCTAGAATATATATCATATGCTCTCAGCTTGTTACAAGAGATAGAAAATACCTTTACAAAAAATCGAAACCCGTACAAACTATGAAAATAGATCAAAACCAACCAAATTAATGTAATTCTTCTTAGAATCCAATCATAAAACCCGTACAAACTGAAGTAGTTAGAAGTTACTCAAGATAACTAATCTGAAATAGCCTCGAGACAGTGAGAACCAAGTAAAGTCCGAAGATAGTTATGACGGAGAAAAGTTAGAGACTGCCAAGACCAAGTAAAGTCTAGAGAAAAAGGAACCGGAAAACTAGGAGAATTAGGTAAGAGAGGGCATCAATAGATCGTTACTTGTAAATTATCATCAATAGAAACACATTGGTAGATTGCTATCAATAGGAAAAAGTCTTTAGAAGCTATTTATATAAGAGAACTGGTAGATCATTATCAGTAGGCGGCTATTTGTTAGAACACCGTTAGTAGATCGACATCACTAGATTGTCGTCGATAGATCGTCTTTGGCAGATTGTTTTTAGTAGATCAGCATCAATAAAAGACATTAGAAGATATAGACATTAGAAGATATAAGATAAATTTATCTATATATTGTCAAAGATAGGCACGCATACTACGAGAGCGGGCCAATACAGGCTTGAGAATTGTTGAAGATAATAGTCAGATAATAACTTGCTCTGGTATCATGTTACAGTTGATAAAAAGAAAAACAGCATATCCATCTAAAGTTATTACACGTTATTTATATAATAGAGACAATAGAGCAATTACATAAAATATCCTCAATATTCTAGATACTCTAACAGTCTAACAAAACCTATATTGTGCATAGTTGTATACTTTACCTGAATATGCTTTAAATGCATGTATAGGTGGAATTGAAGTTGGAATTGAACCGGATTGTTTTAATACTACGTTAATACTTGATATCTCTATCAGTCTATTACACTTTAAAGCTATAGTGACGATTTGGGTAACATATCACTACCCATAACATAACTGAGCATGAACTCAAACCACATGTCTCATGTCCTAGGACCTAGATTCCTGGCCGCCCCCCCCCACCCCCCCCGAAAAAAAAACAAAAACAAAAACAAAAAACAAAAGGTCCCATATTTTGCTTTACTTATGCCAGTATTTGGCACCTCGATATACCCTTTTGGGGGAATATAAACAAGAAACACAACCCAAATTCTTTAGAAAAAAACCTAAGTGAGAATTAAATATTTATTTGGATAGGAAAATAAAAATATGAATTCATATAAGAAACTTATGAACCAACTGAGGATGAGAATATTCAATGGTACAAGTGGAATCCAAACTCTAGACAAAGGCCAAGGAATGAAGTATTAGAATCAATATTGGCATCGATATCAGCCAATCACTTATGGTATCGTAATCGGCAATATCGGATGTAAGAGATCGACAGTACTAGACCTAGATTATACAGTAAATTGGGGTACTGGGTACCTCCAAATCCGATATGATAGATACGGTATCAGCCGATATTTAAAACCTTGCACTAGACTTGTCACATGAATGGAAGAGCCTTTACCATGGAGTTACATATTAACAATTACATTTGATTCATATTAACAATTTACTAAGGTATAGTATTTAATAAATAGTTGAATTAACATATACCTCAAGAGAACTAATAGCACATTAGAAGATGCATGTAACACAACATAATATTTGAAACTTTACAAGAGTTTCCCCCAAGTTTCAACAAGGTTCATCAGGCATATAAGATGGAACGATACACATCTTATACATTAGGGATATGAATATTTCACTTTAATTTGTCACTATTCCCCTAGTGTTATCCTATGTTCCCAGACTTTGTGGGCCTGCTTGAGAACGGAATTTGGATAACTAGAGGTAGATTTTAAGAGGGGATAATGCAAACTCCACTTCGCAAAGGTCTAACTCTAATTTCCTAAACTATAATATGTAATGTGATTGTATTGCACAAAATAGTAGTCTTAGATAATATAGATAGGAGTGGAGTTTTGCTATCTCCAATATTTCGGAGTTAACTCAACTTTGGAGCTAGAAAAGTGGAGTTGTATAAACTCTAATTATTTTGCCAAACAACCCTCAGTACAGATTTTGAGTTAACCTACCTCCAAAAAAGTGGAGGTAGGGTAACTTAACTTCGTTCCTAAACAGGACCTAAAGAACCCTCTTCCTAGGTCCCAAGGAGCATTTTGATTCTAGAATAGTTCTCTATCAATAATACTTGGCATTAGGATGATCTGCAGGGAAGGTCTAGCAAATTCTTCCAAGAAACCTTTTTAATTTAGCTTGTGGATGAGTCCATGACAACTCAATTTTGAGATTGATGGGATTAACAATGACAACGATGTGCTGATGCTCTAATATAGTTCCGGAGTATGTTCATAAGCAGCTGCTAAGATAATACAAAAGCATATAACTAAATCATAATTGGAGAAAACATACTTAATTTGACTAATCAGGTAGGTCATGATCAACTAAACTAGTATAAATATTGATGGAGATCAGAATTAGATTAGACTTGATTAGATTTGATTTGATTTGATTAGGATTTGGATTGTACTAGATATTTGATTTGATTAGGAGTTTGGATTTTATTTGGATTCTTTTTGTTAGGGTTTCCCTATATATATGGGTTTGTATGGAGAATTAGGAGATGAATAATATTTTGAGAAATTTTTTTAAGAAATCTCTGGCGTGGAATTCGCTGAGAAAAAATCTTTTCTCGTGGATTCGTAGAGAGTGAGCGTGGGTCTGGGTGGATTCCTAAATCCCAAAAGTTTTCCCCAATTTATTATTTTTTTCCCCAATCCCTCTAGAAAAAACCATAATTTTAAAACCCTAACCCTAATTTCGGCTCCGTCCTGCGTCAAATATTTTTCTCCTAAAGTCCTATGATCAAATACGAGCTTAAGATTCGCACTACCATTCCATTGATCTGCACCTAACTGGCACACAAGTGAAACAATATATACTATCGATAACCGAGTAACATTTGAGATGATCATTAAATATAAAAGAATCGGAAACTAGACATAATATCGATGGCAGAACTATAACATGACAGAAACCAAACAGTAATCATTTCTTCATGAGGGGCTCGGAGGCAATACCTAAATCCCCCTGCTTGGCTGCTATATGAAGTGCATCATAGCCATTCTTAGCCTTTACTCCTGCAGTTTCGAGGGTATGGTACTTAACCATTTCCTTCACCACCTCAACATTCCCCGACTCACAAGCAACATAGAGAGCAGTCTCCCCCGCCTGATTCTGCTTACACAACATATCCTTCAATTCCTCATCTTTCGTCTCCGAAACAATCTTTTGCACCGCAGTTAAATCGCCGGACCGTGCGGCCGAGTGAAGCGGAGTATCGTCCCGCTTCCCCGTCAACTGCTTCGCCATCTTCTTCCCATTAGAACTCTGCTGCCCAACTGGGGACTCCATAGTTTCAACCAAAGAATCCTCCTCTCAATCTGTAATTCACAATTCAATCCATAAAACTAGTAAAGATTGAACTTTTCAAAAAAAAAAAAAAAAACATTAAAAACCCCCAAAAAAAAAAAAAAGAATTGGGCAATTGAGAATCAAATACCTTTGCCCTCTGAGCAAACACATTCAAAGAGACATTTCAACAAACAGCTTGGGCTCAACATGAAAAATCCAAACCAAATAGCCACAGATAAAGATACAATATTAAAAAAAAAAGAAGATAATTTGAAGCAGAAATCTATGGGGAATTTTTTTTAAAAAAAAGTGAAGAACCCAGAAATTTCTACTAACCGAATTCAAATGTTACTAATAAAAGGAATAAAATAAAGGCAAGAGTTTGGGTGAAGACTTGCAATGGAGAAGAGAAAGCTACATGCCGTTGACGAGCAAACTCGGTAGAAGACAACCAAGTGAGCCACTGTCAAGTCCACCCGAAGAGAACGGTACCCTTACCCGCGGTTCTTGTTTAAACAAACGTGTACCATACGATACCGGGTCGGATCTAAGAGAGCCCACGATGATTGGGGCCCACAGTCCACTTTGCTTTGAGCTGAGTTACTCCATTAAATTAGAGAGTTTCTGAAGGGGCACACCATTTTTTCTGGTGAGCCCACTTACTAACCCTGCAAAATGGGCTCCCAAGGACAAATGATGTGCCCCAGAAACTCCCTTAAATTAAGATCCGGCCCTTCGGCTGTCGTTTCATTTGAGCGCTATTTTGTCTAAATATTATTCTGCACGTGATAAAAAATTATGGAAATTTGGTTGGCTGCCATTTTTGACCGCATCTCTTAGATTTGATAAACAATGTAGTTAATTAGACAAGATAATATTTTAAAAAAAAAAAAAAAAAACAATCTAGATTGCATTATTAATAAATAGTATTTCTTGAAAATAAAAAATTAACATATTAAAAAAAAATTACAACTCTAATTATCACTTACAACACCGACCCCAAATAATACAAGAGTTTTCGCAGGTAGAGTGATATATAAATTACAACTTGCAATATTATTTGCAAACAATCCGACTGTCCCTGAACTATGTAGGGAGAGGGGACTTCTAAAGGGGCAGAAGATTTTTCCTAGTGAGCCCAATTAAATTTTATCATAAATATCAACTTTGCCTTCAAAATATTTTTCCCATCTTGCCCTTCTTCTCTCTCCCCCGCTTCCTCCAGCCCTCTCGCGTTTTTTTTTTTTTTTTTTTAAGCCCATTCGTACTATAAGTCCGAACGGACCGTTCGGATCCGTTCGGACTGTCAGTCCGAACGGCGCCCCCCCGTTCGGACTGACAGTCCGGACAGGGGCTTGACGCGATCTGAAATCTCCACCACTGCCTCACTCACTCTATTAATGTAATAAAATGATATATCATTAGTTTACCCAATTTAACGTGACTTTTAGGACTTATATTAATAACTAATTATACATTATTATCAAAATATAGGGAAGGAAGTAAAAAAATACAATGATACACTGACACCTTGATATACCGACACAATAATACACTGATACAATAATTCACCGATACACTGATATACTGATACAGTGATACTCCAAATACACAAATACAATGATACTCCTGATACACCGATATAATGATACAATGATACATTGATACACCGATACAATGAAACAATGATACATTGATACAACGATACAATGAAACAACGATACAATAACTGATACAATGAAATAGTGAAGATTATAAATAAGGTTCCCAAAAAACAAACAAGATCTTATACAAATTAAAGAAATAAGATCAAATACAAATGTAGTGTATATATTAATCGAACAAAAAGCGACCAGTAGGGTTCATTACAAACAAAAACCATATATTCTACAAATCCTTCAAAATGTTTGCAAAAAACAATTACACCGGCCACTTGAAGTTCCTAACATCATCCATATCAATACACAACTAATACAATCTAATCACTGTCTCCTTGTATTTCTTGGGGGTTGACGTTTGCTTCTGGTTCGAGACATAATTGCCGTATCGGGTGCATTAGGAGTGGATTGATCTTGTCTTTATTCCTCTGCTTGCTCTTTTGGTGGTTCTTTTGGCTGAGTGCAACCAGTTAGCACGGCTTTAATTTTCGCAAGTGCTTTATCAAAACAGTAAATTTTCTATGTGTAAGTAAGTAGTAACAAAGTATAATTTGCTAAAAATATCATATTTTATCTATTTATTTTTTAACTACAAGATAGTGTAATATTAAAATTTAAAGACACTTAAACCGTCCTTTATAACTTAATCAACTATTAGGACAATACCATTAAACTTCTAAATTAACTAATAAATTTTAATATTAGCATCTATAATTAGAAAAATAACTAAATTTTCGCATATTTTATAACTACGATTACAATATTATATTTTCTTCATAATTATAATCTAAATATTAAAAATCAAAATTAACAAAAAAATGTACTCGTTTAGAATTTCCCGATTCTTAAATATTATCAGACCAAACAAAAAGTTTTCAGTTTTCAGTGCAGTCACAGACCAAATAAGAATAAACTAAATAAAACAAAATTAAAATTAAATTAAAGGAGACTTACAATGGAGCCGAGAAATCTGAGATCAAGAGAAAATGAGACAGCGGAGGTTTCGGCGTTGGGTTTGGAAGGAGGCTTCGGCGGCGGAGCCTTCGGCGGCGGGGTGTGGCTCGGCGGCGGGTTTAGAGGAGATGGCTGCGGTGGATCTCTCGAAAAAAAGGATTTTGAGGCGGTGTGGAGAGGAAGTGAGGAGAGAAGAGGGAGATGAGGAAATGAGAGGAAATTGGGGGGGGGGGGGGGGGGGGGGGGGGGGGAAGAGAAAAGAGGAAGAAGAAGGAAATGGCGGTGTGGAGATGAATGAGGAGAGAAAAGAGAGAGGAAATGAGGGTATTTTGGGAATAGACTGTGCTCACTAAGAAATTCTCCCCTTTACTTAAATGAAACTGGGCTCACTAAGAAATCTGGGCTCACTAGGAAAAAACTTGTGCCCCTTTGGAAGTTCCCGTAGGGAGACTTGCATAGTGAGAGGCCACCTCCCACAGGGAATGATATTTGGAAGAATACCTGCAAAAAGTCAGTCATAACAAACTTAATTGAGCAAAATTAACACCTGTACAGATCTAGTAATCAAAAATATTATGGGTATTTACAGATTTGTCCCTTAAATCTTTTTAAATTATAATTTAGTCTCTCAAATCTTCATATTTAAGATTTAGTCCCCCAAATCTCCTAAGCTACTACAATTTAGTTCCCTCCTAAAATTCCGTTAGCCTAGTTTATTTTTTGACCTGATTTTCTCATTTTACCCTTCCTTAATTCCTTTATCCCTCTTCCTCCTCTCTTCTCCTTTCCTCTTCCTCCTCTCTTCTCCTTTTCTTCATTCTTTCTCCTCTCTTCTCATTCTCTCTTCCTTCTCTCTTCTCATTTTCTTCATTAGGTTTATTGGCTTCCCCCTTCTTCTTTTCTTCTATCTCTCTATTTTCTCCATTTTTCTTCATAGAGATATTTAAGTCATTTCATTGTTTAAAAAAGTAAAAATTAAATTATGCCGTTTATTTGGATGGAAAAACTAACGGAGGGACTAAATTGTAGTAACTTAGAAGATTTTAGGGACTAAATCCTAAATATGAAGATTTGAGGGACTAAATCATAATTTATAAAGATGTAGGGACAAACCTGTACATATCCCAAAATGTTAATATAGAGCAACTAATAACCAAAAAAAAAAAAAAACTTTTTCTACAAGGAAGAAGATACCATAACAAGTTTTAGTAATAATTTTGAATACATCTTCTACTGCCACAAGATAAAATCATAGAACAATGACAAAGGACATCAGTTTCCATGGCTTTTTCTTTATCAGGAACAGTTGGGAGTTTGTAAGCTTGTGCCTTGTTTTTCTCTGTCTTTCCTTTCAACATTAGCAGCAGAGAGTTCACACAAGTTAGGTGTGCATCAACATAAAACAATATGGCAAACAATTTTTTTTAAAAAATAAAAAAATAGTAATAAAACAAGAGAAAGAAGACCTAGGAACTTCCACCACTGCTCTCCTCTCTTGTGGAGAGAGCAACATCTCATGATCAATTTAAAAATATTCAGGATGGAGACTTTTTAAGTTTTTTTTTTTAAATACAAAATTAAGAAATGGGTGCAGTTGTAACATGATGCTTTGAAAAGAAATAAAAAGAATTGTATCCCACTTTTTCTATAACTAAGGGCTTTAAGATACAAAGAACTGGAAATGATTCAATCAGCAAACACAAAAAAAAAATATAGTTTTTATTGATGAAATTCGGCAAAAATTATCTTATAGTTTAGAGCCTATTTCCCTATTAGATTCTCGTGCTAGTGCTAAGGTAAGTGTAGCTGTCATCGATGAGAAGATACGAGAAAATCACTTACGATAGTTTGGTCATGTACAATGTAGGTCTACAAGTGCACCAATTCGAAGAGGGGAGTTTATCAATGTAGAACAAGTTAAAAGAATGAAGAGAAGACCGAAGAAAATATGGATGGAGGTGATACGCAAAGATATTGAGTCTAGAGATTTAAATAAAGAGATATTACATGATAGAAATGAGTGGAGAAGAAATATCAAAGTGATCGATCCGGCGTGATTCTTTTTTTGGTTCATATAGCCTACCCCAAATACTTGGGATAAAAGGCTTAGTTGTTGTTGTTGTAATGTTTAAAAATGCAATGTGTAAAGTCTAAGAGGCCAGTTTTTGGGGATAAATAACATGAGCATAATATATATTTAGAAATTTGCCGTCCTCTTCACAATCAAGCAAGATGTCAATTGACGTATCTGATTGTGATAACGAAATTGGCCCGACTGATAATATTTTTTTGTCTAATTTGCTTACTTATTTGGTATGTTGGTTGGCTATGATCCAAATAGTAGTATCAGACATGGTCAGCATTGTGAAATGTAACGTAACTCATCTCATTTCGTGTCAACAAAGACACTAGGAGATGCTACATGAAGATAACGCAGCGTAATGTTACCAAAAGATAATCTGCAGTTGTTAGCATGGATGAGGACAAGGGCAGATACGATAACAACTACGAGGCAATAAATAGAGTTTGAACTTACGATCTCATTGGACAATGTAGGGGATGCATCTGAGCCTTCACAATTATACTGCTGCATTCTTTATCAGCAAAAAGAAAAGTATGCAATGATCAAAAAACAATAAAACAAGTAACTTATCGTGCATGAATATCCACTGCAAAGTGATTCCATGTTCATGCAGCTAGAACAGAACAGGTAGTGAGGATACCAAGGTAGCGTAAGAGATGGAGGCCGTTCAAAGTGACAGTAAAGTGAATGAACTCACATTTTTGCTACGAATAGTTTCCATGAAACAGATACAAAACTTTCTCTGAGTACATTTTTACACACAAACGAAGCTGCCAACACAAGTCAGCTACAATCGGATTAACATCAGCCTTCGCCCAGTTATCAGGAAATCAGTAAATCCAAGCATCCTCAAAACATCCCTCCCCTTTAAATAGCATAAATAGGATTTATGTCAGAATCAGATAACTCAGAGTTATAATGCCAAGAGTTCGACCCACTCTTCTTTGACCGCACTCTCTTTCTTATCTTGCGGATGCGCTTCGACTTTACCACATAATATGTCATGGTTCCTAGAACCCCCGCCATAATAACCCCCCCTATCAATGTAACCAGGATCGCTGCCCACTGGAAGTGGCGGCCAACCACGATATACGAGGCCGCGATGAAAGCGACTGTAGTACAGACCGAAGCCAACCACATAAGCTTGTTGATCACCTCCACAACCTTCCTCTCTGATTTTGTTTCCCCCCGGACAAGTGTTATCTGAACCACCACCACGGCCAGTGATGTGAAAAGAGCGATGGCATTGAATATGAAGAATATCTTGAAAGAAGGACTGTCGACAGCTACTGCAACTCCATCGTCCTCGTTACCACCAGGCACCGTGAAGATTGCAGCAAAGGCCACAGTAGCAAAGAGAACAGCCACCACAGTTACAGAGTTTGTGGCATTGTTGATACCCTCTCTGTGTAGTTTCCTGAGCTCCTTGGCAATCCCATATACGTTTTTGTTAGTTTTTCTTGTTTGTTCCAGTTGAGTATACACATCCTTCTTGATCTCTGTCACTGTCTTCCGCAGCTCATCTCGCGGCTGATTTAGATCATTGGCCCTGAGGGCACCATTGCGGGTTAAACATTCCTTAATCTCTTGGGATTCTTCAGAGAGAGGTAAGCCTTCAGCGATGTCAAGAGCAGTCTTGTGATCTCTTGTCAAAGCATTCACATGGGTGTCTCGGAGGAGTAACAGAACGTTCACAATCTGCAGAAAAATGAGGGAAATCTGATAAATTCTTAATGCCACTTGCAAAGTTTGTAAGAAATTTTACAGTTTACACTTCTAGTGCAGTTTCTTATACGAGCGATCCATCTGTACAAACATATACATTTGAATTCATCTAGTAATATATTTATTGAAACAGAATCTGGTCATGTATCTGAAAATAGAGTCTAAATTTTGTGAAGATTTAAGGAATAAAAATTTCAAAGAAATACCTCAGCTCGTTTCTTTCTAGTCGCCACATGCAATGCAGTATTACCAAACTTGTCCGGTAGCATAACGATCGCTGGATCAGCATCAACTAGTGCTTTAACTACATCACTGCTTGTTCCCTTCACTGCCATATGCAAAGCAGTCTGCCCTTTCTTATCAGTTCTTCTAGCAAGCTGAGGATCTTTCTGTAACAGTGCTTTCACAACATCAACATGTCCTTGCCGGGAAGCAAAATGCAAAGCATTTTTCCCATTAGACTTTGCCAATTCAACCAAATTGGAATCATGAGCCAGCAGCTCGTTTACTACATTAAGGTGACCCCTCGTTGCAGCAGAAATAAGTGGTGTTGCATTTGACGGGCCAAGCGTCTTGCTAAGCGTCGGGTCATGGTTCAAGAGTAACTGCACAATGGCTGTAATCATAACTACTCAGTACCAGTACCCACACTTCCACAAATTCAGAGAGAAATTTCTGAGAAGGTGATAATAGATAAACAATCTCTTCTAATGATAAATAAGAACAAACACTAACTGCAGGCATTTCACTAAATTAAAACTTTTACCAACAGACTTTTGAGTAACTAACAAATACGCATGTACTCTGTCATAATTACTAACATAACAAGGAGATGGTGCAAATATCATACAAGCATGCAAGATTCTATGATATTTCAAGATAATCAATAGCTCGTGAAATTCTTTTCATAAGCAATGCTGATCATTATTATTGTTAGCATGCCATGATGAGCAACCAATTGATCGAGATTGGCTCTTTTATTATACCTTGGTGCCCCTCTCTCGCGGCCACATGCAGAGCGTCGAACCCCGACCCATTCCTCCTCACCAAGCTCTCCCGGTCCGTGTACCTCAACAGCTCCACCACCATATCCAAATGCCCCTTCTCCGCCGCGATGAACAGCGCCGTCTCCCCCATCTCATTCAGCTCGTTCACCATGGCCGACCGGATCTCCGCCACCTCGGCATCGAACTCCACCCCGGTCCCCGTCATCTGCGCATCAATCTCCACCAATATCATCCTCAGTGCCGCCAGGTCCCCCTTCTGCGCCGCCAGATGCAGCTCCGTGTCGTTGTGCCGCCCCGTCACCTGCTTCACGTACTTCTTCCGGCTGCTGCTGCCGGTCTGGTCCATCCGCTTGCCGGAGTTCGACAGGACCAGCGCCGGGGCGGAACTAGCGGTGGGAGACGGCGACGGCGACGGCAAGCAGTAGCCGCCCATCTCCCAATCCTTGACGTTTCCTGTCGAAACTGGAGGGGAAACGGAAAAGATGAGATTTTGATGGTGGGTTCGTAAAATTAGAAGTAAAGGAGGTACCTTTTCTCAGGTGGAAGCCCGATCTTGGGGTGGCGGGTTGAGAGGAGGAAGAGGCGCCCTTCATGGCGTCGAACCCCATTGACATGGGGAGCAATGGGGGCGAGACGGAAGCCTAATTGGGATCAAACCCTAACGAAATTGAGGGGGAATTAGGGTTAGGGTTGGGATTTGGGGGTTTATGAAGCATGTGGAAAAGGGACATGTTGGGGGGTTGAGGAAGGAGAGGCGAAGGAGACGGAGGGAGAGAGGCGTTTTTTAATTTATTTTATTTTTCTTTGTTTTTTCTTTTTAGATTTTTGTCTTGTGGGATTGAATTTTAAACTTTTTTTTTTAAAAAAAAAGAATAAAAAAATGCTTTGTTTTTGTTTTGCTATTTGCAGGCTACGGCCGTTATATTGTGAGACTTATTAATTGATTTTTTAACCATAATTACACTTATCAATGTGTGTTCTCTCTGACGATATAATCTCAAAAAGTGTGTGTATATATTATATATATTAATTATGAAAAAATAAATTAAACTTGAATTTCAAAAAATTATGTTCATACGGTCTCGTCCTTATCACTATTTCTTTGCTTTTAAAAGGTTTTATAATTTTTTGTTTTTTCCGATAGACTAAATAGTATTAAAATAATTACAAATTAATTATGTGAACATAAAACTAGATTTTCAAATACAAAAACATACATTAAGAATTTTTTTTTTGTTATATTGTCCTTCAATTTTTTTTCCCTGAATGATTGTGCTTATGAATTAGATCTAGACCAATCCATATCCTAGAATGAAAAATCTCCCTCCAAAAAAATTAACTTAATTTTTAAAATTTATAAAATATATGTCCTCTCTTAAATTTTAAGTTTGTTTCAAGATAAAGTGTTTTCGATTCTCTAATATTGCATTTTTATTCCACCATCTCTGCAATTGGTTTATACTCTCTATCTTCATATTTATGTATTATCATTAAACTAGCCAATATATTTTTCTTCCTTAATAATTAAACTCATATAATATCTTTTACAATATTATTCAAATTAATATGCTTAATGCAAGTTATGATATACGGAATCTCTTATGATTATCTTGTGGAAATAGCATTAGAAAATATAACACAAAGATCAACTCCGCATGGTTTGACTAAGAACAGACAATTTTGGAGGGAACAGTTCCTTGTTTGACTTTTACTTTTATGGGAAGAAAGGAGAATCACTCAAAACTTTCTCCTTTCTTTTTTGGGACTTTTTACATATCTGTCCCTTATCTCTTTAAAAATTATAATTTAATTCCCAAATTTTTTAATTTACCAAGTCCCAGCTATATTTTTTGTCTGAATTTCCCGTTATATCTCTGAGTTACATCACTTTAGTCCTCTCTTTTCTCTTCTTATTGGGTTCTTTTCTTCATTCTTCTCGTCTTTCTCTTCCCTCCCACTTAATCTCTAAAGTGAGGTAACTCGAGGAAATCCAATAAGAAGAAGGGAGAGAGAAGAAGAATAGATAGGGGAACCCAATAAGAAAAGAAAGAAGAAAGGGAGGACTAACGTGAAGTAACTCAGGCATATAACGGGAATTTCGAGTCAAGAATATGGTTGGAAGACTAAAATGAAGTAATTTAAAGGATTTGAGGGACTAAATTATAAATATGAAAATTTGGGAACTAAATTCTAATTTTTACAAATGTAAGGAACATATATGTAAAACTTCCTTCTTTTTATACTCAAAATTAAATCCAATAAATCTTGAATATTGAGCCTGGAACCAACAGCGAAGTCTCTTGGGTAGAAAATCTCGAGAGAGAGAGAGACTCTCTTTGGGAAGGAGGGTATTTATAATTATTAATTTGGATTTTCTATCCCTATAGACTCAGTTGCGTTAGAGACAAGTTTTCTTATTTTTAGAAAATTTAATTCTGACATACTGGTCAGAGATAGAGAATTCGGTCACTACGTGTTAAAAGGGGAATTTCTAGACGGGCACAGGTTTTATCCTAGTGAGCACTTTTCCTAGTGTGCACACCCCCAAATGAAAATCCCTTGTTTTTTTTCTAGTGAGCACCCCTAAATACCACATTTACCCTCATCTTCTCCATCTCTTTCACTCCAACAGATTTCCCAAACCCAACTCTTCCCTTCAAAATTAACTCCTCCTTCTCCAAACTCATCTCTCCTCCCTTCTCCTCCTTCAATAAATCCATCCCCTTTGCACTCTCTCTCCCAATAATCCCGAGCTCTAACCCAACTCCTCTTTCAAAATACACTCTGTCCGGGCTAACAGTCCGGACAGAGAAGACTGATCCGGGCTGACTAGCCCGGATCACTCTTCTCTGTCCGGATTGGTTAGCCCGGACAGAGTAATTCTGCTAGCTATCTGAAGTGCCAAAGCTTCTTCCTTTTTCCTCACTTTGTCTTGGAGTCTCAACTTCTTAGCAAGCATACAAGACCCGAATTGCTCCAAACTTTGGTTTCTGGTTCAATTTGGTTTCTGCTTCAATTTGCTCTAAACTTTTCTTCACTTTGGTTTTTGCTTCAATTGCTCCAAGCAGCGGAGCAGGAAGATGGAGGAGCAGCAGGAAGATGGAGGAGGTGAAGGAGGGGCAATTTTGATAAAAAATATTGATGGCAAAGTGGTAAATAAAATTAACTTTTAAGTGGGCTCACTAGGAAATATGATGTGCCCATCTAGAAACTCCCCTTAAAAGGCCTTGATAATAAACGGGCTTGTTCCCCACCCAGAGGCCTAAAAGAAGGAATTCTGGGCTTACAGGCCCACAAGCCCATAAATGCTGTTTCTCTAATCTCTATTTATTGAAGGCAATTAAAAATTCACTCATTTAAACGAAACCGAAGCGCCAAAAAATCTCCGACATTCAATTTCATGGCAACAGCAGCAGAGGTACACAGCCGCTCGTCCGAAACCCCTGCCACGTGGACTCCAGCCTCCGCGCCATGGCCGGCCAGATCGAGGGTGTCGGCCGCAACGCCGTCGGGGTGCGGTGTATCGCGTCACCACCTTCGAAGGTAATGTCGGGAAAAAATTTAGGGTTAGGGTTTCGATTTCCTTTTTTGTTCTTGCTAGATTTTTTGATCTTTTGCAGGGTTTGGTGGTTTTAGGTAAATTTTGGCTTCATTTTGTTTGTATACATTGTTAATTGGGTTAGGGTTTAGTGTTTGTTGAATATTTTGGAATTGGATTTGGTACTGAGCTAGATGGGGATTTTACTTAGGTCAAGAGATTAATTTTTATATGTTGTCTGATGATTTTGAGTTACATTGAATGCTTAGTTGACGTTAGGTAGTTGGAATTGTATCTATATTGAGTATCCAGCTTAATTGATGCTAGATGCTTAAATGAAGACATGTTGCTCGATAGGAATGAATGGAGAAGGATCATCAATGTGATCGATCTGGTGTGATTCTCTTTTGGTTCATGTAGCCTACCCCAAGTAATTGGGATAAAAGGCTTAGTTGTTGTCATTGTTGTTTGAATATTCAGCTTAATGACTTCTTGTCCCTTTGGAGTTAATGAAAGATAGATAACTTTTGTGGTTGACATAAAAAATGAGTATAATATGCATTGTGGTTTATGAAGTTCTTTGATTCACATTCAAAATGATTGTTTAATCTACAATATTTTTTTTATCAAACGATTTTTCTTAAATTTTTTGAAAGAAATGCTTATTTGCCTGTGAGCTATTGCGATAGTTGCACGATATATGTAATGGATGCCTCTATCATATTTTAAAAAATTACAAAGTAATGCATTTTGACTTTATAATGTGGGTTCTTATTAGGGAGTAAGCATCGGTTGGTTTAGCAATGGGAACCGAAACCGAACAGAACTAACTCAGTTCGGTTCGGTTAGGTTATTCGCTCCAACGTTTGTAGTAAAGCTTATTTTAAAACTATCAATTTAATTGTTTTAGCAATCTTTAAGGTGTTCAATTGGTGTTACACACACACACACATATATAATTCTTTCAGTTCGGTTCAGTTTGGGTTTCGAAGCTCGAAACTGAGAGCCAACTGAATTATTTAGGTTTTGTTCGGTTTGGTTTTACTTATTCTGGTCAATTTCAATCAATTATTTCGGTTTTAATCAAATTTTGCTCAATGCTAGTTCTTATGGATATGAATATTGTTGTCTATCTTGGCATGCATTCTGTTAGTGATATTTAATTAACCAAAATCGTATCCTGCAGATGGAGAGGTAGCATCTTACTGACCAATTTCTTTTGTGGTAAACAAATGTTACTCTCAATGCATGATAAGACAATGGTTAGGGTGTGTTTGTTTGCATGAAAGTAGAATGTAATTAATGGAAGTAAGATTACTTCCTCTACTTCAAATATTTGTTTGATCAAGAAGGAAGTTTGAAAGTTACTTCCTATATAGTGAGGTGGTGCTTATATAACAACTTAGTATCAAATTTTTCTTCCTCACACTTTTAGCTTGGAAGAGCTCTAGGAAATAAATGAATAAAGAAAAATTATTTTTTATTTTCTATATTATCACTACCATTCAAAAAGTTGTTTATTTTATACATAAATAACAAATAAAATAATATAATCATTGTTTTATTTAATTAACCAAAAATACTCCCTTCACTTCCTATTACACTTTTTCTTCCAAAAATTAGCAAACTAACACAAAAGAATACTCTTCTTCCACTTATATTTTAGAATTTACTTCTTAATTTCTTCACTTATACTATTTCTAGTGAGCCAAACACGCCCTTATTAGAGCATATTGCAATAATTGCGACAATATATGCATTTGTTTGACAATTCATCTTTGCTTTTTCGATGGGATGTAACAATGACATCCTTGTGTTAGATTCAGTGAAGTTTATCTTTACTATGATTTGAAATTGGGGCATATACATAGTCTCTGCTAGTGTCGAATCACAGGTTCATCTCTAATTTAAACTGTCAAAAAAGTTTCCTAGAGAAACTCTTCTAATATGCATATCATTTTTCATTAACCATTCTTAGTAAATCATCTCTCTTTGTGCATTCATTTCATATTCTCACAACGGAACATATATGAAGTTGGGGCAAAGGACATGTTTAAATATCTGACAGAGAAGGTGCATCGTCTCTCACTATCTCTCTACCCCCACCCCAACCCTCCAACTCATGCACTCACACAATGCAAACAAATGTGCATGAGGAAGCATGAAAATTTAGGGGAGCACCATTATGCCATTTTGTACATGCACGCCAATCACCTAGGAGTGTTAGTTGGAGAGGATTGTGAAAATGCTAGGTCAAGGTTTTTGGGATTTTTCATAGTTTATGTTAGTAGGAGAGAATCTTGGGCTGCTGGTTAAGTGTTTTGAATTATATTGGATTTGGCCATAATCAAGCTCAAGATTCACTTAATATTGAAATTTGGCTTCAAATCACATTCAACCAAATTACATATTTTTGAATATTAGTATAGTGCTAATTATCTATGAAGCCTTCTTAAAAATATTGAAATTAATAATATTAAATAAATCATGTGGATGATACTTAAGTACTCTTGTATCATTAATAATGGCGAAAAATACTTCAATAGCAATTATTAATTTAGGTTATATATATATATATATATATATATATATATGTATGTATATATATGTATGTATGTATGTATTATAATTAGCTAGTAATTTTAATTACTTACAAATTTATTTACTTACAAATTTATCTTTAACAAATAAATATAGAGCATGTATAATGGAAAAAAAGGTTCTCATATTTAATGATTTCGAAGTCCCACTGGGGTTGTATTTGAGAGTTATCATGAAAGTCACTATCACATGAAATTACTAAATGATGCTTTTAGAAACTGCCACGATTTTGAATCCTACTTTGTGTCTCAATGTCCTTTCCTAGGAGGTCCTCATGCCTTTTTTGTTTTTTTTTTTTTAACTTTTGAATGGTACAACAAAAAAAACATCTCCGTTTGTGATGACACAAATAAAGCTTTATCCTCATAATATGATCATATATTATACTCTATTATAATATATGTTGCCAAAAAAACATAATTGTCACGGAGGCCTCTGGAACTGTATCTATCAGGGCGAATATCCTAAGTCGTAACTTTTAATTGATAATCTCTTTTCTCATCTTTTTAGTTTTATTTTTTTTTCTATGTTCCTAATCATTTTTTTCCAATTTTGGCTGGTGGTGGTTGGCTTAAGGATGGGAACAAATAGTTACACTGAGCCATATTCGCTTCTTAAACCTGTATTTTCTTATATGGGTTCTATATGAAAATTTAACTCTCGTAACCAAGGCTTAAAATCTTATAATTAGTTTAGGCATTAGTTGATGGTTGATGATATAAAAAATTAGCAATATCAGATGCATCATAGTAGCAATATCATATATATTGGAAAACTTTTTACAATATTGGCAATTTAGGTACTGATATTACAAAGGTTATATCATATCCGATGCCTATAAATTCGTTACAATGTTCGCACTACATAGTGGTATCAGCCAATTCTTAAAACTTTGCATGTAACTGAACTGGCATTATATTTCACCAAATGCAAGACATGGCTTGCTTACGACGACAATATTTCTTTAATAAGATGGAGGAGAACTTGACTAGATCTAGGACGCCGTTGGATCTTTTGATTTCCATGCTTTGATGTCAAAATTGATGTTTGATGGAAGCGATTTGGGTTTTTTGGATGGAAATTGGAAATTTTAGATGAACTAGGATTTTTAGAATTTGGGGATTGCAAGATGAACTAGGTTTTTTTAGAGATGAGATTAACTAATCTAATCTAAATTACTTTAATCTAAAAGCCAACATGACATGTTGGATCAAGCAATTTCATTTGATTCTTTACAATTTTATTGATTAATTTTGACGTCTTTACATAGGTAACTAAAAATATAAGTCAACAAAATAATCGATGTGAGACTAAACTAAAACAACAAAATCTTAAATCTCAAATAAAATCTAACAATATCTAATAAAATAAAATCTTGGTCTAATCCTTCGTGTTTGATGTTCTCATCAATCATCCTCTACTATCTTCTATTTTCTCTTTTTACTTCAAACTTTTTTGCTTCTGTTTATTGTTTAACTTGGGGTCCATTTGGCTATCAGAGTTTAGATTGAAAGTTTAGAAAGTTGAGGAGTCTTTTCACTTTCTTAACTTTTCATGTTGCATGATTGTTTATCTCATTAATTTTTATCCTAGTACTAACTTGCCAGCATTGACGTTTTGAATGACGATGAGTGGTGTGCCCTAAATGTTTTTTCGGCCCTTTGATTACGTTTACGGTTAGTAAAATTCTATTCTCTACCCACTGTGCTTATCTGCTCTTCGTTTGATACATAAATTTTGGAGCAAAAAGGTAGAAAATAAATTTTCTAGATTCCATGGGACCCACTTGCCACATAGGATTAAATTCCAAAAAAAAAAAAATCCTCCTCTAGAAGAGGAAAGTCATGGAATCACATGAAGGGGAGTCTTATGGTCTTATTTACTTATTTTTTAGACTTTTCTTTAACATTTTTCTCTAAATTAATAGCAAAAAAAATAAATAATAATAAACAATTGATGCCATATCTTTGCACAACATACCTTCCATAGCTTTGAAAATTTGATTGTGGAATTTGTAGTTTCGTTAACTTTCTTGTAATTTGAAAATACAACAGAATGTCAACTTTCTTTCGTTCTTTCTAAATTCAACATGCCAAACCCAAACACACCTCTAGTATTTAACATAAAGTGTATCCTCTTCCTCTCTCTTCTACATTACCACCACCACCATCTCCACCTCTTATAATCTCTCTTTCTTATTAGATAAGTTCTTTTTTCATTTAAACTAAAGAAGGGCACTGGTAAATTTTAATTTTTTTACAGTGGTACCATAGTGTAAAAGAAAGGAATTTCAAGTATTTAATTACCATAACATAAAAAGTTTGTGACAGTTATATATAGAGAAAATAGAACACGGTATTTAAATGTAAAGTAGGTGAAATCTCAGGTATTTATGTGCAATTTAGCAGCTTTCACCTTTATTCACAAATGCATAATACACTCTTCATATTTCTCAATGGCCAGGCTGAAATTCTTTTCTGTATGAAAGGCTTGTTAACCTATCTCCAGCTATTCTTGGTTTGGTCTTAATATGCGTGATGGGGTATGGGAGTACAACTGTAGAACTAAACATCCATCAACAGCTATTTTGCTTTTGGACCAGTAAATAAAACAGTTCTGTCGCTACTTCATATCAAGGCCACAGAAAGTTCACTACAATGAATAGAATAGAGTAGATATGGTGTGGTAGGATTATTATTATTATTATTATTATTGTGGGTTTTTTTTTTTTTTGGGGGGGGGGGGGGGGGGGGGGGGGGGTTTGGTGGGCATTAAAATCAACCAAGTTGTAACTTAATTTTAGGGATGAGAATGGGCGGATCCAAGAGCCAATTTTTGGCCCGCTCTATTAAATATTTGAATTAGAAAAATGATAATTTTATTTTAATTCAAAATTTTGAATATTGTGGGTCAAGAGTTGGCCCTTGGATATTTTTGGCCCGCTCATTCTCGTTCCTACTTAATCTTTTAAAGTTCTGACAGGGGAAAACCTTTGTCTTGTTGGACCACTCACATCGGTCATTGAGGCACATATACTGTTTCATTCTGCGGGGCGATTGACTGCTTGCTTCGTGGTTAACACAACTAGTTCTAGAGGATCATCTTGTGGGAACCTAAGTTTGGTTACATTGGAATTCAGAGCACTTGTGTTGTGATAAAGGATGCTATTCAGAATCCGTTGGCAATTTTTGTTATGTACTTGCAAATTAGACTACAAGCATACAATTATTATATTGTTAGGTTGATATCATTATCTTTTGGGTAGATAAACTTGTATATATGATGTGTTTTGTTGACTGTTTTGATATTGGCTTCTAGCTTCCAATTTTGAAAGTTGATTTTTGAGTGCGTGTAAAAAGTCGAAGATGATCATATGAAGATTTTATGTGAGATGTCTGCGACAGTATTTAAATGATGACGTCAATGACTTTCATATTTATTTGCACGTTGTGAAGGTGATAAAGATTTAGATGAGCTCACCAGTGTTGATTTGATTAGCATGCATGTGATGCGTGTTAATTTCAAATTCTTTAAATCTAGTTTCCTTATGACCTTTGTTTTTATATATCTGTTTTATTGAACTTTCATAAGAAAGGTATCTTGTGTAAGTTTAGTTGTGGGATATATACAGAAGTCAAGTCCCCTTAAAAGGCTAAGTGTGTGCAGATGACAGACCATAAATCCCACACGGACTACTTCCTGGAGAGAACACAAATTTATGTGCAGGCATGTGGAAGTTTTGATATACTGACATGGAGTACTGATGACTTGTCTTTTTAAAGATATATTAACAATAATCCAGTGAATTCTAAAATTATTCGTTGTCTTGAGATTTTTCTAGAAACAATAATCTAATGAATTCTTAAATAATTCATTGTCTTGAGGTTTGTTCGGCTATTAGAATTCATTGACAAAATGAAACCAGCCATGCATTTCTTATATCTCAGAAGAAGTTTTTTTTTTTGTCAACTTAAAAGTCAACTTGTTTATGTGAAGACTGACTAGTAACATGCAAATGCTGGGCATATCAGGATGCTGAGTTGTAGAATGGATTTGGCAGGCTAAGCAAATTTAGCTGAGGCCTTAGGAGTTAGGATAGTTTTCTGTTTCTCTGTGTTTTTTTTCCTTTTTTTTTGGGGAAGAAGCGACAGTTTCCTTTTTGTGACCATGACTTAAATAGCCATATTTTGCATAGGACTTCTCATTTAATCATCAATGTACATCTGTTCTTTAAATTATATAAACCCTTTGATTGCTTCCATATGTTCAATGTACTTCAGGCTATAGACAAATTATGCTAAGATGTTTACATCGATGGTTTGACATAATGCACCATTAACTCGAGATTCAAGAAGTCAATGATAAAAGCAATTGAAGTAGGAAAAGGTTTACTGATTTTGGAGGAAAAAATATTGCTTCTATTTTCCGTCCCTCTGTCATGTAGATAACCGCAGCAATTTTTGTCTCTTCTTCTTCAATCTTCAACACAAAAGTAAAGGTGCTGAATTTTGTTTTTGTTTTTTTGGCTTAATTTCCCTTTGAACATAAAGTATCCTCAGGATTTTGGGCAGAGTTTGAATTCTCACTTGTTTGTTATTGTAATTTGAAAATTATATGAAAATAAAATTGGTAGGTATTGCCTATAAACTACTCTAACTATATAGTCCTCATGTTTTAATTTTACTTGTGATATTTGTTTAAGATGATTTTGAGCCCATTGGCAGTCTTTGTACTGGTCATCCGTAATTTGACCATTTATGACACGAACATCTTTGTATACACCTAGGGTCATGTATGCCAGTGTACTACATAGATGTCAGGAATTATAACATCATCTCTCCCTTTATCTGTCCTTAGCTACAACTATCATTTGCTAAAAAGAAATTGCAAAAGGTAAAATGAAAGATTTCATCTGTTCTCTGTGTTTTAGTAACTGTTTCTATCAATAGCAAGAGAAGGCTGTATAAATCTATGTATCCTGCTTGCATTTTACCTTTCTCTTTCTTAATGCATGCCTCCCTTTCCATGCATTGCATTTGCTATCGATAGCTAGTAAGTTAATGGATGCTCTCGGTGGTTCACTAATATTCCCTCTAGTTTATGAGATGTAATATTTGGCCACAAAATTGTTTAATTGACTACCTGTCCATGCTTATTGTGGTCACTACTAACAGAGATTAAACTCAGAGGACTTGATGTTCTACTTGTTAGTTTTGGTCTGTTTTATCTCGTTTTTTTATTACTTCTAACTTTTTAAAATGAACTGGATGTTGTATTTGTTTTTTGCTGCTATGTTGACCTATAATGTGAATGATCAGGTAAAGTGAGAATTATCTATCACATCATTGATGAGATAAAACTGGTAGGATCTTGATAAATTCTACTGTGCACATATTGCCTACGATTCTAATTGTCCGGGAAACAGATTAGTGCCATTCTCACGAGTGCTTACCAAAAGATGCATAATGGGTTTGTCTCTCATTGTCATAGTCCCATAGACAGATAGAACAAGACTGTTAAACACCACAGTAATAGCATGCATGCTTCAATCATAACTCCATGCGTTAGTTTTCTAAAATCCATTTCCATTAAGCACTTGGTTCGATAGTGAGTAGTGAGTACTCGGAAAACTCCGCAAGTATTTAGATTAGTCGTTCAAAACTCGAAATATCAATGTTCTAAAATACATTTTTATTATGTGTGCGGTTTGGAAGTGCGTAATGTATAAGCGGATTCTACGGAAATTAAACGGATTATGCAGAATTATGCAGTATATTAATATTTTAATATATGTTAATATAATAATACTTAAAAATGCATATATTAAGTGCTATAAAATTCAAGAACGTTAGGAAAAGCATAACAAAAAGATAATAACCTAATCACCTAACTTGAACTTGTTCACAGCGTTCAATTTGATGATTTCTCTTTTGTATTTATCTGTTTCTTCCCCATAGTGTTTCTTGAATGTCATGATATCTCTTTTGAAAACAAAACAAATACCTAATCACTACTTCAGTTGATTACAAAAATTAAATATACACTATTACAGGTTCACTATGAACCGACCTAAAAAAATATCCAAAAAATTAATAGGCTCACAATGAACAATTAGAGATTCATAGTAAACTAAATCAACTGATCTTAAAAAAACATAAAAAAAACTAATCAAAACTTAAACATCACACTAATATAAAAAAATAATTAAATTAATTTTCATCAAGATTGAAGAGATGAAGCACCTTTACAGTGATCATACAATGCACATGTAGTCGTTTAGCTGAGAACTTGACTGGAGTCGAGTGTCACAAGGTCAGATGAGACTGAGAGAAAATAATCAGAAATTGAAGAGAGAATCGAAAATTGAATAGGAGAGAGAATGACGATTTGAAATTGAAGAGGAGAGAGAGTCGGGTTAGAGTGTGATGACCAGTTTCAGATTAGAGTCGGGCCAGTTAGCGGTCGGAAATTGAATAGAAGAGAGGGAGAGAGAGTCAGATGTGGGTATGGTGAGAGAATTGGGTTAGGCTCGACGATGAGAAATTGAAGATGAGAGAGGAAGAGAGAGTTACGTATGGTGGATGATTGGAAGGTAAGAGAAGATAGGAGATAACATTCGGTAAGAGATGACTGGAGACGACGAATCGGGGATTGATTGAGGACCGGAGACGAGAGTGGGAGAGATTGAAAAGTCAGGTATTGATCGGGGATTGAATATGGGTGTCATAGGAGCTGAGAAAAGGGAAAAAGAGCGGATTGGGTTTTTTGGATTTAAAACCGTAAGCAAAGTAAATTAGCATGTGGATTAAGCGGGTTATGTGGGGGCATAACCCGTATAATCCACATTCTACTCGCTCTGTCCATATGGACATGATGATTTCTTAATTTTACGTACATTTCAAGGGCGCATACGATTATACAGATGCATAATCGTCTACGTAAAATGCTTTTTAGAGCATTATGAAATATTAATATTTTAGTATGTATATAAAGGAACAATAAGTATATAATACAAGAACTTGTAATCTCAAAACTAAAAAATAAAAGTAATTTAAATGTAATAGAACAAGCTTCATATGAACAATAAATATGTAATATAAAAATATGTAATCTCAATTCTCAAACATCAAAATAATTTATAATGTAATAGAACAACATTCATACCTTACCAATGTTATCTTATTTCCATCTAGTCATCATCATCCTCGTATCGAATGTCATCATTGTCCAGTTCATTTTTCGACCAATAGGTCAAATAAAGATTTAAGAATAATTCTTGATCACGCTGTGAGTTTTCCCAAAAGTGATTAATTTTCTGATTCGACTCTCATCTCAATCAATTTCTAAGATTATGATTTCAAAATAATTAGAAAAGATTAAAAAAAAGGAAATAAAATTAAAAATATTAAGAGAAAGAAAGAAGAAAACGAAAACGAAAACAATAATCAAAAGAAAGAATGGTCAATCTTACCCTCTTACTAAGGTCGAACTACTGAGAAACGTCATCCTACTGATAGTCTTTGCTCTTTGGACTGACCGCTCGGCCAACGTACGAACTCGTAAGGATGCTGATTTATTGAACGCCTTGAAATCGCTTAGATAATCGTCGATCTATAGTACCTACAGAAACTCATTGAGCCTAATCTCTCTTATCAATTAATTTTATAACAAAACCTAGTTAGTTGGATTGGATGAAAATTTATCGATTTTTTGGGCCCAATAGGTATTTGAGTACTTGCTTCACAATCTGGACTCAGCTTAATACTTGTCCAAGTCAAATAAATATTTATTTTGTCTTTCTTTAGTGAGTTTCCTGATCTTGTGCATTCGAAGAGCAAGTACGAGTACTCGAACGAGTCCTCTAAGTTTTAGAACACTACCATGCACCAAAATTGTGGAAAAACAAACTGAAAGAGGAGTAAGTTAGGAGGGACATCAAGACTGTTGGAATACTAGATGTCAAATTTACCAAATCTCAAGAAAATATTTATGTCCTACTAATAATTTACAATCTATACGTGGATAATCTAATTTTTGATTGTACTAATCAAATTAATGTTTTAATTGATTTTCAAACTGAGATAGGAACATATGTCTAGTGATCTAACCCAGAAAGTTTCCAGAGATACTTAGTCAATTATTAAAATATCAAAATTGAAGTAATTTATACAATGTGTAAAATCTTGTCAATGTATTGTTTAATACAACTTACTAAATTATTCAAATATCTGATCTCATGTTTTGAATTGAAATGAATATCCAGGTATCATTGAACCACTGAATCAAGACTCTAAATATCAACCGATTATAGGAAGTAAAAATGTGCAAGAAATATTCAAAAAATCAAGTGAAGGAAGATAAAATTCTTATCTTATCCAGATAGCAGTTAAATGATCATTTGGAACTCTTCTACCTGGATAAGATGAATTCAAACAAATAATTAGGCATTTTACAACACTTATTTTTATCTGAACAATGGATAGGAAAGTACCTAAACCCCTATCCTTTTTTGAAAATGTTAGAAAGCAATATTATTTCTAATCCTATTACTAGTTGGATTAAAAATTTTATCCAAATCAAAATATGACCCTTTTAAAAGATCTTAATGCATCTATGTTCGGAATATCCAGTGTTCAAAATCAAAATCTAATTTCACTATCATCTTGTTGGATTGAGTTAGTCAAAATCGACTATGACCTAAAACGGAGTTTCATTGAGAGAGATGTTGCGGTTTGAATTTTGAATAAGTTATCAACAATATTCTCTCTTCAGATTTACGTTATTTTTGAAAACCTTCCAATCAAATTAAATCTATTGTTGATCAAACTCTAATCTATCTATCAAGTTAAGATTAAACGAATCTCAAAAATTAATTATATGATTTAAATTGAAAATCATATTGGGAATTATTATCTTATTCTAAACCAAATATTTGATCTTATTATCCCCAAGCCAATATCTTTTGTAAATACTTAATTATCTACCAGAAAAGAGTCTATTTTCTATCTTGAAGAATTACAAAGATTATTTTCTTCCTGTAAAAGATCATGTTACTCTTTTAGGAGAAAAGTAAGAGTTTATACTCTTAAACAAATGAGATTAAGGGTTATCCCGTAAAGAACAAGCTAGCCATCATCAATTCAGAAATAACAGCCTTCATCATCTTTTTTCTCGAAACCAAATCAATGAGAATATCAAACACTAAACTCTTCTTTCAATTTTCATCTGGATGAACTGCAACGGTTTCTCGAACTCAACTCTCCACCGTTGCTGGATCGTCAAAGAGGATCAAAAGGGTCACGCCAATCATATCTTTATTGCCACACTCCCTTTTTCAAAAGAGAGAGAGCGTTTGTAATTTGTAATCAAAGTTCATTAGTAGAATTGCAATTCTCTTTTCTTTTCTTTATTTTATTTTATTTGTTTAAAGTTTCCAAAGCTTTTTATTTATCAAAAAGCATCATAAACACCGATACCAATTGTTGCATATATCATATTGGATTTTGAGGTATCCGATACACGATATACTGTATAGTATTGATACTTCCAAGTTTACTAATATGATATGACTGATATTCTCGATTTCGGTACCATAAGTGGTCAACTATAAAATACCAATTCTAATATTTTAGACCTTGCTTTGAACTGATAAAATTATGAGGGGATGAATAATCTAAAGGATTGAATTAATTAACTATGTAGAGCCAGTGCATTAGAAGAACCAATTACAAAACATTGACGAAATGTACCATTTACTAGCTTTTTTGTTTTGTTTTTGTATTTGTCTTTTTTTTTTCCTGGATAAGTACCCCTTATTGTAATTAAAAAAATATATTCAAGTTGAAGCTTTCCAAGTAAAGGCTGCCTGGACTCTGCTCACATGTTGAAATATCCAATGAAGGAAATCTACCAAATTTATTGCCATTATTTACTTTTAATGTCATAACTAATCCTCTTATTTTAATTAGGTTTCTTATCTTTTAATTGCAGCACAATTTGCTCAATAGAGAGGCAATGATAAAAGACGCGATTGCATTCATCAGTCTCTTAAGTGTTCAGAGTTATTCATAATTGTGGCCAGCTGAAAAACAAAAATGTCCATAATCTGTTCAACTGGCAAAATTTTTGGTCAATCAAAAGTTAGAATTTCAGATAAGATTTTGACATCCCAAATTTTGGTTTATTTTTCATATAACACCTTGCATTTGTTGAAATTTTGGGAAACTTCACCAACTTTTGCTGAATAAGTTTCAGCTGAGATTTTGAATCATTATTAACTAACTTGATTGCATATAGTTATTTTCTTATTAGCAACTTGCCGTCTCTGTTGAAACTTCTTAAGTTGACCAAAGGAAGCTTGTTTACAAGTTCCTGTTTCTTATTTGATCAAATCTCATGTCAACTTATGCTACTTGATAGATCTGTCACTGACCTGTATTTCTTTGTATCGGATTGTTGTGATAATTTATTATTGTAAGAGAGGAGAACCTGAAATATTAGCAGCACTGAAGTCAAAAGGCTTAGTGTGATTATGTACTTGATGATCTACGGAAAATTTTATGCATGAATATAGTCTTTATTTATTTGCATTCAGTGCATGTATGCCATGGTTTTCTATCCTTTACCTATTTGATGGTGTCACCACTTATGTCTTGTTTTTTCTGTTTAATTTTCAACCTTCGAACTAGCATTAGATACATTAAAACCAAAGGAGATGCTAACAGCTACCTAGTTAATACGAACCTTCAAAACGTGTTAATTGGACAATTTTTGCTTATCATGTGGACATCATGACATGTTATGCAGGAAGTTTAATATTTCGTAGCGTGGAAAAAGCTTTGCATGCTAATAAGGTGATGGCTCTTACCTCATAGTTTGAGTACTCCTATTTGACTGTCTATTTCATTTCTCTGCCTTTCCAATGTGCACAGCTAGCCTAAGCAAAACTGATTTATATTTTTCCCCCTCTATGGAGAAGGTCATAGATTTATTTAAAGTTAAAAAAGGTCTTTTTACGTTATCACTTCAATTGACAAAACTTTCTTTGCTTCTCTCAAAAACCATATAGGGGTTAGCAAGTTTTGTGCTATGTTATACTGACATGGTTGGATATGGTTAACAAAGGTCAGATTGACATGATTAGGCTGTCTAGTTTGTTTGCATGTGAGTAGAAGCTTAATTACAATGTAAAAGCTCAAGTCATTTTCCGTGAGCTTCAACAAATGAATATCTCAAAATTCCTGACTTCACTGTTAATATTCGTGTATTTGTCTTTCCCTGCACAGTGTCAGCAGTTTAGTTGGGATGCCCACTTGGCTTGTTCTTGCTTCAAGGGAGGCAGAATCACTATTGGGAGAATTAGAGCTAATCAATTGGCTATCTATAGTAGTACCTTTCACTTGCTAGCGGCAATAAATCTAACTTGTAAATTAGCCTTGTTCTTGTTTTGTGCTTTCTTGCTCTTCCCATGTTGTGGCTTTAGCATCAGGATATTCCTTTCGACATCTTTTATGTGCAAGCTCATTCCCATGTACATGCCAAAGTTTTGTTGCACCTCACTGAAATAGTGGGCTGCTAACATCATTTACCAATGAGTCAATTATGCTGATAGCACAACTCATATTCTTTTCCCCAAAAATTCGTCTTAATAAGTTTGGCTAAGGCATTTTTGCTATGACAGTAAATTTCTTATGCGCTTATGTAATAAGGACTTGTATAGTTGAGTAACTTGAGTTATAAATGTCCACATGTACAGTTAGTATCCTTTAGAATAAAGACATTGCTGAATCTATCAGAACTGTACTATTTATTAGTTATCAATTTCATGGCCTTGGATACTTATGCAGCCACATTTAATTATCATTAACTAATATTTACTTTTCCTTGATGAGTTTCATATACACCATCACATATTTTGGCATTTTAAATGTGTCTATTACGTGTATTTTATCAGTTGTTCAAACCTACTCTTCTTCTTCTTCTTATTTTCTAAAATTTACTACTAGATGATCATCTTATCATGGTTGTATTGAATACCAATTTGAATAAGAAACTGAAAATGTTACATTTGAATGGTCAGTGCAGAAGCCTCTGGATGGAACTCTCGTGAAACTATTTTTTTAATATATTCTCATGAACTTGTTGCAGTTATGCAAACCAAATATAGCAAGTTTGGCTACTTTTTAAAACTTAGAAGAAAAAATATTTTGTTTTATTTAACTTCAGAAGTTATCCATATATTCAATCTCTTTTCTTGACTTGGGATTTAGCATCCATGTGGTGCTGATGCTATGGTTGATGAGATAATGCTATCTGCATGAGTGGTTGGAAAACAAAAAACTTTGGACCAACTACTTGATAGACGGTCATTAAAAGAATCGGCTACCAAAATGTTGACAAACAGTACCATCTTTTTATAATGATAGAAACTAAAAAGACTAAAAAAATTTGTTTTCAATTAAGTGACGCAGCAATATGGTGTAAGCATGACTGCTTTGGTTCAGCACATGTGCCACATTATCCATGTGTCATCTAGAAGAATTAATCTAATTTTGTTTTTGAGTCTTCTGATGTGATAAATATAATACCCTTTTTTTATGATTGTTGACATTTTTGAATTCAGATGCAAGCTTTTTTGTTGAGAATTCAATCTGATCTAAAAGTTACAGGGGTCTACTTTATAAAGAACTAGATTTATTTTATTCATAGATGCATTTTGTCAAAGGGCAAATGTGTGATAACCCTCAGTTTTCTTTAACTTTCATTCATGTTTCGTCCCTATGGCTTGTAGAACCTTCCATCCAGCGGTAAAAAGATGATTGTTAAGGCATTTTCTCCTCGACAACTTTGCCCCCTGCTTATATTGATTTTGAGTTGCTATTATAAATTTTGACATCATTATTGATCTTATGATACTTTTCATGCTTCTGTGATGTTTCCGCTTTGATATTTACATGCCAATGCCACTGTTCTAGTGATGTTGCTTGTATTTCTATGACACTTTTGAGATTTTCTTGATATTGATATAAGAATACTGGAATTGCTTTCTTGAGGTTGTTCTTCTTTATAAGCCAGATTATTATGAATGCTAATCTGTTTTAGTTTTTGGAATACTAGTTTAATAGGTAAATATGTCTGGAACTACTGGGAAAAAGTCCCTAGCTTTTGACAAAAGGAATCATTTGTAGAGTCGTCGAAAAGAGAGGTACAAGATGAAAAGATTGAGGTATAACATGAAAGAACAACGAGAAGGATATATTCTCCCTTAGTAGAAAGTAGAGAGTATGATGTTGGATCATAGCTTGAGCATATGTTCAAAATCTACCAGAATTTATACAGTCAACATGTTGCATTATAATGATATTTTACTATTTCATTTTCTTGGCTTGACTCATGTTTTTCCCCTTTGTTTTCCCACCACTTTTTCCAGCCTACTGTTTGGATGCCAACCAAGCTGATAATTCAAAATGCAGAAAATAAAAGTTGTTCCAGCTTTGTTTACCCCCAACCATTCAGCTTCTCATATTCGGTAAATTTTCCGCCAAATATTGAAGTTTCAACTTAAATTGCAACTGAGTATTAACCTAACTATTCTTTTTGCTTAAACCAAAAATTTCTCTTAACCTTTTTTAAAGAGAGAATAATAGCCTCATACTTATTTTTGAACATGTTTCACCATACCACCATTAGGCATTAACACTATTAATTTTTAATTGTAAAATACACACTTCTCCTAGTTTGTATATTGATTTGATTGTTATGAAGTATTCGAGGGGCTATCTGCTTGTAGACAAGTAAACATTGGGAGGATTATCTAATTTTTGAGGGAATATTCTTGTGCAATCTATCCTGATTTTAATAAGTTTATTTAATTTGCAGTCCTGTAAAGCCGATTTAGGGTTTATATTTAAGATGAGACCATATTTTCTTGGATTTGTTGTCTTTATGGCTTCTTTAGATACATACAAATTGTCTTGTTCATTTGACATGGTCTAGCTTCATATTCGGAGATGTAAAGCTAGTGAAATTGGATTTTTCATGTAGCCCTTCTGATTCTGAATCTTTGATTTATGAGACTCCTCCCGAGTTTTGTGATGACTGATACCTTTCTTTTGTCCCGTCCACAAACTTACAACTCGAGCTAGTGTCTATTTAGCTATTTGTTCAGCTTGCATACATCATTGCGGGTGCATGCATCATCACAAAAGTCAATTACAAGTGCATTCCCATGAGTCTGGATGTGGTTTAGGCTGGCCAGCAACCGTTACAAGAATCTTCAGAGTCCAGAAACATCGATTAGATAGAGCCACACATACACAGCTGTACTTTCTGATGAAAACAACATTCCCGTTCCTTCATCCCCCTTGCACTGTCAGCTGTAGGATGTCCAAGGCAAAGACGAGCACAATCTGTTGAATGACGGTGCACATCTTTGACAGAGCTTTCCTTGTTCTTTATCCCCTGTCCGTGTGCGTGTGGCTCTAGCTGGAGTGCAGATAGAAATAATGTGTAGATACATCGAGTTGAATGAACTGGCTTGGCGGATACCTGACCTAACCTTGTAGGGTGTCATTGTCATTGGACTCGTAACTAAACTAGCAAGATATATGTCTTAACACGCACAGAGACGCATATGGCTTGCCTGGTTCAGTCATTTAGGTATCAAGTGCACTTGTCTTTCGCATTTACCCTGGGCAATTTTCCCTTTCGCAGTTGCACCTCTTAGGCCCCCTCAATGAATTTTGAATTACTGATTGTGCCGTTATTTATATAAAATATGTTTGGGCTATCTGTTAGTATGATTTTATGTTAGTTACTATTAGTTCTTAAGTTATTTATCTTCCCGATTGACTAAATCTTACTATTCAGTGATGTTAGCTAAAATATTGAGGTCTTAATGTGATGTAAGACAACGTTTTCTTGGGTTTGTTGTTTTTAAGCCGTCATTAGATACATTCAAAGTGTACTAACCCCTTTCGACAAAGCTTCGTAATGCCCACATTTGGAGATGAAAACAACACGAACTTGGATTTTGAATGTTATTCTTATCAAGCTCCCACAGTTTATTCCATTTTTTTTGTTTTCGTGTTTAAGTTTGTCGATTTATTCACAAATGTATCAGCATTGATAAAATAATGGCCAATGTTATTAGCCAATTGACCATAACAACTGTACACGGTTTAGGCTGGCCAGTGACGGTTCGAGAACTTGGGAGAGTCAAAGAAACCTAACAAAAATAACATAGACCGTGCAAACACCGCTGTATTTGCTGAAAACAATACCCCTGTTCCCTTAACATCTCCTTCACCATCAGCCTAAGGACATCAAAGGGCCAAAACTTTGGGGTTGTTTGATTGATGGAAATGGAAAATGAAAATTTGTGAGTGACGGTGCTGCCCATTTTCTGCACTCTTCATTATTCATCATATTCTCTTCTTCTCCAAGAACTTAGATGGAATATATATCGAAAAGACGGGGAAAATGGAAAAGCAATCAATACACCTTGCCATATAGGATTTTTGTTATTTTCCATAATTGATGCTTTTGTTGCAAACCAACATAGGAGAACATGGAAATTGAGATGGAAAGCTGTGAACAGTGATCAAGAATCCTTCTTTTTATGACCTTTTTCCACTCAAACAAGCAGGCTCTAAGGCAATCTGTACATGAATATGATTTTTTATTTTGTACCGTCTGCTTTCTTGGGGCTATAGTGGTTTGCAATTTTTTTTTTTTTTTTTTTAAATTTCCTATCTAACTACCTGTCCTCCATTGTGAACACTTATGCTGTGTTTTGATATTAAAAGCAAAGTTTTAAGGAGTATTTTTAAAATATTTTTGGAGTGTTTTGGAGTATTCTTATAGGTTTAGGAGTATTTAAGCTTGTACATGTGAGTTTAATTTTCTCTTAAGTTTTCATGGGTTTCATAAACATATAAAAAATAAATATACTAATTAGAAAAATGAATGTAGGTGAGAAAAAAAAGTAAGAACATGAAAAGGACAGGGTATTTTTAAAAAATAATTCAACACACTCCAAAACACTCTGAGTTGGAGAGTTCTAAAAAATTTCTAAAAGCACGTATACAGGTGTTTTGGGTAATGTTTTTATAAATATTTCATAATATATTTCTTCGAAACACTTCAAAACTAATCTCTCAAGTATAACCTAAGCACTATTTGGTTGCTTATAATTGGTGTTGTAAGTTGTAAATTATATTATTATAATTAAAATTGCGGCAATACAAGCAGATGTAATTTGTATTGTTGTTATTTGGAATGCAAGCAGTCACTAGAGTAGTAAAAGAATTTAAATGTTGATTTTTTATTTTTATTTTTAAGTGATTCGAGAAATATCCTATTTATCAAAATTACAACCACAGTTTTAAATGGAAGAGAAAAGGTGTCTTATGTATTTTTTTTATTTTTTCTTTTTTCTTCGATGGTAATTACAAATTTTTATAATTATAATATAATTATAAACAAACAATAAAAAGCTTTTACACAAGCAATTGAACACAGCTGATTTGACTGTTGTACTTTCTATATCTCAGTTTGGTAATTCAGAGCTGACTGCAGAATACTGCAATTAAAAAAGACGGCCTCAATTTTCTAGGGCGTTCCCTTCTAGGCCTACCCCAGTTAAATATACAGTTTTGATAGTTACCTGATCAGACTTCGTAGCATGTAACTGCACAAGTGAGCGAGATGCCCTGACTTCATTCCACATGATTTGCTTGGCTTAGATTTTTAGTTTCACTGCCATTCGCAATGCTGATCCCTCCTTTTTTTTTGTTTGTTTCCCTTTTAGCAGTTATGAATGGATGTTTTTCTTTTTCCCAACACTGTTGATAGATACAGACCTTGATGTGATATTAGGCAAAAAACAATGGGACGGCAAATCTGAAACTGAAATAAATTCCGTTCCAGCTCAAGCTTTCCAGAAGAGTGCTAGTGCCATTACTAAAGTAGAGATGAGAAATTTACTACGAGGAATCAGTAAATGAAATTAACTATAAAACATATGTTGGGACTTTAGGGAAACCATTAAGGAGTTGAAAATATCTGCAAGCCATTTCCAAGATATCCATATCCTAACTTGCCCATGAATCAATGCATCATACAAATATTCTCCCTCTCTACTTTTTGAAGTTTGGTATTCAATTTTTTGAAATCTACAATTAAATACATGTTGGATATCGTTTTGAAGTCTCTATTACTACACTAAGCATATGTTTGTTTGCATTGAAGTAAAATAAAAATAGTGGTAATAAAATTAGTTTTATTATTCCAAGTGTTGGTTTAGCTAAGAAGTAAAAAAAAAAAAAAGTCACTTCTTATATGGTGATATGACATTTATATGATACCCTGAGAAGTAGAGTTTCAAGGAAAAATTAATTTCTTATTAGCATATTATAATTACCATTTAAAAGTTATATTTTTATACATAATAACTAATAAAATAATATAATTATTTTATTTAATTAATTAAATAATATTGAGTTTCGCTTTCTAACGCATTTTCATCTTTCAAAAATTAGAAACAAATATAAAAATAAGTCTCTTCTTCTATTTTAAAAGTTGCTTTATAATTTCTTCATTCAACTCCTGTACTTTTATAAAAAAAACACATAAAAATTTTCAAATTGTAGTAAGTGTTGAGGAAATTATTTTATAATCACATTTTTTTTCCTTGCTACGAGAGCAAGATACCGCTATTTCAGCCTATTTGACTGCTTAAGCTTTTGCAAATTCTTCTCAAATTCATTAAAAAAAAAGTAAAAGAGAGAGAAAAATAAGGGTACAAACCACATAAAAAAAACGTGTATTTGAAATATATGACCTTCTTCTCAAATTCATTGAAAAAAGTAAAAGAGACAGAAATATAAGGGTACAAACCACATAAAAAAAACATGTATTTGAAATATATGACCAGTTCTGGCAATGCATAGATGATGAAACTGAGAGTACCATATTTGGGGAGTTTCCAAAGGAGCACACCATTTTTACTAGTCAGCTCACTTTTTAATTGAAATCCCGAATGAAAAGAATTATCTGGTGGCCTTACTAGGAAAAGTGGTGTGCTCCTTTGGAAACTTCCCATATTTGTGGGTGAAGTTGTAAGTTCCTGACTCCACGTGTCTTCGCCGTACGGTGGTCCCTCAACTATGGTGCCCCATATCTTTGACCCATTTTAGCCCCTGTTATTAAATTTGACATGACAACTACCGTGACATGCGTAATGACGCGACAACTATCGTGACATGCTGTTCGCAGAATTCCAAATCTCTAGCTCCGCCTGCTTATTAATTTTATTTTGTTGGTCCATGAATTAACTACAATTAGCCAGAGTTCGTGCAGCAAAAAGTTTTGCAAAAAATTTAATTTTAGATATAAATTTTTTAGTAAAATATACTAAATTAAGAAATTATTTAGGAAGGTCATAAAGTGTCTACAATTATATTTTAGAATTGATTAATTAATCTTTCTGCTAAAGCCGTTTGGGAGCTTCCATAAAATTTGAAATGCATATAGATTTATATGTCATAGAATAGCTTATAAGGATTTTTAGAAAAAATACTAATTTCAATAGAGATTTCTTCTATTGTAGTCTAGAAAAATTTACTCAACGAAGTTCTCATTATGACTTATTGGTCCAACAAAACTGGCATATCAAACTAGTACATTTGTGCATCTAATTCTGATCACCATTGTCAGCTTGAGTTTCTCTTTTTTCGGGATTTTCTTTCGAATGTTACCTTGTTCGCAATGTTATGTATTTCTTCTATGGATACAAAGCTTTCGCCTTTCGGACACTGTTGTTAGCAAAAGCAACTAGTGCTTCACCAAAGAATTCGTACGTAGAGATCAGTACCAATTCATGAGATTCATAACGGTTTATTCTAACTCTGCATAAAGAGTAGTTCTTTTACTTTCAGCTTTCGAGTTTCTTTCTCCTCAAACTATTACCTAAATCTACTATTTCTGGCGGCAACAGAAAGGATATATTAGCTGCAAATAATGAGGTAAGAATAATTCAAACCTCAGTAGTATCTCCAGCCGGCAACAAATAATTACTCCAAACCTCAAAAACAGCTGCTCCCTCTCCATTCTATATAAACTCCAAACTCCCCCCTTGCCACCTCTCACCTCCCCCGTTCCTCCCTTCAATTCTCAAAGCAAGGAAGCTCCCCGAAACCCTCCACCTTCGCCAAGAATTTGCACCATTCTCACATCCACACCAAAATGCCCGGCCTACTCAACCTCTTCATCCGCCGCCGCAGCCCCCCATCCTCCTCCGCTGAGCACGCCTCGCCGCACACCTTCTCGGCCACTCTGATGGAAGAGAACATCTCCAGCGCCGAGCCCATCATATCCAAATGGGACATCAACTCCCCCCAAACCAAGCTCTCGCCCCTCTTCCACGACGCCCGCGACGAGGCCGCCAGGTTCTGCAACGCCGTGCACGACCTCCAGCGCGCCATGGTGTTCTTCTCCTCCCCCGACTGCCTCGAGAGCCTCAAGACCCGGTCCGCCTCCCTCGTCCGCGCGCAGACGCTTATGCAGTCGGCCATGAAGAGACTCGAGAAGGAGTTCCACCAGATTCTCTCCGCCAACCGCGACCGCCTCGACCCGGAGTCCCTCTCCCACCGGTCCGCACGGTCCAGCGTCTCGGACCCGTACCCGGACTCGGAGGACGAGACCCGACACGCCACGGACTCCATCAGCGAGGTCGAGCGGGCCTCGGAGATCGCCATGGCGGACCTCAGGAGCATTGCCCAGACGATGGTCTCGGCTGGATACGGCAAGGAATGCGTCAAGGTCTATAATTTGCTGAGGAAGTCGATAGTGGATGAGGGTTTGTACCGTCTCGGGTTCGGAACCCTCACCCTCTCCCAGATCCAAAAGCTCGACTGGGAGGTGCTCGACCTCAAGATCCGCTCCTGGCTTAACGGGTCCGGCATCGCCGTCCGGATCCTCTTCTCCGGGGAGCGGATCCTCTGTGACCACGTCTTCGAAGGATCCGACCCGATAAGGGAGTCCTGCTTCGCCGAGATCACCAAGGAAGCTGCCGTGCAGTTCCTCGCCTTCCCCGAGCTCGTCGCGCGATCCAAGCGCTCGCCGGAAAAGCTGTTCCGGATCCTGGACCTCTACAACGCGTTATGGGATCTTTGGACCGACATCGAATCCGTCTTCTCCTTCGAATCCACTGCCGCCGTCCAGTCTCAGGCGATGTCGACCTTCCTAAAGCTCGGCGAGGCGGCGAGATCCACGATCGCCGAGTTTGAGTCGGCGATCCAGAAGGACGGGTCCAAGAACTCCGTACCCGGCGGCGGGGTGCACCCGCTAACCCGGTACGTGATGAACTCCCTCTCCCTCCTCGCCGACTACGAGCCCGCCCTCGCCGACATCTTCGCCGACTTCCCCCTCCAGGCTCTGCCCCAACTCCCCGAATCCTTCTTCGACTCGTCTCCGTCATCGTCGCTGAAAATAGAATCGCCGATGCGAATGACCACCTCGTCGTCGGCTTTCTCCGGCCGCGTCGCGTGGCTGATCCTCGGCCTCCTCTGCAAGCTCGACCTCAAGGCCGAGGTCTACAGGGACGTCGCCCTCTCGTACCTGTTCCTCGCGAACAACCTCCACTACGTGGTGCAAAAGGTGAGAGAGAGCGGACTGCTGCAGCTCTTGGGCGGAGATTGGGCGCTCAAGCACGAGGCGAAGGTGAGGCACTACACCGCCAGCTACGAGCGGCTGGCGTGGGCTCGGGTGGCCGCGGCAATCCCGGCGGCGGAGACGGCGGAGACGCCGGAGGCGGCGGCGGAGAAGGTCGGGGCTTTCTACGCTTTGTTCGAGGCGTCGGTTAGGGTTCAGAGGGATTGGGTGGTCGCCGACGCGAAGATGAGGGAGGAGGTGAGGGAGATGGTGGCGGAGCTCCTCGTGCCGGCGTACCGGGCGTTTTACGAAGCGTATCGGTCGGTTTTCGCTGGTGGCGTTTCGGGTGACGTGGCGGTCATCCGGTACGCGCCCGAGCATGTGAGGGCGAGGGTTGTGGAGTTGTTTAGCGCGTCGGGTGGATCGGGTTCGGGTTCTGGGTCTGGTTCCAGATGCAATAAGTCCGCTTGGTTGTCTTCCAGTTCTACACACGGATGAGTTTTAAAATTTTGACAGGGAAAATAGAAAAGAAATAAATACTGAATCTATACTTGTAAATGCATGATAATAGAGAAATACAAATACATGGAATGATAATTTTCATATAGTTACAAGCGTATATTTTTTATTATAACTTGCAGAGCATTCTCGAATTTTCATGCCATAAACAAACATTTTTTTTTTTTTTTACAGAGAGCATCGAGTTCTCTTCTAAGGCAAGGAATTGTTCTAGATTTAAAACTATGTATGCAGACATACGTCTAAAGATTTAAGTAAATCAAATAAATTGAACCCGTGAGAAAAGACGGCAAGAGATTCTAAAGCGTATTAAACCTATTTTTTTTTTTCCTAACAGTTTCTTCGTTGGGTTCTTCCACTTGGAGCTTAGAGGTTGGAGATGTTACGTCAGAGATGTAAAAAATTCAAAGCATTAATAAAGAATAATTCTTAGTTCTGTATATGTTTTTTTTAAAAAAATATATTAAATTAGTCCCATATTCTTGGATGCTAGCGTACGTTCGTTGAAGGTTCCTCCCTTCGAATTATAAAGTAGATTTCTTTGCTCTAGCAAATATAAAAATAGAATTCTTTAAAAACAAAAATGAACTATAAAATTTAGTTGATGGCCACAATTATTAGGTTGCCATCAACCATCATAATCAAAGTAAACTTATTCAAAGAAAACATATTCATTTGGTTTTCTAGGTGTCACCATGGTTATCCATCTTATTAAATTTCTTTTTGAATGTAAACATGTACAAATTTAATTTGACTTTATTCAGTGGATTTGGAAATAACGCAACCTAAGAGGGTGGAACTATTCGTATCTATAATTTTACATATTTTTTAATTTCATCTCGGCTTAGGAAAACAAACATATTCTTTCTTGATTTTGTATTTTTCTTTTTAATTTTTATCCGCTCAGTTCAGTTCGTCCAAGTTAAAATTTTTTTTTAGTGCAAAATAAATTTTAGTATAAATCATGAAGTATATTGAGCGCTAGTTTAAAAAATAAAAAATCTTAACCATGAAAAATGAAGATGCATACTGGATGTAAATCCACGACAAATTTAGGACCACATATTTGATTTCAATATTTGAAACTTTATTCATTGTGTTGTTCCATCATTCTCATTTCTATAAATATTCAAGATAATGGCACAAAGAAGTAAGTAAGAGAAGAAAAATCGTGATGACAAAAAAACCAAATTGATTTTTTGTATTCACATACTTAGGCATCCATTAATCCTTAGACTCTAATTCTAATCCCAAAAAAATGAAGAATCTAATACACAAAATATACTTTAGAAAGTCTATACTATTTTTTGAAAATAAGTGTTTGGCATCCAATCACTTGTATCAGTCAATCTATATTTTATGAGCTATTTTCATGCCAATATCATCTAGTCTCATATCATATCGACATATCCAAATAGATTATTCAGAAAAAAATTATAAAAATGAAGGGAAAAAAATCATAATTTCTCAATAAGCTTGGTAAAATTTTCTGATAAAACGCATGGAAGTGAGAGAGACACGTAAATTCATTTAACTTGAGAGTAGAAAAACCGGCAAAAGTTAATATAATCTTGCTATTTTTTTTGTGTCTATTTGTTTTATTATATTTAATAATATTCTTCATCATTTTAAATGAGCGATTGCTCCATAAAAAGCAAAGCTAGCCGTCCCCTAGCGCGTCTTCTTTTATTTAAAAAAAAATCATTTCTTTTTTCTTCCCCTTCTAACGAGAGGAAATTGACTGAAAATGCTCAACTCAACTACTGCGATAGTGAAAGCTTGAGAACATACATATATTAGGTATCAAACTTAGCCAAGCCATAGAATGAGCTCTGAGAAAGATGGAGCTCTCTTTTTTTTGTTGGAGAGGGTCTTAAAAAAGTTCTCCCTGGCTTATTGGCTTATTACGGCCGTTCTTGTTATTGATAGAAACAAATAAGGTAGAGTTCTTGTTATGATTTAGATGTTAAAATTAAATCGATCCTAAACACATTTAGTGATCTAAATGAACATTGATGAATTAAAAACGGAAGCAAAAATTGAATCGAAATTCATACCTCCAGCCATTGCAGTTGAAACTGTAAACACTTTAACTTCGGTTTGGGTGCTTCTAAACCTCACACAACCTCAATTAGATGGCGTATATTTTGACTGTAGGAGATTGTAAGGCATAGGGACCTAACCTGAGGAGAAAACACGGTATTAATAGGCTCTGTCCATCACGGAGCCGTTTTTCACCGAGCACAAAACGTGGGCAGTTTTAAATGTGATTTCGTTCCTAAAATCGTGGAATACATGGACCATATCTTTAACTGATAAGACCATATCTTTAACTGATAAAATCGGTTGTTACCGATTCTCATCTATAACTTTATCAAATCGGTTGTTACCGATTCTTATCTGGAAGAAGAAAAACTAACATTCTCCCACTTGGTCCATATATTCCATCATTCAGTATAATGAGAAACAAAATACATGAATCATGGCGATAGGTCCTCTAATGACGAGTATTATCTTCCATGTATTACGATACATTGTGTCTCTCAACCCCATAAAACTTAATGAATAAACCCAATATTTATTCAAGGTCCTAATTTAATGACATTTCTCAAAATAAATGAATGTGCACAAAACAAATGAGAAAACATCAACTGAATAAGAGTTTCATTAAAAGAAAAAATATCAAATGTACGTACCATAAAAATTACATCACGGGACCAAGTCCCATTCTTGCTACATGATCCTTAAAATTCTTTGGTGGCATGCCTTTAGTCAAAGGATCAGCAATCATTAACTCAGTGCTAATGTGCTCAATGACCACTTTCTTCTTTTTAATACGTTCTCTAATGGCTAAGTATTTAATGTCGATGTGCTTACTATGACTTCCACTCTTGTTATTCTTAGTCATAAATACAGCAGCTGAGTTGTCACAGTACAATTTCAATGGCCTAGAAACTGAGTCAATTATTCTAAGCCCAGACACGAAACTCTTCAACCATATACCATGTGAGGTAGCCTCAAAAAAGGATACGAACTCGGCCTCCATAGTGGAAGTAGCAGTCAAGGTCTGCTTCGTACTCCTCCAAGATACAGCTCCACTGGCAAGCATAAAAATGTAACCAGATGTTGATTTGCATGAATCAACACAATCAGCAAAGTCTGAATCCAAGTAACCAATCACCTCCAAATTGTCGGTCCATCTGTACATGAGCATGTAACTCATTACCTTCTTTGCAGCTTTCCAGTGGTCAATTCCTGGGTTACTCTGATTTCTCCCCAGCATCCCAACAACAAATGCAATATCAAGTCTGGTACAGACCTGAGCATACATCAGGCTTCCAACAGCTGAAGCATATGGAATGTTTTTCATCTGTTCCCGCTCAAGCTCATTTTTGGGACATTGTATTAAGCTAAATTTGTCACCCTTCACAATGGGTGCTATACTCGGTGAACAATCCTTCATCCGAAATCTCTTTAAAACTTTGTTGATATAGGTTTCTTGAGATAAACCCAAAATGCCTTGAGATCTTTCCCTATGGATCTTAATGCCAATGACATAAGATGCCTCACCCATATCCTTCATATCAAAGTTCTTCGAGAGGAATTGTTTCACTTCATATAGCAAACCCTTACCATTGGTTGCAAGCAAAATATCATCCACATATAGAACAAGGAAACAAATCTTGCTCCCACTGACCTTCTGGTATATGCAATGATCCATAATGTTTTCTTCGAAACCAAATGAAGTGATAACATCATGGAATTTCAAATACCATTGACGTGAAGCTTGTTTTAATTCATATATGGATTTATTAAGCTTACAGACCAAGTGCTCACCACCACTAGAAGAAAATCCTTCAGGTTGTTTCATGTAAACCTCTTCCTCTAGATCCCCATTAAGGAATGTCGTTTTCACATCCATTTGATGTAAGTCTAAATCAAAATGGGCGACCAATGCCATAATCACTAGAAGTGAATCTTTCTTAGATACAGGAGAAAATGTTTCCGTGTAATCGATTCCTTCCTTTTGAGTGAATCCTTTGGCAACAAGTCTTGCCTTATGTCTCTCAATGTTGCTTTATGAGTCTTTCTTTGTTTTGAAGACCCATTTACATCAAATAGCTTTTACACCATCAGGCAACTTGACGAGATCCCAGACCTTGTTAGATGTCATTAAATTCATCTCTTCTTTCATGGCATTGTACCATAAGTTTGAATTCTCACAACTCATGGCCTGTGAAAACGTTTCAGGATCATTTTCGGCTCCAGCATTGTAGTCAGACTCTTGTAGATACACAACATAGTCACTAGGAATTGCCGATTTCCTTACTCTAGCAGATCTTCTTAATGCCGCATCATTATGATCATGTGAAGCAGGATCATGTTGTTCAGCAGGTTGTTCAACAGCTTCAGGAATCTGTTGAACTTTAGTATCTACTGGATCAGACTCAATAGCTTGTGGAACTTCATGGACTGATCTTTCAATACGCGTTTGTACTCGAGGCGTGTTGTTAACAACAATGATCAGTTTGTTGCTTGAAGTGGCACACTGAGCATCTGAATGATCTTTCTCAGGACTAGTGCCCCGGGATTGATCGCTCCCACTAATCAAGTCATTCTCAAGAAATTTTGCATTTCTTGATTCCACAAATCTAGTGCTATGAGATGGACAATAAAATCTGTATCCCTCAGACCTTTCTACATATCCAATGAAATGCCCACTTATGGTCCTTGGGTCTAACTTCTTTTCATGTGGATTATAGACTCTTATTTCAGACGGACATCCCCAAACACGTACATGTCGTAAACTCGGTTTCCAACCTTTGAATAACTCAAAAGGCGTCTTTGGTACAGCCTTGGTTGGAACTCGGTTTAATATGTACACAGCCGTCTTAAGAGCTTCATTCCACAAGGAGTTAGGAAGCTTGGAGTTAGCAAGCATGCTACGCACCATGTCCAATAATGTTCGGTTTCTTCTTTCAGCTACCCCATTCTGGTCCGGAGAACCAGGCAAACTGTATTGGGCAACAATCCCATTTTCTTGAAGAAACTTCGCAAATGGACCAGTCGCTTGTCCACTCTCAGTGTATCTACCATAGTATTCTCCACCTCTATCGGATCTCACGATCTTAATCTGTTTACTGCATTATTTCTCTACTTCAGCTTTAAAAACCTTAAAAGCATCTAGAGCTTCATTTTTATGGTTAAGCAAGTAGAGATACATGTATCGTGAGTAATCATCTAAGAAAGAGATGAAGTATTTATCATGGTATGCATCCAAGTCTGGACTACAAATATCTGTGTGTATGATCTCCAATAATTCAGAGCTTCTTTTGGCACCCTTTTTCGACTTGTTAGTCTGCTTGCCCTTAATGCAGTCTATGCAAGTCTCAAAGTCGGTAAAATCTAGAGCACTAAGTACTCCATCATTTATCAACCTTTTAATTCTATCAATGGAGATATGTCCCAATCTCCGATGCCACAACATAGAAGACTCTTCATTTACAACACATCGTTTTGTACCAACATTTTCATGAACGTGCATAGTAGTATGGTTATCATCATTTTGTAAATTAAGCAGAAAAAGACCATCAGACAAAGTACCATATCCAATAACATCAAATTTATAAAATAAATTAGAACCAGAGTCTGAAAAATTAAAGGAATAACCAACTGATACAAGTCTGGAAACTGAAATCAAATTCCTAGAAAATTTGGGAATATAAAAGGTTTTTTCTAAATTTAAAATGAAATCACTACTTAGAACTAATCTGCATGTGCCAATGGCTTCCACATGTGAGGGCATCCTATTTCCTGAATAGATGCTTCGCTCACTTCCCACTGGTTTCCGCAGGTCTCGCAAGTCCTGCAATGAATTGGTTACATGGATAGTAGAACTAGAATCAATCCACCATGTGTTATGATTAACATCAATCATATTGGATTCATAGCAAACAAGTGAGAGTTGAGTACCTTTCTTGTCAAGCCACTTCATGAACTTGGAGCATTGTTTCTTGACGTGCCCCTTCTTTTTGCAAAAGAAGCACACAATCTCCTTCTTAATGTCCTTTTGAGGAGGGATTTTTCCCTTCCCCTTGTCCTTGGCCTGATCATTCTTCTTCTTTCCTGGAGTTGTCAAATTCACGATTTCCTTTTCACTTCCCTCCATAAGTAGCCTGCTCTCTTCCTGAATACACATGGTCAGCAACTCATTAATGGACCATTTATCCTTATGTGTGTTGCAGGAGATCTTGAATGGGCCATATTGTTGAGGCAAAGTGCAAAGGATATAGTGAACGAGGAATGAATCAGACATCTCAACTTCCAAAGTCTTGAGTTGGGCCGCTATATCTCTCATGCGCATGATATGATCGCGCACACCCTTAATGTCAGTGAGCTTCAAAGATGAAAACTGCATAATGAGGGTGCTGGCCATTGCTTTATTTGAAGTGACGAATTGTTCATCAATAGCCTTAAGCAATTCTCGGATTTTGTTATACTGCTCGACGGAACCCCTAAGACCAGCAGATATTTTTGTCTTTATGAACATAACAGAGAGGCGATTAGATCGCTCCCACTTTTCATAATGATTAACTTCATCAGGGATGCTAGTCCCAGTAATGGCAGGTGGTTCGTCTTTCCGAATAGCATAATCAATGTCCATCCAACCTAAATGAAGGAGAATCCTTTCCTTCCACACTTTATAATTGTCTCCTTTGAGCTCAGGAATATCACATTTCATATCAGAAAAATTCATAGGTACTGCATAGAACATTCAAACTCATGTTACAAAATTTGAGGCTATATAACATGTTCTACCAATGTAAAATCATGTATAATATGAATCTAGTGACATAAAACTTACCTGTGAGCTAAAGTTCTAATTTAATTAGATTCATCTTAAATTCATGATAAAACTATCAAATTATGTTCCTTTTTCTAATCCCTGTGGGTAAATTAGAAAATATAGTTTGATATTTTATCCTAATTAATCATACAAATGTAATAAAAAATTCCTGTGGGATAAAATCTATTATATTCAATATGACTAACCACAATTAATGTCATAATGTGATCCTAAAACACTTAATATATAATTTTGCATAATTAAAGATGTTGTGGCTACTCTTTAATTAATTAAAATTACATGGATCACACAACATTTAATTTAATTCACAAAATATGATCATATAAATTGCACAAAACCATAAGCAATATAAACACAAAATTAAAAATTTTGATGTACTAAATGATTCAACTTAATATTGTATGTATAATAAAATAATAAAATTATACACACAAATCAACAAACAATTTTAGCACATAAAATAAATCAAATGCCAACAGAGCCCAGTTGATTCAACTAATGCCGTGTTGCATTTGTATTTGCATTTGCAGCTGAAAACAGGGATTTTTTTTATTCAACTTTTGATTCAGTGGTGATCACATAGTTAGAATAGTTAGGACAAGTCAAACAAGTGAATAGTTAGAATCACTAAACATATCATCATATACAACTGGCAATTACTAAAATTGTTATACACATATGTGGAAACGTACGGTAGGCTTTGGTTACCCTGGGTATAACAAGAACAGCAATTGCTAACAATGTTCAACATAAAACGTTGAATCAGCTTAATGAAAAACGAAATGTCAATTTTGACATAATCGAAAATTTTCAAAATAAAGCAAGGCAGAGATGAAAATTTAACGAAGCTTTGATACCAAATGTTAAAATTAAATCGATCCTAAACACATTTAGTGATCTAAATGAACATTGATAAATTAAAAACGGAAGCAAAAATTAAATCGAAATTCATACCTCCAGCCATTGCAGTTGAAACTGTAAACACTTTAACTTCGGTTTGGGTGCTTCTAAACCTCACACAACCTCAATTAGATGGCGTATATTTTGACTGTAGGAGATTGTAAGGCATAGGGACCTAACCTGAGGAGAAAATACGGTATTAATAGGCTCTGTCCATCACGGAGCCGTTTTTCACCGAGCACAAAACGTGGGCAGTTTTGAACGTGATTTCGTTCCTAAAATCGTAGAATATATGGACCATATCTTTAACTGATGAGACCATATTTTTAACTGATAAGACCATATTTTTAACTGATAAAATCGGTTGTTACCGATTCTCATCTATAACTTTATCAAATCGGTTGTTACCGATTCTTATCTGGAAGAAGAAAAACTAACATTAGATAGTTTCTATTATGATGTAATTGTAGGGCAAATAAAAATTTGAATTTATTGAAAGAGTTTTGTCAGGGATTTTTTTTTTAAATTTTGGATGCATTTCTGTGGTATCAGAGCTAAGGTTATTAGTTATTGTGTGTAAATCATGGATAGTATAACAAGTCGCATGATTATTCTTAATGGATCTAATTGGATGATCTGGAAATCAAGAATGGAAGATTTTTTATATTGTAAAGATCTTCATGCACATTTAGAAGGTGATGTGTCTAAACTAAAAGACATGAGTGGTGATGATTGGAAAAAACTTGATAGAAAAACTATTGGTTTTATTCGACAATGGTTGGATGATACCGTGTTTCATCATGTCTCCACTGAGAGTACATCCCACTCTCTTTGGAAGAAACATGAGAGTCTGTATGAGAGAAAAACAGCAGATAACAAAGCTTTCTTGATTAGAAAGTTAGTTAGTTCAAAATATAAAGATGGTTCTTGTAATACCCCAAATTTCGAGTTATTTGTATTGCTAGTGGTGTCGAATAAGTCAAACGAAATCAATTTTGGACACCGAAATAACTTTTGGTTAATATAACTTTAAATCTACAAACCCAAATGATATTCGGTTTTCGCGATTATTAGTTTTGTAATATTTAAGATTTTTGGAGATTTTTCTTAGAGGCCGAAAAATACTCCCAAAATTGCTAATTTAATAAAATTAAAATTATCCTTCTAATTATTTTGGAATTTCGGTTCATTTATTCCGGACATCGAAATAACAAACGGATAATTTTGTAGTGTTTCTCTCATCGAGCACTACGTCCTACATAAATTTGGTAGTATTTGGAGAAAGTTACACGAAACCAAAATTATTAAATTATTAAATAAATAAATAAATAAATTAAAAAAATAAAACAGTGAATCATGTGTTCATGTGCTGTGCTGTGTTGTGTTCATGTGTTGTGTTGTCGTGACGAACAAAAGGAGAGTGATAGTTAGGTGGCAAACTGAGAAGAAAATAAAAAATAAAAAAAATATAAAAACTTCTCTCTTATCTCCCTCCCTCACTCCCTCACTCCCTTTGCAGCTTTGCTGCACCAACTCCATTCTCACCCCCTCTTCTCCTCTCCGCCAAAATCAACAGCAGAAAAATAAAAAAAATAAAAAAAAGGATAGGAAAAATCAAACCGAACCTAGGATTCGAACCAAATATTCGAGATCGAGCCAAGACAAGTAATACTGCTATTTTCGTTCATTTCGTTATTTTATTTATATCTATTTTTGTTTGTTTGTTTATTTAATTTAAATTTGTATATGTAAAATGTTTTGGTTCGTTTCTTTATTTAATTTAAATTTGTGTACGTAAATTATCTTGTAAAAATGCTTGATTTATATTTTACACCATTAATTGATATTGAGAATGAACTATATTAGTGAGTCAAATTTAACATATATAGATATTGTGATATTTACTATTTTTAATTTAAAAAAAAAGAAAAGGAAATTTACGTACGCCAAAATCATGCAAAATACGGTTTGCATGCAAATAATAATTTTGCCTGCAAACCGTGGGCCTTCACGTATACAAGTAGAGAGAAAAGAAAAAGAAAAGAGAAAAAAAAAAGAAAAGAAAAAAAGAGTAACTGGGCCTGGCCCAGCCCAGTAGATAAAGAAAAATAAAAGAGAAAGAGAAAAAGATTAGAAATAGGGAACTGCGCCTGTCCCAGCCCAGTAAAAAAAATAAAATAAAATAAAAAAATGGGTTGGATTTAACTTGGGCCATAAATATATATATATATATATATATATATATATATATATATATATATATATATATATATATATATATATATATATATATATATATATATATATATATATATATATATATATGATAATAATAATAATAGGCTGGGCCGGCCAGCCTAGCCTAGTAAAAGGAAAATAAAATTAAAATAAAAATGAGTGGGCTTGGGCCTGGACTGGACAGAAAAGAAAATGAAAATAAAATTAAAATAAAGATATAAAATAGTGGGAATATAGTAGGCTTGGGCTTGATGGATTAAACAATTGAGAGATTTGAATTGGACTTAGATTGGATTAATTGGACATAATTAATAATAGTAATAAATTAGATTTTAATTAAAAGAGAAATGCATATTAATATATATAATTAAGCCTAGAAATGTAATAAATGCATACGTTGGGTTTAAAAAAATAATGCAGTATTATTATATGATTCACTTGATTCCCAAATTAGGTTATTAATTGACACTGAGGATGAAACCAGATTATTGTAATATTTTTGATGATATGCATCGTGGTACAATTGTGCACTAATATCTATCATGCTACAAGTCATGTGCCTTGATATTACAAATCATGCGTACTAATATATCATGTGTTAATTTATCATGCTACAAGTCATGTGTTTTACATGTCATGAGTTTTGATATTACAAGTCATGTGTTTTACATGTCACGTGCTTTGATATTACAAGTCATGTGTTTTACATGTCACGTGCTTTGATATTAAAAGTCATGTGTTTTAATATTACAGATCATGTGTTATGATACTACATGTCATGTACAGTCATTGAAATGCAAGTATGTTATCGTGAATTGAAAAACAATAATAAACAAATAGATGAAAAATAAAATTTTCATGTGCATAATTCATTATGAACACGGGAACGGGAGAAACTATATGATGGATAAGAGCCTTGCCGTATAAGAATTGATTGTATTGTTAGGGCGGGTTTTTTTTACTGCAGCGGCCTGGGTGATTACTGGATCACCAATTGATATTTATCCAGAGTGGTATGTTCGTACTGTAATACAGTACGGAACTTGATTGAGTGCCTAGCGGCATGTCATGGTTCAGCGCAATGAATATTGGGGCCGGGTTCCGGGTATGCACGAGCACTTATACGACAATAGAGAATAACGCTATCTTATCCATTAATACAGTTTTTATAATTAAATTGGACGATGACTGAGACCAATATAATATATGATTAAATAGATAGAGTAGTTATTGTCATGTTTATTTATTTATACATTTATTTATGCTTGCCTTCGTATTAATTTATATGTTGCCTTCAGGTTAATTTATATGTTGCCTTCATGTTAATTTATATGTTATCTTCATGTTAATTTATATGCACACAAACAATATTAACATAAACATGCTCATGCACACTGATATTCATGTACTATGATAGTACACAATATCTCTTTTTAAATGTATTACTTGTCGGGTGGTTTTGAACCCAGATTTGGAACGTGAAGAAGGGGATCCAGCCCCAATTGAAGATCGGTACTTCATTGGACAGATCAAGTAACAATAGGAAATCGAAGTACTCTTGGAAAACTTTTGTATATTTTGTTTGTATTTCCTTTTGTCTGAGCACTGCTTTTCTCTTTGACTCTTTTGTGTTCATATTTAAAGCAATGTGCCATGTTATGTAATAAACTCTTTGTATAAATGAAATCATTTCAAGTTTCAGACATATTATTTATTAATCTGATTGTGGCAGTAGTTACGGTTATTTCAAGATTATGTGACTGTTGGGTTGTCTAGTGTAAGTAATAAGTAACGTCCTCCGTTTTGGGAAGCAGCTGAAAAACGGGGGCGTTACAGGGTGGTATCAGAGCTCTAGGTTTAGGTGGAAGACAATAGGACTACTGCCACATAAGAACATGTCTGTGACTTATTCGTAATAATTGTTCCTTATTCTTTGATATATATCTGTTCTAGTATCGTGCCTATCCTACCATATCAAATTTTTTTGAAATGTCTATCTTTGGAATTCCATTATTGATTTATATCTTCTTCGTTATGGAATAATATCAATCTAATTTTCAACTCATATGTCCCTTAGTGACTAATGATAGAGAATTTTACGCCAACTTGCTAAGTATAAATGGATAGGGATATGATGTATTGACATAAAATGGAAGGATGATTGAATTTGGAACTTGCCCTTAGGTTTCCCTAAAAAAAATTTACTTGTATTTTTTTCTTCAAGATTGAGGAGATATAAATGTTGATGAATTACAATAATCAATATTTGTAGTCTTGACTGAGTAATTATTGTTGGCGAGATTAACTAGTCAAATGAATTAGAAAGAAAAAAAAAACAACCTATGGAAGAATAAGTGTAAAAATATAAAGAAATTTTAGAACACTGAGAATTTTGTAGAATTAGTCAAGTTGAAAGTAAATGATAAGAAATTAATAATAAACTATAATTAAAGAAGATAAATTTTATCATGGCGGAATATGACATTGTATCTTGTTACTCAAGTTAGGCTTATTTTTCTAAATGATTGTCTTATCCATTGCTTTTGTTGACCATTCCCCATTTGATATTTTGTACCTTTCATCTGAATATTATCATTCCTGTCTTAAACCTTTTATATATCACAAGTCTTATTAAGTAGGCGAGGCAATTGTAGAGATGTATTCTCTGGCGCCAGCAATTGCAGTAGTTTAATAAGATCGTTGTATGTGATTGAATTTTGTAACTAGTCATGAATTCACTTTTATCTTATATACCTACCATTTATAGTCTTGTTATTTCAGTATTGTAATAGTTCTGATTTATTCTCTCTTATAAAATTCATTACAATATGTAATAGGACCCTAGGAATGGACTCTATAAAAATATTTGTCACTTGTATCTTTTCTATTACTTAATCAGGATGGCGTGACACACCGAATTGATAGTAGTTATTCCTGATTAAACTCTGTCTTACTTTTGTATTCCTTCTCCCAAATAAAACTTCAAGAATAAATTGGGAATTTTGACTATCCATTATCATTCCTATCAAAAATGGAAGTCGTTCATGATGTATTCTATATATCATAATTGAGAAAGCGCTTAGCTAGAAGTACAAAATAGTGAATATATCAAAAATAGACTTGAAGGATAAAGTAATATTATTAGTTCTTATTTTATGGGATATACAATCACCAAGAGATTCAGCTTGGGAGCTTGAAAAGTATATCATGATAAAATACATAAACCCTTTTTCATGCTCAAAAATACCAATTAAATTTCGAGCACGAAATTTTTTATTAGGTGGGTAGGATGTAATACCCCAAATTTCGAGCTACTTGTATTGCTAGTGGTACCGAATAAATCAACCGAAGTCAATTTTGGACATCGAAATAACTTTCGGTTAACATAACTTTAAATCTACAAACCCAAATGATATTCGGTCTTCTCGATTATTAGTTTTGTAATATTTAGGATTTTTGGAGATTTTTCTTACGAGGCTGAAAAATACTCCCAAAATTGCTAATTTAATAAAATTAAAATTTTCCTTCTAATTATTTCAGAATTTTGGTTCATTTATTCCGGACATCGAAATAACAAACGGATAATTTTGTAGTGTTCCTCTCATCGAGCACTACGTTCTATATAAATTTGGTAGTATTTGGAGAATGTTACACGAAATCAAAATTATTAAATTAATAAATAAATAAATAAATAAATTGAAAAAATAAAACAGTGAATCATGAGTTCATGTGTTGTGCTGTGTTCATGTGTTGTGCTGTCGTGACGAACAAAAGGGGAGTGGCAGTTAGGTGGCAAACTGAGAAGAAAATAAAAAATATAAAAAAAATATAAAAAAAATATAAAAACTTCTCCCTTATCTCCCTCCCTCACTCCCTTTGCAGCTTTGCTGCACCAACTCCATTCTCACCCCCTCTTCTCCTCTCCGCCAAAATCAACAACAGAAAAATAAAAAAAAAATAAAAGAGAAAGGATAGGAAAAATCAAACCGAACCGAGAATTCGAACCAAATATTCGAGATCGAACCAAGGCAAGTAATACTGCTATTTTCGTTCATTTCGTTATTTTATTTATATCTATTTTCATTTGTTTCTTTATTTAATTTAAATTTGTGTATGTAAAATATTTTGGTTCGTTTCTTTATTTAATTTAAATTTGTGTAGGTAAATTATCTTGTAAAAATACTTGATTCATATTTTGCACCATTAACTGATATTGAGAACTGAAATATATTAGTGAGTCAAATTTAACATATAAAGATATTGTGATATTTACTATTTTTAATTTTAAAAAAAAAAAAAAAGGAAATTTACATACGCCAAAATCATGCAAAATACGGTTTGCATGCAAATAATAATTTTGCATGCAAACCGTGGGCCTTCATGTATCCAAGTAGAGAGAAAAGAAAGAGAAAAGGGAAAAAAAGAAAAGAAAAGAAAAAAAGGGTAACTGGGCCTGGCCCAGCCCAGAAGATAAAGAAAAAAAAAGAGAAAAAGAAAAAGATTAGAAATAGGGAACTGGGCCTGGCCCAGTCCAGTAAAAAAAAATAAAAGAAAAATAAATTAAAAAAAGTGGGCTGAATTTAACTTGGGCCAGAAAAAAAATAAAATAATATATATATATATATATATATATATATATATATATATATATATATATATATATATATATATATATATAAAATAATAATAATAATAGACTGGGCCGGCCAGCCCAGCCTAGTAAAAGAAAAATAATATTAAAATAAAAATGAGTGGGCTTGGGCCTGGACTGGACAGAAAAGAAAAAGAAAATTAAATTAAAATAAAGATATGAAAAAGTGGAATTTAGTAGGCTTGGGCTTGATAAATTAAATAATTGAGAGATTTGAATTGCACTTAGATTGGATTAATTGGACATAATTAATAATAGTAATAAATTAGATTTTAATTAAAAGAAAAATCATATTAATATATATAATTGAGCCTAGAAATGTAATAAATGCATACGTTGGGTTTAAAAAAATAATATAGTATTATTATATGATTTACTTGATTCCCAAATTGGGTTATTAATTGACACTGAGAATTAAACCAGATTATTATAATATTTTTGATGATATGCATCGTGGTACAATTGTGCACTAATATCTATCATGCTACAAATCATGTGCCTTGATATTACAAATCATGTGTACTAATATATTATGTGTTAATTTATCATGCTACAAATCATGTGTTTTACATGTCATGAGTTTTGATATTACAAGTCATGTATTTTACATGTCACGTGTTTTGATATTACAAGTCATGTGTTTTAATATTACAGATTATGTGTTATGATACTACATGTCATGTACAGTCATGGAAATGCAAGTATGTTATCATGAATTGAAAAACAATAATAAACAAATAAATGAAAAATAAAATTTTCATGTGCATGATTCATTATGAACACGGGGACGGGAGAAACTATATGATGGATAAGAGTCTTGCCGTATAAGAATTGATTGTATTGTTAGGGCCGGGATTTTTTTACTGCAGCGGCCTGGGTGATTACTGGATCACCAATTGATATTTACCCAGAGTGGTATGTTCGTGTGTAATACAGTACGGAACTTGATTGAGTGCCTAGCGGCATGTCATGGTTCAGCGCCATGAATATTGGGGTCGGGTCCCGGGTATGCACGGGCACTTATACGACAATGGAGAATAGCGCTATCTTATTCATTAATACAGTTTCTATAATTAAATTGGACGATGACTGAGACCAATAGAATATATGATTAAATAGATAGAGTAGTTATTGTCATGTTTATTTATTTATGCATTTATTTATGCTTGCCTTCATATTAATTTATATGTTGCCTTCAGGTTAATTTATATGTTGCCTTCATGTTAATTTATATGTTACCTTCATGTTAATTTATATGCACACAAACAATATTGACATAAACATGCTCATGCACATTGATATTCCTGTACTATAATAGTACACAATTTCTCTTTTTAAATGTATTACTTGTCGGGTTTAATCCCCTGGGTTTTGAACCCAGATTTAGAACGTGAAGAAGGGGATCCAGCCTCAATTGAAGATCGGTACTTCGTTGGACAGATCGAGTGACAATAGGTAATCGAAGTACTCTTGGAAAACTTTTGTATATTTTGTTTATATTTCCTTTTGTCTGGGTACTGCTTTTCTCTTTGACTCTTTTGTGTTCATATTTAAAGCAGTGTGCCATGTTATGTAATAAACTCTTTGTATAAATGAAATCATTTCAAGTTTCAGACATGTTATTTATTAATCTGATTGTGGCAGTATTCACGGTTATTCCAAGATCCTGTGACTGTTGGGTTGTCTAGTGTAAATAATAAGTAACGTCCTCCGTTTTGGGAAGCAGCTGAAAAACGGGGGCGTTACAGTTCTTCTATTGCTGAACATTTGAAAAGTATTGTTAATCAGCCTTCTTATATGAAAATGGTGCTTGACGATGAGTTGCAGGCTTTATTATTACTCAGCTCATTACCGGAGAGTTGGGAGACATTGGTGGTGTCTCTAAGTAACTCTGTACCAGAAGGCGTAGTTTCTATGAGTTTGGTTACAAGCAGTTTGCTTAATGAAGAACTCAGACGAAAGAACTTGGGCACATCACAGTCTGAAGCACTTATGTTGGAGAATCGAGGAAGACCAACATCAAAAGATAGAAGCAACTACTTCAGATCCAGAAGTAAATCCAAATTGAAAAAGAATATTACTTGCTAATTTTACCACAAGAAAAGACACATGAAAAAGGACTGCAGAATTCGAACAAGAGATGAAAAATCCAAGCATGAAGGAAAATCTGAAGCCCATGAAAATACTACAGCTACTGCTGAAGGTGATTTAGTTGTATCTGAAAGTAATGATTTATGTCTTTATATTACATGTCAAGATGCAGATTGGGTAATCGATACGGGAATCTCGTATCATGCTACTCCACATAGAGACTTCTTTACAACTTATTAAAGTGGAGATTTTAGCATTTTAAGGATGGACAAAAAAGACACTTCTCAAATTAAAGGCATGGGAGATATATATCTTGAGACCAGTCTCGGTTGTAAATTGATGCTCAAAGATGTAAGGTACGTTTCAGATCTTCGCTTGAATCTAATATCTGCAGGAAAGCTAGATGAAGATGGTTTCGGCAGTACCTTTTGCAATGGGCATTGGAAGCTCACAAAAAGTTCTCTTATCGGGGCAAGAGGAAAGAAATATTGCACTCTTTATAAGATGCAGGCAAAATTGTGCAAATGTGAGGTGAATACAATTGAGCAAAATTCTTCTCCAGAGTTGTGGCACAAGAGACTTGGCCACATGAGTGAGAAGGGAATGCAGATTCTTGCTAATGAAAAATACCTGCTGAATATGAAAGGTACACATCTTGATATTTGTGTGCATTGCATAGCTGGTAAACAACATCGAGTTTCATTTGTTAGAAGTGGATCAAATAGAAAGATTCACGTATTAGATTTGATATACTCAGATGTTTGTGGTCCTATGAAAGTTAAAACATTTGGTGGTCTCTCTGTTTTGTAACTTTTATAGATGATTATTCCAGAAAAGTTTGGACTTATGCTTTAAAAACTAAAAATCAAGTTGTAGATGTGTTTAGAGAATTTCATGCCAAAGTGGAGAGAGAAACATGGAGGTCCCTCAAATGTATTCGATCAGACAATGGTGGCGAGTATATCGGGCCATTCGACGAATATTGTAAGAGCAAGGGAATTCGACATGAGAGGATCATTTCGAAGACTCCTGAACAAAATGGTGTGGCAGAAAGAATGAATCGCACTATCGTCGAAAAGGATTAGGTGTATGCTATCACATTCCAAATTGTCCAAACCCTTTTGGGGGGAGGCATTAAGGACTGCGATACGCCTAATCAATTTATCACCCACAGCTCCTTTAAAGGGTGATGTACCAGAGAAAGTATGGACAGGAAATAAAGTCTCCTACAAACACTTGAGAGTATTCGGTTGCCGTGCATTCGTTCACATTTCTAAAGATGAGAGATTAAAACTTGATGGTAAGACAAAACAATGTATTTTTCTTGGCTATGCAAATGAAAATTTTGGCTACAGGTTGTGGGATACAAAAGAGAAGAAGGTAATAAGAAGTAGAGATGTGATTTTCCTTGAAGATTAGACCATCGAAGATTTCAAGAAGAAAGAAACAGTACAGTTTTCTACAAGTGAAGTTGTAGATCTGGATCCAGTTCCTTCTCCAGTCACAAACGATGAAGGAGAAGAAGTGCGAGAACATCAAGCAGATGTTGATACTCCTATTCAAGAAGAAGAGGGAGAGCAATCCATTACAACACAACCATCAATAGCGCCTCAGTTGAGGCGGTCTGACAGAGACCGTTGTCCTTCTAGCAGGTACCTAACTAATGAATATGTCCTGCTTACTGATGCAGGTGAACCAGAAAGTTACCAAGAAATGCAAGAAGGTAGTCAGAAAACTGATTGGTTAAAAGTTATGAAAGAGGAAATGGATTCTTTGCACAAGAATCATACCTATGATTTGGTAAAATTACCAAATGGAAGGAAGGCATTGAAGAACAAGTAGGTGTTCAAGATAAAGACCGAAGAGAAGAACTCACAACCAAGATACAAAGTAAGGTTAGTTGTGAAGGGTTTTGGCCAAAAGTAAGGAGTTGATTCTGAAGAAATTTTTTCTCCGGTGGTTAAAATGCTATCAATTCGTCTCATTCTTGGAATGGCTGCAAGTATGGACTTGGAGATCGAACAAATGGACGTGAAGACAACTTTTCTTCATGGCGATCTAGAAGAAGAAATCTATATGAAGCAGCCTGAAAGTTTCAAAATTAAAGGTAAAGAAGATATGGTCTGCAAGTTGAGAAAGAGTTTGTATGGATTAAAACAAGCACCTCGACAATGGTACAAGAAATTTGATTATTTTATAGTGGATCTTGGCTATAAGAGAACAATTTCAGATCATTGTGTTTACGTCAAAAGGTATGATGGTGATTTCATTATACTATTGCTCTATATTGATGATATATTGATTGTAGGTCAAGATATGTCCAAAATTGACAAGCTTAAGAAGGATTTAAGCAAATTATTTGTCATGAAGGATCTGGGAGTAGCACAACAAATTTTGGGGATGCACATATCTCATGACAGGAATGCGAAAAGGTTATGGTTGTCGTAGGAGACCTACATTAATAAAATACTAAAAAGATTCAAGATGGACAGAGCAAAACCAGTTGGTACTCCACTTACAGGACACTTCAAACTAAACTTCGAGCAATGTCCGAAAAGCGAGATGGAAAAAGAAGAAATGAGAAGAATTCCATATGTTTCAGTAGTCAGTAGTCTAATATATGCAATGGTATGTACTATACCAGATATAGCATATGAAGTCGGTGTTGTTAGTAGGTTCCTTGCAAATCTAGGTAAAGAGTATTGGGCTGCAGTTAAGTGGATATTAAGGTACCTAAGTGGAACTTCCAAAATAAGTATTTGTTTTACAGGAGGTAAGTCGGTACTAACATGTTACACTGATGCAGATATGGCCGGAGATATTGACTCAAGAAAGTCTACATCTGGTTATTTGATTACTTTTGCGAAGGGAGCTGTGTCTTGGCAATCCAAATTGCAAAAATGTGTTGCTTTGTCAACTACAGAGACTGAGTATATTACTATTACAGAACTTTGCAAAGAGATGTTATGGATGAAATATTTTTTGCAAGAACTAGGTATCTCACAAAATACCTATACAGTCTATTATGATAGTCAGAGTGCCATTCATCTCAGCAAAAATCCAAGTTTTATTCTAAATCCAAGCACATCGATGTGAGGTATCACTGGATTAGAAATATACTTGATGAAAAATTATTGCAGTTTGAGAAAATTCACACTGACAAAAATGGAGTATATATGATGACAAAAGGGTTATCTAGAGAGAAGTAGGATTTCTGTCGAAAGGTAGCCGGTATGGACTCTAAGTAGAGTTCTAGTTCATCCTCTTCTTTTTTGGGTTGGAGGGGGAGATTGTTAGAGTTAGTCAAACTCAAAAAATGGATTAGGTGAAAAATATGGTTAGGTGGCATGGTAGGTGGAATAGTGCCGGCAGGCGGAATAGTGCCGGTAGGCGGAATAGTGTCGATTGGTGAAATAGTGCTACAATGAAGCATATAAATAGGTGCCCTCATTTGCTTTCATTCCACACACCAAAAAATCACCAAAGCATCCATTCAAGAGAAGAGTGAAGAGAAGATAGAGAAAGGAAGAGAGGAGAGAAGAAGCTCAGTGTGCTTTTCGGGTGGTATCCATTACGGTGTTAGTCTAGTGCTTCTACTATAGACTACAGTTCTCTAATAAGGTTGGAGGTTTTTTTCGTGTTGGAAGTAACATTGTATCACTCTCTATTTTCTGTATATTCCCGAGTTCTCTGGACAAGCCTCGGAAGGTTGTACTATTTATCTGGAATAGTAGAATTCGCTCTCTGATTGACCCGTGGTTTTTCCCGTAAGGGTTTTCCACTTAAATATTGTGTGTCATCTGTGGCTTGTTGATTTACTTATACCTAACTTATTGTTTACATACAAGTCGGGATTTTTATTATTTTTTCCCAACAAATGGAGCTCTCTTTTTTTGTTGGAGAGGGTCTTAAAAAAGTTCTCCCTGGCTTATTGGCTTATTATGGTCGTTCTTGTTATCGATAGAAACAAATAAGGTAGAGTTCTTGTTATGATTTAGATAGTTTCTATTATGGTGTAATTGTAGGGCAAATAAAAATTTGAATTTATTGAAAGAGTTTTGTGAGGGATTTTTTTTTTAATTTTGGATGCATTTCCTATTAATAAAAATTATTGAAGTTAAATCTTAGTATGTGATTGTTCGTGTTTTGAAAACTTCTCCGATAATTCATTGGAAATGGGCATGGATTCACTCGAGTGTCGAGTTTCGAACCAAATCCCCAATTTCTATCATGAAAAATCCTTGTTTTTTCTTCACATACCCTAACATATCTTCTAAAACAAGTGAGAGTAATCCACACAGTATTACAAAAAAAAAAAAAAAAAAATTTGAGATAGATTCGATCTATTTTCTTATGTAGGTTTTCAAGTATTTTGCTATGGCCCATGGGCTAGGAATCCAACATGACAGTGTCTTGTTGGATCCAAATATTAATATATAGTTATCGGGTTACCCGGCCCATTGGCATTAGGGCTATTCTATTCAAGCTAGGGTTTTTAACGCGCCTCATTCGATCGAGCGAGAGAGAGGAAACGGCGAAGAGCCTCTCGATCCGATCCCAAATGGGTGTGAAATCAAAACTAAAAATCAATAAAAATCCCAACTTTAATTGATCTCCTTTTAACCTAATTTGATTTTTTTTTTCCTGTTCTTGTTCAGCAAGAATCAAGGTCCATGAGCTGCGGGGGAAGTCCAAGGCCGATCTCTTGAACCAGCTCAATGATCTCAAGGCGGAGCTCGCCCTCCTCCGCGTCGCCAAAGTCACCGGTGGCGCCCCCAACAAGCTCTCCAAGATGTAAGTAAAGTTTGAAGATTTGTTTTTGTTTTTTGTTTTTTTTTTTTTGGGATTTTTGGGGGTTGAGATGTAATTTAAGTGATTTGGATTCGATTGCAGCAAGGTTGTGAGGCTGGGGATCGCTCAGGTGCTGACGGTGATCTCGCAGAAGCAGAAGGCGGCTTTGAGGGAGGCGTACAAGAAGAAGAAGTTGTTGCCGCTGGATCTGAGGCCCAAGAAGACCCGCGCCATTAGGAGGAGGCTCACCAAGCATCAGGTATCAATTTCATCAATTTAGTGTCTTCTGCTTGAAAAACTGTTTGTATTTTTCTCTTGTCAAGAGTACTTGTTGAAGTTTGTATATGCAAATTTGTTAGCTTATTAGTAGTGATTACACTGTCAAAATGCTCGACAGTTAACTCTTATCTACTAGGTTTTATGCAAATGTTCTACCACCAGAAGCTAACTCTGTTGACATTAACATACTCGTTGCTAGTTTCTGATGTCGCATGCTGATGTGATTTCATTAGATGTTGTGGTTTAACAGAGTTTGGCTGGGTTTAGTTATGTGCATTTGCTTTTGCTGGCCGATAGAGAAATCACTTATGCTAAAATAGTTCTCTAAAATTGATCACACCATACAAACAATCCAATAGGTGATGTGAAACTAAATCTAAACTAAACCTAGATGTAAAATAGTTCTCTAATCTAACAATCATCAGTATGGTGAAGAGCTACTTATGCTTGGTCTCTTAGCTAACAGTTGGAGGAGCAACCCAATAGTGTAGTGTGATCAATTATGGATAAGAATGTAGTAGTAGAGAGTCTAATATTTCCCACCAGAGCCGTACAAATAGTTGCATGTATATATTTATCGTGTAATTAGATATTTTTGTCTGCCCATGTATATCCCAATTTGATTAGCTGATGCTATCCCAAAAGCCTGCCCACCAACCAATAATACCCTCTAGGGATGAACAAGTAGATATTGTTATTACCTTTTTTATATTTGTTTCCTTTTCCGTATATTAATACAAATATGGATATTGCTTGGATACTAAATTTTCTTACCATTTCTAACAAAACTGAATATGAATCGAGATTGGATTTCGATATTAAGCTGATATTATTGAGTATGACAATAGTTTTGAAATAAAAATGTTACCAAGTCTTAGTAACTATGTCTTTCTTAAATTCATTACAAACTGCTAAATCTACTTCTTTTTCTTTATATTGTCTTTGCTAGCCCTGACATTCGGATATTCAGATACGGTAAGCACTATCAATATTCACACCATATGTTATAACTAACTATGTACAAGATGATAAATCTGAATCAGCAACAGATGATTGGGGATATCTAGTTGATAAATTTCTTCAAACAACTGGAAGTTACAGATGTCATTGTTCTTCTTCAAGTCAATGAGCTTATCTAGAATAAGAATAAGTCACCAAGGATTATTACTTGTTACCAAGATATAAAAAGTTGTAAGAAATCTATTTTCATGGGATTGGTACATGAAACTTTTATTAATACCAATCACCCCGAAGAATATGAAGACATTCTGTCCCAGTATGCATTAGCAGGATAAGAGTTTATGCTACCAAATATAGAGCCAGTTTTTTCTTCCGCATATGGAGTATATGGGAAGAAAGAAGGTATTTGAAACTTTATCCTTCTGTTCAACTATGAGAATTGCATACTCAAAATTATATCCTTTCATGTACACAACTTCCAATTTTGGATGTTGACATAGAAATGAAGAAAGCAGCTAAATAATTTTTCTCAGAAGCTTATGAAAAGTCGGTGTCAGGGATACATGCTATTCAGATTGAGAGTAATATTCTTTTATATGATTATTTAGCCGCTTTTGAACCATCAGAAACTCGTATACCAAAAGTATTAGAGTTCCTGGCAAGTTTACAACTGAAAAAATAAGGCATGCTAGCCAAAGAAGAGTTTTACCAAGAATTGGAGGAAGTAAATGACAATGATATGGAAGATGACCGGGATATTAGAGCAGAGTAAGAAAGAGATGGAGAATTAGATGAAAATGCCATGCAAAATCTCATATGGATGAAGCATGGTGGACCTAGAGACAGACTGGTTGATGACAACTCAAGAGATTCTTCCTTATCAACTCAATAATTCAGCATGTATTATTGTACCTTATTTTATGAAAAGTAACTTTAGTAAAAGGTGATGATATAAAGTAGTTTTATGTACAGGTGATGTGATGTGAAATTATTCTTTCTTATCAAGAAGGAATCTTTCTATAAGAAATCAAAATTATAAATAAAGACAGAAGTAGAGGCAAAGGGGTATCGAACCTCACCTCTTTTCTTTTCCTTTCCATCATTTGCTTTCATATGTGAGTTTTCTTTGAGTTTTTTGAGTTTCTCTGTAAAGTTCTCTGTGAATAGTGTCGACGCAAGAGTGCCCTCGAGTTATCTAGATCTTGGTATCGTTTTGGCTCTTTTCTTTCCGGCACATACTACCTCTATATGTGTGGCTTTTAGCTAGAGTTAGGATGCAAGGACTCATCAGTTCACCACAGGCTTATGGAAGGGCTTCAGAGAGAGTGAGAGCACAGCCATGATTGTTCAAAAGCTGCTAAATAATCATATAAAAGAATATTACTCTCAATTTGAATAGCATGTGCCCCTGACAATGCCTTTTCATTAGTTTCTGAGAAAAATTTTTTAGCTGCTTTCTTCATTTCTATGTCAACATCTAAAATTGGGAGTTGTGTACATGGCTCTGAAGGGATATAATTTTAAGTATGCAATTTCCATAGTTGAACAGAAGGATAAAGTTTCAAATACCTTCTTTCTTCCGCATATACCACTCTTGTGCCGACACTATTCACAGAGAACTTTACAGAGAAACTCAAAAAACTCAAAGAAAACTCACAGATGAAAGCAAAAGATGGAAAGGAAAAGAAAAGAGGTGAGATTTGATGCCTTTTTGCCTCTACTTACGCCTTTATTTATAGTTCTGATTTGTCACAGAAAGATTCCTTCTTGATAAGAAGGAATAACTTTACATCACATCACCTGTACATAAATCTACTTGACATCATATCACATTTTACTAAAGTTACTTTTCATAAAGTAAGCTACAATAATGCAGGCTAAATTATTGAGTTAATAAGGAAGAATCTCCCGAGCTATTCTCAACCAGTCTGTCTCTGGGTCCACCATACTTCAATTCATCATGAGATTTTGCATGGCATCTTCATCTAATCCTCCATCTCTTTCTTACTCTGCTCTAATATCCCGGTCATCTTCCATATCATTGTCATTTACTTTCTCCAATTCTTAGTAAAACTCTTCTTTGGCTAGCATGCCTTGTTTTCCCAGTTGTAGGCTTGTCAGGAACTCTAATACTTTTGGTATACGAGTTTCTGATTGTTCAAATGCTGCTAAATAATCATATAAAAGAATATTACCCTCAATCTGAATAGCATGTGCCCTTGACACTGCCTTTTCATAAGTTTCTGAGAAAAATTCTTTAACTGTTTTCTTTATTTCTATGTTGTGTACATGGCTATGAAGGGATATAATTTTGAGTATGCAATTCTCATAGTTGAACAGAAGGATAAAGTTTCAAATACCTTCTTTCTTCCCATATACTCCATATGCGGAAGAAAAAACTGGCTTTATATTTGGTCGCATAAACTCTTATCCTGCTAATACATACAGAATGTTACATACAGAATGTCTTCATATTCTTCGGGGTGATTGATATTAATGAAAATTTCATGTACCAATCCTATGGAAATAAATTTCTTACAACTTTTTATATCTTGATAACAAGTAATAATTCTTGGTGACTTATTTTTGTTCCAGATAAGGTCATTGACTTGAAGAAGAGCAATGACATCTGTAACTTCCAGTTGTTTGAAGAAATTTGTCAACTGGATATCCCCAATCATCTGTTGTTGATTCAGATTTATCATCTTGTGCACAGTTAGTTCGACTTCTAACTGTCTTACTTTCTCTGTGTTGACCTGACATTGATCAAGTAATAAATAGAACTCCTGAATTGGAAGACTTACAAGATCAGAAATCTCCATGTCTTGTACTATTCTCCGCAAATGTTGTTCTTGAGAGACTCCCGAAAACCAATCTCCCATCCTCTGTGTTAAAGAGGAACTCTATGCAGTTATTGAGTAATTACAAAGCTCTTGGACAAGCTTTGTAATCTTTTGATTGTTCTCTCTCTTGATTGTAGTGTGAGAGCATAGAGATCACCATCTATTCAATCAATCCCGAACTACTGTGGCTGCAAAGGGCTTTGTTTGTTGTATCCTTCGTTGTGCTGCTAGAGCATTACTGTGTGGTGTAGTTGAGGGTCCAGCTTGGCTTGAAGAGCTTACTGGTAAAACAGTCATTCCCAAAGGTGGAAATGCTTTTCCTCCCATTTCTGGGGTATTCTCTCCCATTGCTGGGTAGTCTTCTGCTGTCCTCCCATTGCTGGGGTAGTCTTCTCCTTCTCCTTGGAAGGGTCTATTTTTGTCTTCTTGTTTGTCACAGGCTGCCATCCAACCTGGTCCTCTTGTGGTTGCTTGGCACTATCCGCTATCTGCTTAATCCTTTTTAACTTTTCCTCATCCATGATGAGGCCTAGTCAAAAGATCTGCAAGTAAAGTAGTGTAGTCAGCAATATACTTAACATCATATTTATAAATTTTCAGATATAATGCTATTCTAATTCTTCTAATATTTTCTTCATGATTATTAATAGTTCTTTTCTTTAGGAATTGTATTACAGCTTTATTATTAGTTTCTATTATAAAATTTCTATGAAGTAAATATATTTTTAAACTTTTTATTGCAAGTTTAATTGCTAATAATTCTTTATCATAAGTTGAATATTTTTGCTTTGGCTTTGAAAATTTTCCTGAAGTATAAGCTACTATTTCCTTTTGTTTTGCAATTAAAATTCCTGCCCATAACATATCCGATGCATCTGTTTGGAGTGTCACTAATTCTGTCTCTTGAGGAAAATATAATATGGGTTGTTTTGTAACTAATTGTTTAATTGTTTCAATTTCTTTTTCTTCACTTGGAGATAATTTAATAGAAATTTTTTCTGTATTCCAACGTCTAGGTTGTTCACCCGTTTCTAATCTATATTTTGCTTGTTCTTCTGTTAATTTTTATTGTAGAATTTTTACTAATTCCGATAAATTAGGAATAAACTTTCCTCCATAGTTTAATAATTCCAGAAAACTTTGTAATTGTTTTAATGTAGTAAATGTTTTAGGGAAATTCTTTAATTTTGTATATATATACTATTGTAATTTTATTTGTCCTTTTATATATTTTCCTGGAAATTCCACTTCCTTTTTGCATAGAACAATTTTCTTTGGGCTAAGAATATTTCCATTATCAAGAAGTAATTGAGATACATGTAGTAAGTATTTCTTATATTCTTCTAAGGATTGTGAAAATACTAAAATATCATCAATATAAACTACTATATATGATAAATGTCCGAATATTGAGTTTATCCATTTTTGAAATACTTGAGAAGTATTTTTTAATCCAAATGGCATGACTAACCATTCATAGTGTCCTTGAGGGCAATTAAATGCAGTTAATTCTATAGTATTTTTATTTGCCAATTTTATTTGCCAGAAACCAGACTTAGCATCAAATTTACTATAATATTTTGTTCCTTGAATTTGTTTAATTAAATGTTCTGCAGAAGGTATAAAATATCCATCGAATTTAGTATAACTATTTAGTTTTCGGTAATTTATTACCATTCTTGCTTTTCCTCTTTTTTGTTCTGCATGATTTCTTACCATGAATGCTGGTGATGAATGTGGACTCATACTAGATTGTATTAATTTTAAATCTAGTAGTTCTTTAATTTGATCCGCAAATTCTTTTTTATCCATTGGTGATACCATTATGCTGTTAACTCTTACTTTAGTATTTTTATATTGTTCTAATAATTCTAAAGAACAATATCTTGGGGCTTTATCAAAATATAACAAATGATTATTTGTATATAAAGGTTCTAAGATACTATGAATAACCTTTTCCAAATCGGGATGTAATTTGGACTGGATATGTATAGATAGGAGGTTGGGTAATTTGGTCAATTAATTGGACAGGTTATAGGAAGCATCTTATTATAATCCCTGTTGCTGAGTTTGTTCTCAAGGTAACATATTTGAAACATTGTTGCATTGGACCCCTTGGACGTCTATGCTATTTAATCGACGGTGTGTTTTTATTTCATTAGTTATATTGTTGTGCACTTTCTTTTCATGCATTCATAAGAAAAATGAACAATAAGAACATGTTACAAGTATAAATATCACAGAAAAATTAGAGCAAGTATGTGTTTTTTCCGATTATAGTAATTTGAATGAAATCGCTACTGTGCGTGGTGGGTTTGATTGTTCTGATATAGGAGCATGTGTTTCCATCTGGTCTCTCTCCATTTAGATCCATTCATAATTATAATACTTGCATAGCATCACTGATATGCAGTGTGTGTTCCTCTGATATAAAACTTCTCTTATGAATTCCATGATATCGCTATGTTTGCTTTTGTTTGTGCGTTTTTGCATGCGTGTTGTTTTTCTGGTTTCTATTTTATTAAAGTTACTATAATCTATGTTTGAAATGTCAAAGATGATATTTTTATGGTCATCGTTTTTGTATTTATTTGAATATTTCTTTATGGGGTTTCTGAATGAGGCTCTTGACTGGGTTAGTTAGTTCAATATTTAATCAATATAACAGTCAAATTTTAATAACCCTGAATGAGAATGGCATAACTGAAATCTGTTGGAATATCGCTAACCTGGCCTAACTAAACTCTGGATGGATTATTGCTAACCAGACCATAATCTATTGGGTTGAAAAGGGTTCTAAAACCCATGTGTAATTCATGTGATGGTTAGATGGATCCTCCTTTACGCAGTGAAGATAACCTTTTATGTCATTGCTAACATGTCCTTTATATCTCTAGGTATCATTAAGCACTTAGATGTAGTTTCACCTATGCCTAACCACTCTCCTTATGAACGAAGAAGGTTCGTGACATCATGTCATTCTAATTTCATTCTTGGAACGATATGCTTTTCTTTATGACAAGCTTTCCACCGTAAGGAATATTGGTGATTGCTTCCAATGTTCTGACATCTGTACTGTTATAAAATTAGTTGCTAGGGGTTTTTTCCTGCTCCCTTTCTTACTTCTGAATTTTGTATGTGTTGCATGTTGTGGTCTGTTTTCTACCCTCGTTCAACTTGTACACCTCCTCTAACTTCCTTTCCTGTTTGCTGCACAGTTGTCATTGAAGACGGAGCGTGAGAAAAAGAGGGAGATGTATTTTCCCAAGAGGAAGTATGCCATCAAGGCATAAATGGAGTAGTTTTGGTTGTTTTCTCATATTAATGAGAGCTACTTAGGTTCGAGTTTATTTTGTTAATTAGGCCCGTGTTTAGTGGGTTTTTGAAGTATTAAGCTTTTGCACTTCATATCGACTACCCTTGGATGACTTCATGTGTTGTATGCTTACAGTTAGCCTTTTATTTCCATGTTTCTGAGACTGTTCAGTTGTGATGGTAAGTTTACTTCACCAGTTTCAGATTGTATCCATTTTCGGTCTGTCATCTGTCATTGATCGAGGAGCGAATCAAAATTGTAAGACTGCATGGAATTTTTGAGACGACTTCAAAGTTTTAATTTAACTTAAATAAGTAACATTTTTTTTTTTTTTTTCTGGATACATCTCTAGATCACTAACATGATTTCTATCATTTGTTGAATGGCTTGTGGTGTTTTAGTTGAAGATGACATGGTGAAACAATTTTATTTATGGCAATTGTTTCGTCTCTGATTGTCAAGGGGTTAAAATTGGGTGCATCTTTTTTCTGTTATTTTTTCGACTCTACGAAAGTGTCTCAAATATGTCCATCTTTGCAATGTACAATTGTGTGTTCTGAGCTGTAAGGTGGCCAAACAATCAAAGCGTGGAATCAAAGCGTGCTTCCAATAAGGGAGCCGAACAATCAAAGCATGCTTCCAATAAGGGAACAATCCGTTGTTATTTGGGTTATATGATTGGAGTTCATCCAGTCCTGATGTTTTGAGAAGGGTTCGTAAGGTGGCCGAACAATCAAAGCGAGCTTCCAATAAGGGCTGTATCAGTGCAGCTCTCTAGCATAGGATGGCAACGACTTGAGGAGTTCATCTCGCCAAATGAAATCCTATGGGTGCTTCGGTCTCGTAAACCAAGCGTTTGCAAACTACATTAATATACCACTTCAATAAAACATTTCGATTGCCGCAGCCCACACTAGTAAATGATTTTATTGCATTTTTCATGGCCTCCTGGCCCTAATTGGCTATGTATTTTGTTGGATATATATCTCAGCACCGCAAAACTATTAAATCTTTAACCCGATGTTACTGTGTTTTACCTTGCAGGGAGTGTAACATTTCATTTATGTATGGGTATCACGATTTTAGTAATTATCTTAAGCAGAGTCAACATGCAGTCCGTTGTAGTCTAGTTGGTTAGGATACTCGGCTCTCATCCGAGAGACCCGGGTTCAAGTCCCGGCAACGGAATTTTATTTTTATATTATCAAAACGATATCATTTGAAAAGAATGAAATTTTCTCTAAAAACAAAATGAAAATAAAAAAAACCTGATCGTCGAACCCAGCACCCTCTGATCCAAAGTCACACGCTGATCGACTGCGTAATACGGTCCCATTGCTTTTAAAGCTCCATTTATGTGTGACAATAATCTTTTTATATATATACAGAGAGAGAAATAGAGAGAGAAATAAAAATGATTTGAACTGCAATTAATTTCTACTATCTCCAATAATTTAAAAAAATTTTTTTTTTTTGGATTATGATCTCGATCCCCTAGGGTTCACTCATACCAAATTTCTTGGGTTTTAGTTTTGATTTGGATCCATCAAGTTAACACAAAATTAACGGTTTTCAATGAATAAAACATTTTGTATGTACTTGATGAAAAAGTAAATAAACTCCAAAATTTATGAAATTTAATCTGAAAGAAATTAAGCATGTAGAGATAGTAATTGTAAAAAAAATTGAAGAAAAATAATTTGATCATTATAGTTTTGCCGCTAGCTCACGTAATTTTTCCTGTGCAGGCAACTCACCTACAGTAAAAAATAAATAAATAAATATATATATATATATATATATATATATATATATATATATATATATATATATATATATATATATATATATATAATCCGAGAACCTAATAGATGTTATGCCTGCAAATAAATAAATAAATAAATAAATCTGGGTACAAACAAAACTAGTTCCGTAGTATTAGTCACAGTGTAGGCAGTCGTGTAGGCTATCACAAAACAAACCCAACAAACATTGTTCTCTCAAAAATATTGGCTACGCATTAATACAATCTAGGATCCAATGTACATGCAATCCGCCTAATTGGGCCTTGTCGGCTTCTCTTTGGATCCGACCTGTTTTCGTTTTTTTTGGTCCATGCCAGTACTCACATGGGAGAAGTGTGCCACGTGGCGCACGGGTGGCATTTCGATCCGCACAAAGGCGACTACACGGAGGAATTTTCTAGATGGGTACAGTTGTTTTTTTTTTTTTTTTTTCCTAGTGAGCACTTTTTTCCAGTGAGCACACACACTTTTTTGAAAAGAGATGATTTTTCTAGTGAGCACATAAATATTTCCAAACTATCCTCCCATCTCTTCTTCCTCTCTCCTCCCAGCCCACCCTCTCCCTCATCTCTTGCTCCTGACCCGCCTCCTTCCCCAACCTCCCCCTCCCCTCTCCTCTTCAATCTCTGCTCCTAACTCCACCTCCTCCCTTCTCCCGCCCTAATCCTCTCCATCCGCCCCCCTGTTCCTCCCCCTCCCCCTCCCCCTCCCCCTCCCTCTGGTTCCTCCTCCACCCCTCCTACCCCCGCCCCCGCCCCCGCCCCCGCCCCCTCCCCCTCTCTACCCCTACCAACCCTCGACTCCGTTTCCTGCTTCCTCGGTCCCTCCCTCTATCTCTTTGGCGGATTCCACTCCGGTCTCCTCTTCCACTCCGTCGCAAGGGTGGTTTAAAAGGAGAGAAATTAGTAGTTTATTTGATTTAAATGTAAAAATAAAATCCTAATTTTTTGTGTTAATTTTAGCATTTTGATTTAGGAAAAAAATTTGAAAATGAATGTTGAAAATGAGAGTTGATAAGAGTAAATTTTCTGGTCCCTTGATCCGGTCTATCCAGCCAGGATCAGGCCCAGTCATGATGGACTGTTAGTCCAGATGGATGGACCTGATCCGACCTGGCTAGCTCGGATCATGGGGCCAGCGGCTGGCCCATCCATTCGGACTAACAGTTCCGAATGACTGGAAGGATGAAGGAGGGACAATTTTGACCAAGAATGTTGATAACAAAACAATAAATAAAAGAAAGATTCTAGCGTGGGCTAACTGCGAAAAAGAAAAAACTGTGTACATCTAGAAATTTCTCCACACGGTGATGGTCAACGGACCGCGTTTAATTCGCTACGGTGCGAGTCTTGCACACCAATGCTATTAAATATATAAAGGGCGTATTTTTATTTTCACACACGAGCTTGGATGTAGATGTGAAGGCGGTCGTGTCGGAAGCTTTTCAAAAACAACCCTTGCTTTTCTGAAATTATTAAGAGGCTCATTGGCTCCGGAGTATGCGAAAGTCACAACGCTTGACTTTGACTCAATACATTCTAGATGAGGGGTGTTGGAGATAAAAAATTTCAAAATAAAGAAAAGAAGGTAAATAGATTCACAGAATACAGAGATAAGTCCACAACCTCGCGTCGGCCAGATATTAGCTCCGTATCAGAGTAAAACGCAAAACTAAATCCATAACTCCGCGTTCAGAGTACTTAACTCCACTGGACAGGATCTCAGAATCTTAAATTGATTATAATTGAGATTTGGGCTTATCCAATGTCCGAATTGAGTCCAACCGGAATCAAAAATCAAGAGACTTAAATCAAAATCAAATATTTGATTAAAATTCTTGATGAATATAAAGAATTTTTATTCCTATACCTATGGAAACTCTCATAACCAACTAAAGTTTATAAATAGCCTCTTTGAGGAAACTTTAGGGGTCTTTGAAAATTCAAGTTACGCACGAGATGCTTGAATTCATAGAGATCAACAGAGAGAGAGAAAGTAGGGCCGACTATTATCTTCTTTAAAGAGAGATCTTCACGCCGGATCGTCTACATATTCTACTAATTAGATCTCATCGCCACATTAGAAACCACTTTTTATTGTAAAATAGAGCAATAAAATATAAATCCTCTCGTTTGTTTTTCTATTGTTCCTCTTTCGCTGTAATCATCGTAATCAATGGAAGAAAGTAAGAATTTTGCGATGAACAAACTGGTGATTACAGTGGGAGATATCTCTTTTACTGAACAATATATCGTGGCGTAATCCGACTTGAAAAAAACTGGATCGGTCGTGGACGTGTTTGTCGTTGAGATCGACCAGTAGAGGTATGAAGAATATGTCTCTTTTGGATCGGGTGATCTGACTGAAATGCGGCGCTATCATCGCGTGATCTCTAAAACCTGTAAATCGGATAATAAAGAATTCTCCGTTAATCGGGGATCCTTTGAGTCTGCGGCTATAGAGCCATCGTTTGAATAGAAAACTCTAAGGGAGAATACTGTTCATACTGCTGAACAGATTCAAGAGACTGGTTTTACCAGATCTCAACTCTGAAATCAGAATCATCGAGCAAGACGAAGAGTCCTCAAACCTCTCGTAAAACGCGAGGCTGAGGCCGAGACAAAATGCGAGGCTATACCTTGCGAAATAGATTGCGTTAATCGCAAGACCAGTAAAAATCACATAAAACACGAAGCTGACTGTAAGCCAGTATGTGAAGAAGTCTCCACGCGAGACTACAGATCTTGGACATGAAAATAGAAAAATTGACAACACTCGCGTAAAATGCGAGGTTAATCTCGGAGGCAAGCCAGTGTGTGAAGGAGTCTCTCCACGCGAGGCTGCTGAACTTGACTATGAAACTGGTAGAAGTGCCAGAACTCGCGTAAAATGCGAAGTCAATTATAAAGATAAGCTAGCGTGCGATGAAAATTCTCCACGCAAGTCTATTAAGCTTAAACAAAAACTTGAGTTAAGCCTTAAACGTGAAATTAAGGATTCTTGCATAAATCACGAGGTTATGCCAGCGTGCGAGAATGCTCCCCCACGCGAGGGTAAACAGCCAACAGAAGATAAATTTCTTCAAAAATGCAAAGTCAGTGTAAAATACGAGGCTAGCGTACGCAAAACTATGGTTCAACCTCGCGTGGAAGTTTTGAAACGCAAAGCTAACACACAGCTCCGCGTCAAAATGCCAGTATACAGAATTAATACTAATAAGCAATCTGTCGAGCAGCAATACAATGCCACTGGCCTTGGAGAGTTTCAACAGGTACCTAGGTTTCTCCTACAACCGAGTGGGTCCTACGCCCAAAACATAAGTAAAGATTCTCCATCTTCTAAAATCCTTGACCTTAAAGATTATTTGACAAATAAAAAGAAAATGACTCAAATTCAGTCACATTCGACATGTTACTATGAACAAATAATATCAGCTGTATTGAATAATTACTGTTGTATTAAAAAAAAAATATTTGTATTTGACAGAATAACTGAGTCTGAACAAAATACTCCAAAAGGGAAAAAATAGTCTTAAGTACAAAATCAAAGAGAAAGAATTAAAGGTGGTGACCTCAAACATGGTGAGCAAAGGTAAGAAAATCCAAGAAAAAGACTGGGGGTCAGACGCAGACAATGAGAAACCTCATCATTTTATCCGACTCAAGAGGGGAGTCGTTGCCCCTCGAAATTATAAGAAACTTATAATGGGCTCATAGATTATGACAGTGACAATTCAGTCATAACTTCTCCGCAGTCATATACTTCTTCTCGACGAAGAAAATTGGTATCGCACATGGTGGACAGGTCTGATGACGTTGATCAGAGGTTTGAAGTTCAAGAGCAAATGATTCGAAACCAACAAAAGACTATCGATGACCTCAAGGCAATACTCTTGAAAGTGGTCGAGAATACTTAGAAAATAGTCGAAGATAAGCCTAAATCCTCCTCGGAACCACCACCCAAAACAAATTAGGAACCACCACCCAAGACAAATGAAGAAATAGAAAATAAAGAAGAAAAATCTTATTCAGTGCATGAAAAATACGATAAGTTTTTCTTCAATGATCCTCATGAAGAGAAGATGGAGAAGTTACAGAGGCAATTTGATGCATTGATGCAGAAAAATGAACTGAAGGAATCAGGGGTTTTAAGATCATACCTGCTGGAGGGAGCCTTCGTCCCTTATCCCAAAAAGTACAACCCCCAAATTAGAATCATATGATGGGAAGAAGTTTCCAAGTTAGCACATATATTATTTTTTGTCGCAGACTGGTCATTTAATGGGAAACGATCTCATAATGACCAAAATATTCGTAAGTATCCTGCGAGAGCCTGCTTTTAAATGGTTTATGCAGTTGCCCCTGGGACCATTAATATTTGGTATGATGTGGAGAAACAGTTCTTAGCACATTTCTTTGAGGATGATACAGAATATTGGTTCATTCTCTCCTTGCAATGAAATAGGGGGAAGAAGATACGGTAAAAAACTTCATAGAATGCTTTCGGAAAAAGTCAGTGCAATGCCGACACGGTATGACCCAAGAAACACTGGTGGAAATCTGTAAGCATAACTTCAAAATCAGCATGCTGATAAGAATGAGAGCTGTAGAGTTCAAAACATGGAAAGACATGCTGAAACAAGGAGAGTAGGCGGAAGATATAATCCGCCGGATTAAGGAATCTTGTGGTACGAGAAACTCTATAAATAACAGGCTATATCTAAAGAATCCTAAAAACAAAGGGAATGCTATAATGACGTCAGATGCAAATCCGAATCTGAGACCCCAAAATTCAAGAGGCACGGGCCCAAATAAGCTCCAACTTGAAGGGACGTACTCATTCAAGACAGAGCAAATTGATACTCTGTTTCACTTCCTCAATGAAAAAGAGATGTTAAGATTTTCAGAGAACCAGAAGTCAGAAAATGCAGGAAAGACCAATGATCCTAATTAATGTTTGTTTCACCAAAATATTGGGCATTCAACCAAGGATTCTACTCTCTCAAGATTCAAATCCAAGTATTAATAGAAACCGGTGTCCTTTAGCTTAAAGAAGAACAGAAAAAGGTTTATGTAAATATGACAACTCTGGTCATAGAAACCAATGAGTTCCCTACCAGAGCGACCCCTGTACCAGTAGGAAAACTAATATTAATCAACCATGATCTCCATAAAATGAAGCAGAAGGGACTCTTCTCGGTTTTAACTGAAAAAAGAGAAACTATGGGGGTACACTCAGACTTGCTGAAAAACGAACAATCGACTTGTTCATCTAATTGTTCGCCATAAAAATTGCAAGCTCTTTATATCGAAGTCTTTCCAATAAAAGATTACAATCCAATGGTTTCCCGTTTACAGAAGATGAGGAAGATAAATTTCCTCTTTGTTTAAAGCTGGGTTTTGATGTAGTTATGGAGGACGATCCTGCTCTCCGTTGACACTCCGTACAATCTCTCTCAGTTGGCTAGAGGAAAAAGAAAGTCTCTCGACACAAGGGGTAACTCTTAGGAGAAGATATCCATTTGTGTCCGTTTGTGTCCTTTTTTCTCTCTTTCGCTCCCCCGCCTTTTATAGGGGTTTTAGAGTAACGTCCCGCCATATTTGCTCGACCGTTAGCTCCCACTACTCGAGATGTGCCATCATATTCGTTAGGCGGTTGCTCCCACGATCGAAGTAATGCCGCTGCATTCGTTAGGGTCGCGAACTGTCTTTTCGGAAGGGACACGTCTCTGTATTAGGGGCGCGAGCCTTCATTTTGGAGTAGAAAACGACTCTGTGTTAGGGTCGCAAACTTTCGCTTCGAAAGAGACACGTCTCTATATTAGGGGCGCGAGTCTTCATTTTGGAGTAGAAAACGACTCTGTGTTAGGGTCGCGAACTTTCACCTTTTTTTTTAGAAGAGAACGACTCTATGTTAGGGTCGCAAACTTTAATTTCTTAGGGATTGCGACTCTGTATTAGGGATCACGAACTTTCACTTTTGTGGTTGCGGAAAGATTATGTGATCTCTGTATTAAGGATCAAGATCAGAGCTTGGTATGAGTTCCACCTTCGGAAAGGACACGTCTCTATATTAGGGGCGCGAGCCTTCATTTTGGAGTAGAAAACGACTCTGTGTTAAGGTCGCGAACTATCTTTTCGGAAGGGACACGTCTCTGTATTAGGAGCGCGAGCCTTCATTTTGGAGTAGAAAACTACTCTGTGTTAGGGTCGCGAACTGTCTTTTCGGAAGGGACACGTCTCTGTATTAGGGGTGCGAGCCTTCATTTTGGAGTAGAAAACGACTCTGTGTTAGAGTCGCGAACTATCTTTTCGGAAGGGACACGTCTCTGTATTAGGGGTGCGAGCCTTCATTTTGGATTAGAAAACGACTCTGCATTAGGGTCGCGAACTTTCACCCCTTTTTTTTAAGAAGAGAACGACTATGTGTTAGGGTCACAAACTTTAATTTCTGAGGGATCACGACTCTGTATTAGGGATCGCGAATTTTCACTTTTGTGGTTGCGGAAAGGCCGGAAGACGGTTGCTTTCTACGGCGTAAGAATTGAGACGTTCTCTGAGCCGCATTAAATGAAAAGGTACCCATGAGATTCGGGCCAGATATCACGTCTTTCCAGAGATCTCGACCGTCAAATCATCTGCTACATAACCTCCACTTTATGAGGGAGGCTACTCTTATCTCAAGAAATTTGAAATCCTAGTTCTTCGTTAGAGCTCCTCAAACTTCTCGTCTTCAATCTCCTATAGCTTTCGATTCTCTGTGCAAAGGATTTTTTCAATCTGCAAAAGATACTGAAGAAAGCTTCTTCCTCCGATACTGCTGCCGGTGGTCATCAAGATTCTCAAGCAACTTCTAGTTCAATAGTGTTTCGGCAGGAACCCTTGATTGGAGGTAATAATAAAAAAAACTTTCGAAAGGCAGTCCCTTTCTTATTATTTTTTTTTCTTATTTTGAATCTGAATGTCTCTTGTAGTTGATTATACCTTGAATCCTTGGCCTAAGGATCATTATTTCGGATACTCAGATGGCTATGATGGGAAGAAAGAGTTCAGATTTGGTCATATCTTCCCACATTGTACAACATCAGATAGCCAAGAGAGAGAAGGCAAAATTCTCCATCTTTCTCGCTCAACATTACGAGAACTGATAACTAATGCACCTTTCGACGGAGATGATCGGTCTCCGCTACGCACCCACCTTTTTATTTGGGAACCATGTTTCAGTGCCCGATAGCGGTTTGGAAGATAGAGATTACAAGTGGTTTCGTTAAGTTGAAAGTCGCTACTTGTTTCTCCCCAATATGGAGAGGTCTTATCCGTTCTTATTCTTTCAATCCCTTTCCGTGCCCAGACGAATGGACTGACACATAAACAGACCGCAAGACAGCATCTTGTTGGAGGGTTTCAATACTCAAGGTGTTTTTCCTCGTAGTACTGGAAAACACTTTTGTGGATTGCTTCCGGAATTGCTCAAATATGACCTCCCCAGAGGCGAGATTCCCATAATCGCACAGACTTTTCTGCACCGATTCACCAATGCACAAGGGGAGTTTCCTGTTCAGGATTTTCATCCCCCTGGATGGGTTCACTTCTCTTCAAAAGGAGAATGGGCAGTCTTGACTGACTTTTTCCTGAAGACTTTCAGAGATCAGTTTCATTACGCAGGGCTACATCGTGCTATCAGGGCAGTTCCAGTACGGCATTCCCGCTAGCAGATTCCATTTTTTTGCTTTATTGGAACTGTACAATCCTGATACTTGCACAATCTTTTGCCCTCGAGGTGAACTGGGTTTTGCCCTTCACGAGATGTATGAAGTTTCAGGCTTGCCTATGGGAGACATCCCATATGAAGAGTACGTCCCTACTGGGGAAGAACTCCACCTGCTGAAAACCCGGGACCCTTTGATCTATAATACTTACTGGGAGTTGCTTTGCCATTATCATATTTGCACCCATACATCCGGCACCCGCAGTTTGAAGCCAAAGAAGTGGCTACAATATTTTCTGCCCAATTTTTCTAGGAGTAATCCAAACTTTACTCGCCTTCCTCCAGTTTCTGAAAAGGAATTTGAGAGAAGAATCGCCAGTTTCGGGACAGATGCTTATGTCGCTGAATCTGACGAGGACATCTTCAAGGCTGGAACGTCCTTTGAAAGTTTTCACTATCAGGCCCTCCAGCCTTTGTCTGATCCTGCCTTCTTGGCGGGCTATTTGATGGTATGACTGAAGAAGTGTGTTATTCCTTCGCAGGAAAACATACCCATTATGGCCGTATACCCAGCCGTCCTACTAGCATTTGGTAGGCGGCTCAGTTTGTTGCCCGCGATGGTTTGCAGCATCCAAAGCGGACTAAGGAGATTATCTGATAAATTCTGCAATGTGAAGGAGCAAAGGAAGAAAGGAGATCCGGTCATTAATACTCCTAATCCACATGTAGAACTCCCTTATACTTATTTGATGGCTCGGCTGGTTCTACATTGCCCCACTTTGATGAGTCCTACTGATTCGCAGATAAACTTAAGTGCTCCCAAAGTGCAGCGCTATGAGAGGTCACAATGGAAAGGGGTTACATGGCCGCGATCCGCCTTCGTCATTTCTTAACTTTTGAGTTGTTCAGATATTTTCCGTTCTTCCTAAATGTCGGGTACGGGGAGGAATTCGCGGATACTGCTGGTGCCGATAAATTTACTATTTTTTCCTCGGGATGCTTCTGGTGGCTGATAAACATCTGTCCAGGACATCTGATTTTTCGTTTGGGGAACCATTGCTGCATAGAGCCTTACTACGTGAGTCGTTTCGCTCGACAGTTCGGGTATGATCAGTTTTATGTTGGTAATCCCAATAGAGGGATAAGTTTCGTTGGGAATGCTCTTGAGGGAGCTCGAGTTTGGTTTTACTTCGTCGCATGTGGAACTCAGGCCAGATTTGATCTTCCGCTCAAGACCCCAAATTTGAGTATGAGCTTCAGTTTCTGTAAGTGGTTCGCAGATGCTAATTCCGCTCCCCAGAATTTCAACATAAATCATACCAGTCTGCAGGAGATCAGATCTTGGTATGCTCAGAAGAAAAAGGCTGGCAGCATCAAAGTAGCAGGGTAATATGGCGATGAAGCTACATCCTCGATCCTGTACTTGTTGCAGAATCTGGAATACACTTGGTTCACAAACTGGGTCCGTTGTCATGAATTATTCTTCTGGGCACCCCGAAGCGATAAAGCACATGGTGCTTGATGAATTTGATAACAACTGACGACTTTACTTCGGTTAGGGAAATGACCTCAGTCCATTTTGAAAAGTAATCCGTCATAGCTAAAATGAATCAGTGTCCCCTTGTTGATGGTGGAGAAATTGGCCCTACGATGTCTATGCCCCATTGCTCAAATGGCCACGACGTGCCGTTGGGTGGAAATACTCCGGAGCTTGATGTATAAAGTCTGCATGTATTTGGTAGGCCCTATACTTCTTGGCGTAGTCAACAGCTTCTGTTATCATCTTAGGCCAATAATAACCCATCTTTCAGATTCTATCCCAGAGTTTCGGTCCTGGCTGATGTGCTCCGCAGATGCCAACATGAGCTTCTTCGAGTACCTTTTGAGCTTCGCGGTTGGAGAGACAGCGAAGTAAAATTCCGTCGTAAGATTTCCTATACAATGTCTGGAGTTCTACGTTGTAGTAGAACCGGACAACCCTTCTCTGAATTGCCCTGGCTTCTTTTGGACCTTCGGGTAATATACCGTAAAGGACATAGTTTATATAAGGAAAACGCCAATCCCTCGGTTCTAGGCTTGATTCGAAAGCGTCAGCTTCGTCTTCCTGTGGTTTCTTCATTTCTTCTTTGAGCTCGTCCTTTGGACAAAATAATTCTTTGCTTCCTACCGTAATTTGCCTTCTAGCATGCTTGGGCAAGGCTAATGTAGCAGCCAAGGAAGCTAGCGAATCTGCATAACTATTTCGGTGGATCTTTATGTGGCTGATATAGAAACCATCGAAACCATCGGCGATCTTGATCACCGCACGATAATACGGCAGGAGGTCTTCATGTTTGACCTCATACTCCCCTTTTACTTGATTCACAACAAGTTGAGAGTCCCCATATGCCTCCAAATGTTTGACCCCCAGTTGTTTGGCTATTTTTAAGCCGATTAAGAGAGCGTTATATTCCGATACATTGTTGGAGCACGAGCTTGTTAATGAGTAAGCTCGAGGAATGATGTGGTTGCGGGGAGAGACGAAAACAACTCCTACCCCCGCTGTCATTCTTCCCTCGGATCCCATCCAGGAGGCACCATCAAAGAAAAACTGCCATACACCCTTCGAGACTGTATTTGCCTCGGAAGACTTTCGCGAGTCATCCTTTTCTGGAATCAAGTTCCATTCTTCTAACTCTCCCGGGATTTGTTCGTATAACTTCGAGGATGCTGGGATTGGATGTTTGGCTAAGAAGTCGGCCACGACCTATCCTTTAATAGACTTCTGTGGGACAAAGTGCATATCATACTGTGATAGCAAAATAGTCCAATTGGATAGTCTTGAACTTAATAACCCGGGTTTAATCATTAGTATTCTCAGGGGGTTAACTCTCGATACAACGTGGATGGTTTGTCCAGCTAAGTAGTGCCGCATTTTCTGTATTTCGAATACCAAAGCTAGACATTCTTTTTCCACAGGATTATACCGGTGTTCTTCCCCGATCATCATTCTGCTGAGGTAGTAAATAGTTTGTTCATGGCCTGACTCATTCTTCTACGCTAGCAAAGCGCCCATGGAATGGTCCATAGCCCTTACATATAGCAAGAAAGGCATTCCCGAGACTGAGGATACAAGCACTGGTGACTTCGTGAGATATTGTTTGATTTCTTCAAAAGCCTTTTGGCATGCGTCATCCCAGACAAATGACACTCCTTTCCTCATTAATCTGGTGAAGGCCTGACATTTACCAGACAAATTTGATATAAACCTACAGATGTACGCAGCTGTTCGCCATAAAAATTGCACGCTCTTTATATCGAAGTCTTTGCAATAAAAGATTACAATCTAACGGTTTCCTGTTTACAGAAGATGAGGAAGGTAAACTTCCTCTTTGTTTAAGGCTGGGTTCCTATGTAGTTATGGAGGACGATCCTGCTCTCCGTTGACACTCCGTACAATCTCTCTCGGTTGGCTAAAGGAAAAAGAAAGGCTCTCGACTCTTGATCACAGAGGATAACTCTTAGGAGAAGAAATTCGCCTGTGTCTCCCTCTCTGTCTATCCTTCTCTGTCCGTGTCTGTCCGTGTCTCTTTCGCTCCCCCGCCTTTTATAGGGATTTTAGAGTAACGTCCCGCCATATTTGCTCGACCGTTAGCTCCCACTACTCGAGAAGTGCCATCATATTCGTTATGCAGTTGCTCTCACGATCAGAGTAATGCCGCTGCATTCGTTTGGCAGTTAGCCCCATGATCTGAGGTGGCAACTCTCCTGTTCGGGTCGGGTGACTTTGTATTAAAGCCCTACCCAAAAGTTATGGGTAGTCTCGCGAATCTCAACTTTAGATTCGCGAACCTGTTTTGTCGTCTGGATCGTGAACCTCAGTCTTTTAGATTCGCGGATCCGATGAGTTATGGGCTTCTGTCTCTGAATTCGTGGATCTGTTTAGTTTTCCAGAATTTTTCGTCGACAAAACCCCCTCCAAAGTTTCCAAAACTCTCATGATTCCTTGAGGAGTTTCGGAATACTTTGGATTTAATATTCTGTATTAGAATTTCCATTACATTTGCAGAAATCCTTGACTCTGTATTAGCGCCACTGCTGCTTTTTTGCCTTTGAAGGGACACGTCTCTGTATTTGGGGCGCAAGTCTTCATCTTGAAGTAGAAAACGACTCTGTATTAGGGTCGCGAACTGTCTTCTGAAGAGACACGTCTCTGTATTAGGGGCGCGAGTCTTCATTTTTGAATAGAAAACGACTATGTATTAGGGTCGCATATCTGTATTGTGAAGAAGAAGGTGACTCTGTGTTCGGGTCGCAAGTTTTTGCTTTGGAAGGGACACGTCTCTGTATTAGGGGTGCGAGCCTTCATTTTGGAGTAGAAAACGACTTTGTATTAGGGTCACGAACTTTCACTTTTTGAGAAGAAAGCGACTCTGTATTAGGGCTGCGAACTTTTGCTTTTTGGTTGCGGGAAGGCAGGAAGGCGGTTGTTTTCTACAGTGTAAGAATTGAGACGTTTTCTGAGCCGCATTAAATAAAAAGGTACCCGCGAGATTCGAGCAAGATATCACGTCTGTCCAGAGATTTCGACCGTCAAATCATCGGCTATATAACCTCCACTTTATGAGAGAGGCTACCCTTATCTCAAGAAATTTGAAATCTTAGTTCTTAATTAGAGCTCCTCAGACTTCTCGTCTTCAATCTCCCATAACTTTTGATTTGAAGGATTTTCTCAATCTACAAAAAATACCGAAGAAAGCTTCTTCCTCCGATGCTGCTGCCAGTGGTCGTCAAGATCCTCGAGCAACCTCCAGTTCAATAGTGGTTCGGCAGGAACCCTTGATTGGAGGTAATAAAGAAAACTTTCGAAAGACAATTCCTTTCTCATTTTTTTTAATCTTGAATTTGAATGTCTTTTGCAGTCGACTATGCCTTGAATCCTTGGCCTAAAGACCATTATTTCGGATACTTTGATGGTTATGATGAGAAGAAAGAGTTCAGATTTGTTCATGTCTTTCCACATTGTACAGCATCAGATAGCCAAGAGAGAGAAGGCAAAATTCTCCATCCTTCTCGCTATGTATTGCGAGAACTGATGACTACTGCACCTTTCGAGGGAGATGATCGATCTCCGCTACGCAAACCCGCCTTTTTGTTTGGGGACCATGTTTTAGTGTCCGATAGCGATTTGGAAGATTGAGATTACAAGTGGCTCCGTCAAGTTGAAGGTCGCTACTTGTTTCTCCCCAAGATGGAGAGGTCTTATCCGTTCTTATTCTTTCAATCCCTTTCCGTGCCCAGACGAATGGACTGACACATAAACAGGCCGCAAGACAGCGTCTTGTTGGGGGGCTTCAACGCTCAAGGTGCTTTCCCTCGTGGTAGTGGAAAATAATTTTGTGGATTGCTTCCGGAACTGCTTAAACATGATCTCCCTAGAGGTGAGGTTCCCATAATCGTGCAGACTTTCCTGCACCGATTTACCAATGCACAAGGAGAGTTTTCTGTTCAGGATTTTCGTCCCCCTGGTTGGGTTCACTGCTCTTCAAAAGGAGAGTGGGCAGTCTTGACTGATTTCTTCTTGAAAACCTTCGGGGATCAGTTTCATTACACGAGGCTGCACCGTGCTATCAGGGCTGTTCAGCATGGTATTCCTACTAGTAGATTTCATTTTTTTGCTTTACTGGAATTGTACAATTCTGATACTTGTACAGTATTTAGGCCTCGTGGTGAGTTGGGTTTTGCTTTTCATGAAATGTATGAAATTTCGGGCTTACCCATGGGAGACATCCCGTACGAAGAGTATGTTCCTACTGGGGAGGAACTACATCTGCTGAAAACTCAGGACCCTTTGGCCTACAATACTTATTGGGAGTTGCTCTGCCATTATTATATTTGCACCCATACATCCGACACCCGCAGTTTGAAGCCAAAGAAGTGACTGCAGTATTTTCTGTCCAATTTTTCTAAGGGTAACCTTAACTTTACTCGCATTCCTTCAGTTTCTGAAAAAGAAGTTGAGAGAAGAATCGTCAGTTTCGGGACAGATGCTTATGTTACTGAATCTGACGAGGATGTCTTCAAGGCTGGAACATCTTTTGAAAGTTTTCACTATCAGACCCTCCAGCCTTTGTCTGATCCTGCCTTCTTGGCGGGCTTTTTGATGGCATGGCTGAAAAAGTGTATTATTCTTTCGTAGGAAAATATACCCATCAGAGCTGTATACCCAGCCGTCCTACTGGCTCTTGGTAGGCGGCTCAGCTTGTTGCCCGCGATGGTCTGTAGCATCCAAAGCGGACTGAGGAGATTATCTGACAAATTTTGCAATGTGAAGAAGGAGCCAAGGAAGAAAGGAGATCTGGTCATTAAGACTCCCAATCCGCATGTAGAACTCTCTTATACTTATTTGATGGCTGGGCTGGTTCTACATTGTCCTACTTTGATGAGTCCTGCAGACTCGCAGATTGACTTAAGTACTCCCAAAGTGCAGCACTACGAGAGGTCGCAGTGGAAAGGGGGCTACATGGCCGCGATCCGCAAGACCCTTCGTCATTTCTCAACTTTCGAGTTGTTCAGATATTTTCCGTACTTCCCAAATGCCGGGTACGGGGAGGAATTCGCGGATATTGTTGGTGCCGACAAATTTACTGTTTTGTCCTCAGGGTGTTTCTGGTGGCTGATAAACATCCGTCCAGAACATCTAGTTCTTCGTTTGGGGAACCATTGCTGCCTAGAGCCTTACTACCCGAGTCGTTTTACTCGACAGTTCAGGTATGATCAGCTTTATATTGGTAATCCCAATAGAGAGTTAAGTTTTGTTGGGAATATTCTTGAGGGAGCTCGAGCTTGGTTTCACTTCGTCGCAGGTGGAACTCAGGCCCGATTTGATCTTCCGCTCAAGACCCCAAATTCGATTATGAGCTTCAGTTTCTGTAAGTGGTTCGCGGATGCTAATTCCGCTCCTCATGATTTCAATGTAAATCTTACTTGCTTGAGGGAGATCAGAGCCTGGTATGCTCAAAAGAAAAAGGCTGGCAACACCAAAGTAGCAGGGATGGAAGACTTTGGGGCAGAAAGCACTTCTGATGAGTTGGAACCGGTGACTCAACAAGGAAATGAGGACAAAAATGCACTGGCTTTATCGACTCAGCCTGCTTCTCCTACTGCTTCTCCTTTGCCAACTTTGAAGGAAACTTCTCTCCAACCGCAGTCTCCTCCAAAGAAGATTTCCCATAAGCGAAAGAGACTGAGGCGCCTCAGTGACTTACCTACCATTCCGCAGGGCATTGATCCGCAGGACATCACATCTGGGGTTGGTGCTGCTGCATCCAATTTGGTCTCCAAGACCCTCGCGGAGGAACCTGAGGAGGGTGAAGACGATTCATCTTTAACTCTGCGCTCCCTTAAGAGACGCCGAAGTCAAGGACCCGTTTTCCGTAGTGATCTTACTCTTGATACTCGCGAGGATCCCGCAACTCTCCTACACCAGGTTGTCACTGGAGTAGAGGCTTCTTCTGCTACACGGGAGGATCCTGCAGCTCTCATGCATCAAGCTGTTACTGGAGTAGAGGCTTCTTCTGCCACACGGGAGGATCCTGCAGCTCTCGTGCATCAAGCCTCCGCGGAGGGTGAGGTACAGGTAATTGGGTAAACCCGCTCCTCAGGTTCTCCAAAAGTAGCCCCTCCTTCAGAAAATCAGGGCGACTGGGAAGATGACTATGATGTTGACAGCGATGATCTTCTATCTTCAACCCCTCCGTCGAACCATGGTAAGTACGTCTATTTGAGCGAAGACCTTCGGACCGAGGTATACAGGCCTGAAGTGTTTGGACCTGAAGTGTACGGACCTGGAGAATCCAGTGTTTAACCTTTAGGTTTGCATCTTTTCTCTTTCAACAATTGTGTTATTATCAGCTAATGTCGTAACTCTTTTTTTTTTTTTTTATATATATTGGTTTTCTCCTTCTTTGCCAGACCCGGTTTCGACCCCAGACTTAGAGTGCATGGGTGCGAGGGTAACTCCGTTAGATGACACTATCGCGGAAGTTGACGCCGATGAAGTAACCATGGTTACAACTTCTATCGCTGGTACTATAGAAGTAGCAATTCCAGAGACTACTGCGTCCATGGTTTCGGCCATAGCTGCTCTGTCCGATACTTTGGTTCAAGATGTTGCAGCTGATAGTTCTGCCGAAGTTCTCAGAGGTCGCATTTCTCTTGATGTTGGCATTGTTGCCTCTATGCAGCAGAGTGTGGTTCAAACCGTCTCTGCCTCGACCAGTGTTGATCCCTCTCATACAGAGGTTGATGCTTTTGAGGTTGGTTTGCTGAAGGATACGGTGGAAACTTTCCTCCATTTCTTTTATCGTTGTATTGACAAGGTACTGAAGGGGGTTCCTTTTGTTTCACTCGCCAATGTTCTCAACATTTATTTAACTGGTATTGTTAGCATTGGTAGAGAGAATAGAGCTGCTCCTTTTAGGCTTATGGTAACTCAGCTTCAAAAGTATGCTGAATCCCTGTCAAAAGTCAGAAGTGCTGATAAGTCTGAGACAGTGAAAATCCTTTTCCAGAAGCTGAAGGAGGAACAACTTAAGTTCTAGAAGGAGACTCAGGAGAAGGCAAATGCTTGCAAAGCCTCCTTAGAAAATGGTCGATCAGACCGCGAGTCTCTAGTTCTTCAAGTGGAGGCCGTTGCTTCAATTGTTAAGGACCATGATCAGGCCATTGCTTGGACTCAAGAGACTATCGATAAGGCTCAAGCTTTCTTGGCCAAAATTATCAAGGAGCGCGATGAATCAATGAGGAACCTTGCCAACTTATTGCGCCAACGGGACAATACAACCAGAGATCTCCAGGCGATACAAGTTGAATTGAACGTAGCGCTACTGGGAATAGGTTCCACTGGAGGTTGCTGCAATGCAGATTGTTATCGCTAGTGACGAGGAATTGCATCGTCAAGCCACTGTTCAAGCTTATGAGACCATTCAACAAGACATTGACGATGTGGAGGAGAAAATAAAAGCCCTTTTGAATCGTTGAACTGTAAAACTTTGTATACACCTGTTTTAGTTCTTTTTTTGTAAAAATTCCCTTGTCGTTTATAAAGAACCTGATTTTGGTCTTCTAAGGTACGGTTCTGACCTGCCATCTGTTGTCTGAAGTTTGCGAACCACCGTAAGACTCTGGTATCTGTATATCTGTTTACGCGACTTTCTTAAATCACGTGAAGTTTAGGGGTTTGCGGATTAACACGATTCATATTTAACCCGCGACCTTGGTTCCGGAATTTTGGTTCGCGATGCTTTGTCTGGAGGTTTGCGGAATAGACCGTAGATTCTTTCAGAATTTGTAGAGACTTCTGCGAGTCTCAGGATGAAGCCGTCGGGTGTGGAATTCCAAGTATTGCATGTCTTTATTAATGACGAGATCTCTGAGCTACGATATCTAAGCGTCCCATGCAACAACAATAAATTATGTTGAGATCTGAACTGAAAATCTTGACCGAAGATTTTGGTTTTATCTCTTCTAAACTGGAGATCACAGTTACCAGATCGTCTACATAAGACACATGATCTCTTCAATGGAAGATCATTCAGCCGTGAGAAAATTTCTTCCTGACTCTTCTCTTTCTTCCTTTTGTAGCCGATCTATCAGTGCAGCCATATTTTCTTCTTCTTTAATCGAAGTGATGGATAAGAATTGACATGTCACAAGACCTCCAGACTGCATCAATCCAGCGGGGTGTCTCACCGAAAAGGTCCTTCTGACCGTAGTCATTTTCCTTAATTAAGGTAAATCTCTTTTTCTGATTCATATCCTCCTCTTCCCTCTTTTTCTTCCCCTCTTTTTTTTTAACAGGGATTTAACTCGGCTGTAGGAGATAACCATAGTCATTCTCCTTAACAATGGCTCAAACCCAATGAGCTCGTAATTGCTTCCAATGCCTAAAGGGACTTGGAAGGTCTCATGTATCTTTCATGAGAGAAAAGATTTCAGGTCTGGGGTATTATTTTTCTTCTTTCCTAGTATCCCACAAGGTTGGGATACTAATGACCAGGACCTTGAATTTGCACAACTCGTCAGTTGTATATCTGGGGTTAGCATTTGGTATCTCAGTTTTGAACTAATTAAGTTACTGGCATCATCACTGGGGGAACCAACCAGGAGGTCTCTGATTGTGGTCGGAAAGAAGAAACAAGATTATACCTTTTAAACCGTCCTTAAAAGGAGGCTACAAGAGCAAATTAGAAGTGGAGGCCATGGAGCAAACTTTTTGATCTGAATCATGTCGAAAGAGATGGTTACAGAAGCAAGTCTGTCATTCCAGAAGAAGAACATGTAGAAGCAAACTTTTTTATCTGAACCATGATGAAAGAGAAGGTTACAGAAGCAAGTTTCCTCTTTTTTTTTATCGGTGACTTGTATCCACTCTTGTTGACTGTATAGCACTTAGAGAATTCTCTGTAATTTTGCTCTGATGATGAATAAAGAAGTTCTTTTCTTTTCACATAACTAAGAGTATCTGAAGAATAATTCTGATATTGATTACCAGAGGTAACTGTTAACTTGATAATCTCAAAATGAATCATAATTTTCGAAATACCCGAAATTACTGTGAATGACAGAATTTTCTTGTTGACAAGTTTGGTTTTCCAGAGGTGTTTTTGACTCGGCAAATTTGATAGAAAGAAAGTTTGGTTTGCCAGAGGTATTACTTAACTTGGCAAATTTGATAAAAGGAAAATTTGGTTCGCCAGAGGTATTATTTAACTTGGCGAATTTGATAAAAGAAAAATCTGGTTCGCCAGAGATATTATTTAACTTGGCGAATATGATAAAAAGAAAATTTGGTTCGCCAAAGGTATTATTTAACTTGGCGAATTTGATAAAAGGAAAATCGGTTTGTGAACTAAAGACTTTTAGTCCGGAACCAAGAATCTTCATTAATGAACTTCTGATTACAGAGAAACTTTTTGCTCAGAACTTGCATAGAACTACTCAAGTCGTGCATAGAACTACCCAGGCCGTATTATAAGTGGTGTTCTGCAATTCTGCTAAGAATAAAATTTCTTCAGGAACTTGCCGTTGATTGGCATCATGACCTTGTCACCATTAGGCTTTGTCAACCGATACGCGCCATTGGAGTAGACCGTATCAATGACAAAGGGTCCCTCCCACTTTGGCTGGAACTTTTCCCTAGATTTCTGGCTTGTTATGATCGGTCTTCTAACTGACAGGACCAGATCACCCTTCTTAAAAGTTCTTCGTTTAGCCTTTTTGTTAAAGGTTCTTGGGATCCGTGCTTGGTATAGTTCGATATTCTGTTGAGCTTCCAAGCGTTTATCATCCAAGGCTTCTAACTCTTGGAGCCTTTGCTGATGTCTTTCTTCTTCCGTCATCCTAGTTGTTAACGCGACTTGTAATGACGGGATTTGGATTTCCAAAGGCAAGACTGCTTCTGACCCATATACCAAAGAGAAGGGCGTGGCATTAGTGGGAGTTCGGACTGTGGTGCGATACGCCCATAGGCATTCTCCGAGCTTTTCGTCCTAGTCCCTTTGATTGGATGACACAAACTTTTTAAGAAATTTTACAATGGTCTTATTGAAAGTTTCTGCTAGACCATTCGTTGCAGGGTAATATGGCGATGAAGCTACATTCTTAATCCTGTACTTGTTGCAGAATCTGAAATACACTTGGCTCACAAACTGTGGTCCGTTGTCATGAATTATTCTTCTAGGCACCCCGAAGAGATAAAACACATGGTGCTTGATGAATTTGATAACATCTGACGATTTTACTTCGGTTAGGGAAATGACCTCAGTCCATTTTGAAAAGTAATCAGTTATGACTAAAATGAACCGGTGTCCTCTCGGTGATGGCGGAGAAATTGGCCCTACGATGTCCATACCCCATTGTTCAAATGGCCATGATGTATCTGTTGGCTGAAGATACTCTAGAGCTTTATGTATAAAGTCTGCATGTATTTGGCAGGCCCTACACTTCTTGGCGTAGTTAACCGCTTCTGTCATCATCTTGGGCCAGTAATAACCCATTCTTCGGATTCTATCCCAAAGTTTTGGCCCTGGCTAGTGTGCCCGGCAGATCCAGCATGAGCTTCTTCGAGTACCTTTTGGGCTTCACGGTTGGAGAGACAGCGAAGTAAAACTCCGTCGTAGGATTTTCTATACAATATCTGGAGTTCTGCGTTGTAGTAAAAACGGATAGCCCTTCTCTGAATTGCCTTGGCTTCTTTTGGACCTTCGGGTAATATCCCGTAAAGGACATAATTTATATAAGAAAAATGTCAATCCCTCGGTTCTAGGCTTGATTCGAAAGCGTCAGTTTCGTCTTCCTGTGGTTTCTTCATTTCTTCTTTGAGCTCGTCCTTTGGACAAAACAATTCCTTGCTGCCTACCGTAATTTGCCTTTTAGTATTCTTGGGCAAGGCTAATATAGCAGCCAAGGAAACTAGCGAATCCGCATAACTATTTAGGTGGCGCTTTATGTGGCTGATATAGAAACCATCGAAACCATCGGCGATCTTGATCACCGTGCGATAATACGGCATGAAGTCTTCATGTTTGACCTCGTACTCCCCTTTTATTTGATTCACAACAAGTTGAGAGTCCCCGTATGCCTCCAAATATTTGACCCCCAGTTGTTTGGCTATTTTTAAGCCTATTAGAAGGGCGTTGTATTCTGCGATATTGTTGGAGCACGAACTTGTTAATGAGTAAGCTTGAGGAATGATGTGGTTGCGGGCAGAGACGAGAATAACTCCTACCCCCGCTGTCATCTTTCCCTCGGATCCCATTCGGGAGGCACCATCAAAGAAAAGCTGCCATACACCTTTCGAGACTGTATTTGTCTCGGAAGACCTTCTCGAGTCATCCTTTTCTGGAATCAAGTCTCATTCTTCTAACTCTCCCGGGATTTGTTCGTATAACTTCGAGGATGGGATTGGATGTTCGGCCAAGAAGTCGGCCACAGTCTGTTCTTTGATAGACTTATGTGGGACAAAGTGCATATCATATTGTGACAGCAAAATAGCCCATTGGATAGTCTTGAATTTAACGACCTGAATTTAGTCATTAGTATTCTTAGGGGGTTAACTCTCTATACAACGTGGATAGTTTGTCCAGTTAGGTAGTGCCGCATTTTCTGTATTATGAATACCAAAACTAGATATTCTTTTTCCACAGGATTATACCTGTGTTCTGCCCCGATCATCATTCTGCTGAGGTAGTAAATAGCTTATTCATGGCCTGACTCATTCTTCTGTGCTAGCAAAGCGCCCAAGGAATGGTCCATAGCCCTTACATATAGCAAGAAAGGCATTTCCGAAACTGGAGATACGAGCACTGGTGGCTTTGTGAGATATTGTTTGATTTCTTCAAAAGCCTTTTGGCATGCGTCATCCCAGACAAATGACACTCCTTTCCTCATTAATCTGGTGAAAGACTGACATTTACCAGATAAATTTGATATAAACCTTTGAATGTACGCCAGCCTGCCTTACAACCCCCTTAATTCTTTGAGGTTACGGGGAGGTGGCATGTTTTGGATAGCCTTGACATTATCTGGATCAAGATGTATCCCTTTCGACGTTACAACAAAACCAAGGAATTTTCCACTGGAAACCCCCAGGAAAGACTTAGTTGGATTAATCTTGAGCTGGTGCTTCCTCATAAGGTCGAACACTGTCTTCAAATCCTTCAAGTGATCTTCTTTATTTCTGCTCTTAATCGCTAGGTCATCTACGTAGCATTTCACTATTTTCCGGAGGTGCTCTTGGAATATTGCATTCATGGCACGTTGATACGTAGCACCTGCGTTCTTTAGGCCAAAGGGCATGACTGTATAGCAGTATACCCCGAGTGGCGTCTTGAAAGACGTATGCTTCTCATCATCAGGGTACATCTTTATTTGATTATACCCCGAGAATCCATCCATGAATGTCATGCGCTCATACCCACAAGTATTATCTATCATAATATCCGTGATGGGTAATGGGAGTTCGTCTTTAGGTCAAGCCTCATTCAAATCCCTAAAGTCTATGCAAACTCGGATTTTTTTGTTTTTCTTGGTCACGGGAACTATATTCGAGACCTAATCAGGGTGCTGTTCCTCACGAATAAAGCCTGACCTGTTCAACTTTTTGATTTCAGCTTCTATAGCTTCCATGATCTCTGGGCGGAATCTTCGTTGTTGTTGTTTTACTGGTTTAGTCTCTGGTCGGATTTTCAATTTGTGAACCGCCACACTTGGATCCAACCCTGGCATTTCCTCATAACTCCAAGCGAAAATATCAATGTATTCGCGAATGAGGGATATCAATTCCCCCCTTTCTTCCGAGGATAGGTTCTCACTTATAAATATGGGTTCAGGATTCTTTTCATCTCTCATATTGATTTGGATCACTTTATCTTCGATTGGGGGCTCACGCTGTTCAAACTGGATCTCTCACTTCGTATTAAGATGCTTGGCCCAAGGTTCGTCTCTTATTGGCGAGATTTCCTTTAAGTCTTCGTCTTCTTGAATCGCGGAAGCCATGTTCACGGATACTTCGCAGAAAATCACACCAGTACTGACATCTGAGTTCCAGTATGATGATTCTGATGAATGATCGTACTGTCCTTCTTCAGTTTTCTCGCTTGAGGAGGTTTCGGGAGTGGTGATGCATTCCAACCCTCTGCCGGTTTTCTGGTAATAATCTGGCATTTTCCCTTTTGGGACAAAAGGTTGAAGGATTGTCCTCCTTTTCCGTAGTTCAACCCCCTGCCTTCGGCCAGATTATATCCCATTTTCTTTATTATCCTACGAGAATTTTCATCGAAATGGAAGAACTCGGATTTTCCCTGTTCTTCCTTAGAATCTAAACATTTCTCTTTGTTCCTGTGACTTGCTCTTCCAAATACTATGGCCTTTTGGGTTTCGTTTTTGGGAGGGACCTCAAAAATGACCTGATTAGCACTTTCAACGTCATGACTTAATTCGTGTAAAGATGATCGGATAGGTGCTTGGAAAGAAGTCAGAGAATATATCTCATTTACACAGTCGTTGAATGCATCTGTGCTAGTGCTTGAGGGCTCAGAATCAACACCAGAAGAGTAAGCAAACTTTAAATTTTCATTTATCACCCATTCACCATCAGAGTGAACAGCATTATTTACATCAAGGCCTTCGAGGCTTATCACGATGGGCTCACCGTCCGAAATTACATCCTCGGATTCCGAATCTTCGGATCCTGATTCCGTATCAGCCTCCTTGCCGCTATCAGAGTCTTCTGGAACAGGCTGGTCTGAAACGCCGAACACATCATGATATAGCAGCGCGTCAGTGAAGTAGTTTTCAACTCCTTTGAAGGGTTGTTTTTCTGCAACGAGCGTTTTTACATTCGCATCTTTGTTGACGTATTTCATGCATTGGTGTAACATGTAGGGCACAATGAGATTGCTATGGATCCAGGATCTCCCCAATAGCAGATTATATGATGTGCACGTGACTTTCGTCTTTAGATCGACGATCTGACACTTGAGCTTTATTTTACCCAGCGGTCTACTGCCATTAGCATTGAATCCGAAGATAGTAGTATTGGTGACTGCCAATCTATTCATTGGCACTCCAAGATATCGTAGCATCCTTCGCGGCATGATGCTCAAGGCCGAGCCTGTATCAACTTGAATGCGATCAATCTCCGTAGATCCTATGTATCCCTTGTAATACAGAGGACGGTGATGCTTATTACTCCTGACTTGCATGTCTTCCGGAGAAAAAGTGATGTAAGGGATGTTTTTACCGGAAACTTGGTGACATGTCGCTCAAAGAGATTCTCCTTCCTCAATTTTCTCCGGTATTTGCGCCAAGAATACTTTCGAATCTTGTAGAGCTTCTCTTAAAGCTTCTCTAGTAGATTTAGAGAGCCTCAGGAGCTCGTACAAGGTTATCCTTGGGGGAATATTGGCCAACTGTGTTAAAATGTAGAACTGGAATGACTTTCGCGAGTCCTTCGCAGGCTCTTTTCTCTTCTTCTTCAGAACTTTATCAAACTTAAGCCCTTTTTGTTTGACTTTCTCTGGAGGTGGTTGAGAATTTGTTGCTTGGCCATAGTTCTTCAAGTAATCTTTTTCTGAACGGGTTCCCTCGGGAGGAGGATCCGCGTCAGCCACCAAAGACTTTCCAATTTCCTCTTCCGAATCGGTCAAAGCAGGAATGGCTCCATCATCTTCGGGAATCACGGAGACGACATTGGAGGTAACGGTTTTCTCTCTTCGCTTTTTCCCAGATGAACTGGAAGTCCATTGTTCATCACTTAGGAGATCTGGATGCACCCACAGTATTTCTCCCCTATCAGTTTCAAAGGGGAATAGTCCCTTCTTCTGTTGTTGGTGCGGATCAAAATTTATGACCTGCATCGTACCTTTAGGGATGGGTTGCACTCCATCTTGGATTGTTGATTCTATCCAGTTGGGCGCCTTACCGAACTTGACCGTCACCATATTTGCCGTCACCTTCTTCTGGTGCTCTTGGTGCTTGATGACGTTAGCGTCCACTAAGGCTTGAATTTTATTCTTAAGGATATAGAAGTTTTGGATAGGGTGGTTAGTGATCCTATGGTAGACACAGTAGTTAGGATCATTAACTTTCCCTGCTTCTTCTGGATGTTTAGACTCCGGGAGCTTTAGCATCTTCTTACTCATGAGGAGGTTGAAGATAGTCTTCGTGTGTTCATTCTTAAAGGAGTACTGCTTTTGCAACATTCGCATCTGAGGAGAGAGTTTCGGGGAAGTCTTCGCGGGTTGTGGCGTATCAGTGACCATTGTCTCCTTTCCCTTGTATCCTCGGGGTCGGGACTTATAGTTGTTGTCACCACTTCGCTTCTGTTTCTCCTCGCCTCCTTCTTCTTTAAGTTTTTGCTCAATTTCTTCAGCTTCTTCGGCTTGCAGGGCGAGATCCTTCCAAGTTGAGGACTTCACTGCTCACATTCTGGCTAGAACCTTAGTCGATAAATTATATCGACAGGTTTCTACCAAGGTCTTTTCTAGCATCCCATACGGACATCTGAGAGAATCGTTTCGGAACATTTTGATGAAGTCCCGGGCTGACTCCCCTTTCTTCTGTTTAGTGGCTAGAAGCGCCAGCATTGACACCTCCATTTCATCTTTATAGAATCTGGTGAGAAAGACTTTCTCCATGTCACTCCATGAATTGATGGTTCCCGGTTCTAGTCTCCGGAACCATGCAAAAGCTAGTCCGGTTAAGGTACTAATGAATACCCTCATAATAATGGGGTTATTTCCGACTAAATGCCCAATCTGCGACTTAAAATAGTAAAGGTGCTGGTTTGATGATCCTTTGCCATCAAAAGATTTGAGCTTCAATGGTTTGTAGCTTTCTGAGAACGGCACTGTTTCCCATTCCATGGGATATGACCTTACCATACCCAGCTCTTGTTGGTCGCTCTTATGCATGAGAGCATTCAGTTGATTCTGAAAGTTCTCCATCCAAACAGCATTTGCGTTCCCTTCTTGATGCATGGAACGGTTGCCATCATCCTCATGATGTTCTTCTTTTTCATTATTATGAGGACCTTCTTCTTCTGCCTTGTCAGTCTTTGAGTGCAAAGTTGTATTCTTTACTCTAGTCTTTTCCAGTTCCACCAGGACATGTAGCATGTCTTTGAGTTTGCTGATAGCATCCTGCTATTGCTGGATACTCTTGTCTTGTTCGTCCATTCTCCGCATGAACTCTTCTGAGATATTATTTTGAGTCATATATGCAGAGGTGGAGTCTTCTAGGAATGAATCGGATGTCTGCGATTCAGTCATAACAGATTTGACTATATCTTCTTCATCAAAAGAGATTCCCGCCATACGCCTATAATTCAAGGGGACTGCCGTCCCACTTTTGAGTCAAGTGTTTCGGAAAACTCCTCGCTCTTCATTGAATAGATCCTTCGAACTCGAAGAGACCTCTGGGTCAGAAGATTCTTCTTCAGAGACTTTCTTCGCCTTCTTTTTCTTCTTCTTTTCTCCGATGCTTGTCATATTAGATGACACTGCATGATATTCTGGCTCAGAAAACTCAAGCCCGTGTCGCCTCCTTTTTGCCAATTGGGATGAAGATGTTGATGGAACCGACAATCGATGAAACACCGAGGATCTGGTATGGGCTGAACAATGATAGTGAGACAGTACTGCATTGATCAGTCGCTCACAGTGGCAGTGGGGAACATAGGATTCTTCCTTTTTTCTGTTTAGAAGTTCTCTAAAATCTCTTGCACTGGAGTCCTTTGTGACGGTGTCATTTGTGAGAGATAGCTTCGGGAATGGCACAGTCTCAGCCTTGCGGATAGGCATACACTTTCCGCGAATTTGAGGTTCGCGAGCTTCTTCACTCACATGATCAGACTTTCTCCCTGGAACACGAGGGACGCGAATGTATGCTCCGCGTTTGTGATCATGGACAACTTTGATGGACCTACTCCACTTCCTGTAGGAAACGTGAGTAAATCCTTCCGCGTCTCGACCAATCTCGCCCTTTGACTTCCATATTTGTGTGGTAGGTTTCTGCCGGGATGAGTTGGCGGTTTCCTTTTGTTGCGCGATCTTGTGAAGGGCACGAATTTTTCTTCTTCTTAGCTTCCATCTCGTTGTACGAGTGAGGAGAACTTCCTTCTCTGCATCACAGTCTCGCGGGGCGGGTAGTGGTCATTCCCCTTTGCCGAAGCGGGGACTTTGGTCCGCTCGGCTTGAGAGATCAAGAGTCTTAGTCGAAACTGGTATAGAGCCCGACGTTGAGGAAGAAGATTTCGGACTAACTTGGTCTGCCGGCTCCCTTGACTGAGTTATTACCATTAAAGCCTCCTTGGAGATTAACCCCTTGGAGACTTTACGGTATCCCCTTAGGGAAGTAGGACTCTAAGAGCCTGAAGAAAGGAATTCTTCGTACCTTCTCTGGTCGATGTGAATGGTGAGCGAGTCGACCATACTGCCAGCCGGAATGTTATCGGATTGAGCTACCACCAGATTACCGGAGGTGATGGTTGTCCCTAGCGGAGTCGCCAATCTTCTGTTCGCCATAAAAATTGCACGCTCTTTATATCGAAGTCTTTTTAATAAAAGATTACAATCTAACGGTTTTCCGTTTACAGAAGATGAGGAAGGTAAACTTCCTCTTTGTTTAAGACTGAGTTCCTACGTAGCTATAGAGGACGATCCTACTCTCCGTTGACACTCCGTACAATCTCTCTCGGTTGGCTAAAGGAAAAAGAAAGGCTCTCGACTCTTGATCACAGAGGATAACTCTTAGGAGAAGAAATTCGCCTGTGTCTCCCTCTCTGTCTGTCCTGCTCTGTTCGTGTTTGTCCGTGTCTCTTTCGCTCCCCCACCTTTTATAGGGGTTTTAGAGTAACGTCTCGCCATATTTGCTCGACCGTTAGCTCCCACTACTCGAGAGGTACCGCCATATTCGTTATGCAGTTGCTCCCATGATCAAAGTAATGCCGCTGCATTCGTTTGGCAGTTAGCCCCATGATCTGAGGTGGCAACTCTCCTGTTCAGGTCGGGTGACTTTGTATTAAACCCCTACCTGAAAGTTATGGGTAGTGTCGCGAATCTCAATTTTAGATTCGCGAAACTGTTCTGTCATCTGGATCGCGAACCTCAGTTTCTTAGATTCGTGGATCCGATGAGTTACGGGCTTCTGTCTCTGAATTTGTGGATCTGCTTAGTTTTCCAGAATTTTTGGCCGACACCAGCTTGCCTTGCAACCCCCTTAACTCTTTGAGGTTACGGGGGGCGACATATCTTGAATAGCCTTGACCTTATCTGGATCAAAATGTATTCATTTTGACGTTACGACAAAACCGAGGAATTTCCACTGGAAACCCCCAGGAAATACTTAGTCGGATTCATCTTGAGCTGGTGCTTCCTCATGAGGTTGAACACTGTCTTCAAATTCTTCAAGTGATCATCTTTATTTCTGCTCTTAATTGCTAGGTCATCTACGTAGCATTCCACTGTTTTCCGGAGGCGCTCTTGGAATATTACGTTCATTACACGTTGACACGTAGCACCTACGTTCTTTAGGCCAAAGGGTATGACTGTATAGTAGTATACCCTGAGTGGTGTCCTGAAGGACGTATACTTCTCATCATCAGGGTACATTTTTATTTGATTATACCCCGAGAATCCATCAATGAACGTCATACGCTCATACCCACAAGTATTATCTATCATAATATCCGTGATAGGTAACAGGAATTCGTCTTTAGAGCAAGCCTCATTCAAATCCCTGAAGTCTATGCAAACTCAGATTTTTCCGTTTCTCATCATCAGGGTGCTGTTCCTCGCGAATAAAGCCTGATTCAATCAACTTCTTGATTTCAGCTTCTATAGCTTCCATGATCTCTGGACGGAATCTTCGTTGTTGTTGTTTTACTGGCTTAGCCTCTGGCCGGATTTTCAATTTGTGAACCGCCACACTTGGATCCAACCCTGGCATTTTCTCATAACTCCAAGCGAAAATATCAATGTATTCACGAATGAGGGATATCAATTCCTTCCTTTCTTCCGAGGATAGGTTCTCACTTATAAATATGGGTTTAGGATTCTTTTCATCTCTCATATTGATCTGGATCAGTTTATCTTCGGTTGGAGGCTCACGCTGTTCAAACTGGATCTCCCACTTCATATTAAGATGCTTGGCCCAGGGGTCGTCTCTTATTGGCGAGGTTTTCTTTAAGTCTTCGTTTTCTTGGATCGTGGAAGCCATGTTCGCGGACACTTCGCGGAAAATCATACCAATACTGACATCTGACTCTCAACATGATGATTCTGACGAATGATCGTACTGTCTTTCTTCGGTTTTCTCACCTGAGCAACTTTCGGGAGTGGTGATGTATCCTAACTTCCTACCGGTTTTCTGGTAATAATCTGACATTTTTCCTTTTGGGACAAAAGGTTGAAGGATTGTCCTTCTTCCTTTTCTGAAATTCAACCCCCTGTCGGCGAAAAATTCTGGAAAACAAAACAGATCCGCGGATTCAAGGCTAGAAGTCCGCAACTCGGCAGAGCCGCGAACCTGAAGACTGAGGTTCGCGACCCAGTGACGACAAAACAGGTTTGCGATTATAAAAATGAGATTCGCGACACTACCCATAACTTTCGGGTAGGGGTTTAATACAAAGTCACCCGATCCGAACAGAAGAATTGTCATCTCGGATCGTGGGGCTAACTGCCAAATGTAATAACCCTTAATTTTTATTAGACATAAATAAATAAATAAACACAAATAAATATGACATTTCATCTTTTATAACCTCCAAAACTTTTCATTTTCTAACTTCCAAACTCTTCACTTCTCTATTATTTCAATAATGAAACTCCCATTTTTAATTCTCAAAATTAAACTAAAACCTTTCATATTCTAAACTCTCCAAATTAATCTAAAACTTTTCAAATTCCATAACTCCTCAAACTCTTAAAATTCCATAACACCTCAAACCCTTTAAATTCTATAACTCCCAAACCCTTCACATTCTATAACTCCTAAATCCAATCCTATATAAATCCCTAACTCAAAACACATTCCACTCATTCTAAAAATCATCCTCTAACATTCTCATCTCATTGGAGCCACCTTCAAAACCAACGCAGGAGCCACCGGCAGAGCTACCACCACTTTACCGGAGAAGGGTATCTCCTTCCATCTCTTTCCACATTTTAGGTTCTCACGTTTTGACAAGAGGTTAGATAATATCTTTCTTTTTCTTATTGAATTAAATTATTTTAAATGAATTATAAGTTAGTTTCTCTACTACTCAATAATCCTAATAACCTAAAAAGAACATCCATTAACTTATAAACCCAATAAAATGAAACCAAACCTATTTTCTAATTTCAGACCCGCTTAATACTAAAATCAATTTAGAGTATGTTATAAATATTAGAAAAATCCCTAAAAATCATCTAAATTCATATTAATATGTTTTTAATATTCTTAGAATATTTTTAATGTGTAGATTACTCCATTGAGCGACATTGGGAAACAAAATCCAGGTGAGTTCTTTTTGGATTCACTAAACATGCTAATTTTTCTTATAGAAATATTACTTCAATTATATCATCTAAATTTGTGATTACAAAAACTATTTCTTTGTATTGTTAGAATTTAATTTGTAGAAACTAAATGTGTTATTACAAGTGCAATCATTGACATATCTGTTATTTCTTTATGATGTTAGAAATTAAATGATTACTTGTTAAATTACAGCATGTAGTTAGGTTTTTAATAAATCATGAAAAAGGTTATAATCGTGGAAACATACTGTTTGTGATATCATTCTATATCGGTGTCTAGAAAAGTTTTATATGCTGGTTCTCTAATTAAGGAACGTGCAATGCACGGAAAACCTCCCAGCATTCATACACTGGCCTGGCCGATATCTGTATGATATCTCAAATAAGTAAGTCCTTGATATAACCAATTATGATTTATTGAATAAATATAAAATAGATTCTATAAATTATGTTGTTAACAAATTAACAAAATCTAATTGAAATATTGTACTCGAAATTCAATATACAAGTTATGAAAACCAGAATTTAGACATGCATGTACTATACTTAAATGACACTGGGTTGGGGGAGAAACTGAATGATGGAAATATACTCTGTTTCGGCTGTAAACTTGTTAAGTTGTACAACTGAATATTTCGCACACCATGGGTGCGTGATGATTTGCTGGATCATACCTGACTATAATTCCTGTTTGCCTGACGGCAGGTCCGACTCAGCACCGGACAATCCTGTGACCATTTCCTGGGTCTGTACAGGAAACAATCGAAACAGTTGTATCCCATCAGTTAGCTTTTCCAATTACATGACATTTTAGACAAAAATACTCCTGTTATAGAATTGACTTTACTAAAATGATAAACTTGCTATGATTGTGACCATACTAAAAGATATTTGCTTTAACCTGTCACTTAATATTATCGTTAATTATGGATTTAATGTTTTCCTAAGACTTGCATTATTATCATGTTGGACATAATTATTACATCACATTTTTCTGTATTTATTGTGTTGGTCGCTATCTGACGACCTGGATATGCATGTCCAGTGACTGAGTTGAACCCTGTTGATCCTACCGCGGAAGACATGGAGTATTTTGCTGCAGTGACCGAAAATCAGTAGTTATCATGTACTTAGTTTGTATTAAATGCAGTTTTTTTCATGTTCTTGAACCTATCATTCCTTAATGGATGTTATCTAAAGTTATCCAGTATCGTCCTTCTGTTTTCTTTATGTAATAGACTTCATGGATCAATGAATGTCAGTTTATTTATCTACGTGTATTTATTCTTTGTGGCTGTGATATTATAATTGAGGCTTTAGCATATTCAAACTGAATATGTTGCCGGTACCTGCTACACGTGCTCGTATACCGTATATTGGGAGCGGGGCGTGACAGGTATTTTAGTGGTATCAGAGCCCAGGTTTCTCAAATCAGTTCATGTGACTTGAATTGATTTGGATCCCTACATTAAAATTTTGCCACACTTATATAATAATACTCTTCGAAATTTTTGGATTCCATTCATTTATCTCTTTCACATCTCGTATATTGTTCCTAATCAGTGACCAATTTATTTTGATTCATATCTAAATTCATTACTCGCTAATGATTTACATCCTAGATAAAATTTAAATATTCATTCTTCGATATCTATTCTTATTTTAAAATTAATTTCTATAACATTCCATTAATTCCAATTCCCTTCCTATTTTAGAAAAATTTACCTAATCTGTAAGTCAAGTTTGAACTCAATAAGAATAATAAGAAGTTGTCCTAATAATAAGAGAAAAAAAATATTCCTTACTTTGTTTATTTAATTTCGAGGACGAAATTATTTTTCTAAGAGGGGTAGAATGTAATAACCCTTAATTTTTATTAGACATAAATAAATAAATAAACACAAATAAATATGACATTTCATCTTTTATAACCTCCAAAACTTTTCATTTTCTAACTTCCAAACTCTTCACTTCTCTATTATTTCAATAATGAAACTCCCATTTTTAATTCTCAAAATTAAACTAAAACCTTTCATATTCTAAACTCTCCAAATTAATCTAAAACTTTTCAAATTCCATAACTCCTCAAACTCTTAAAATTCCATAACACCTCAAACCCTTTAAATTCTATAACTCCCAAACCCTTCACATTCTATAACTCCTAAATCCAATCCTATATAAATCCCTAACTCAAAACACATTCCACTCATTCTAAAAATCATCCTCTAACATTCTCATCTCATTGGAGCCACCTTCAAAACCAACGCAGGAGCCACCGGCAGAGCTACCACCACTTTACCGGAGAAGGGTATCTCCTTCCATCTCTTTCCACATTTTAGGTTCTCACGTTTTGACAAGAGGTTAGATAATATCTTTCTTTTTCTTATTGAATTAAATTATTTTAAATGAATTATAAGTTAGTTTCTCTACTACTCAATAATCCTAATAACCTAAAAAGAACATCCATTAACTTATAAACCCAATAAAATGAAACCAAACCTATTTTCTAATTTCAGACCCGCTTAATACTAAAATCAATTTAGAGTATGTTATAAATATTAGAAAAATCCCTAAAAATCATCTAAATTCATATTAATATGTTTTTAATATTCTTAGAATATTTTTAATGTGTAGATTACTCCATTGAGCGACATTGGGAAACAAAATCCAGGTGAGTTCTTTTTGGATTCACTAAACATGCTAATTTTTCTTATAGAAATATTACTTCAATTATATCATCTAAATTTGTGATTACAAAAACTATTTCTTTGTATTGTTAGAATTTAATTTGTAGAAACTAAATGTGTTATTACAAGTGCAATCATTGACATATCTGTTATTTCTTTATGATGTTAGAAATTAAATGATTACTTGTTAAATTACAGCATGTAGTTAGGTTTTTAATAAATCATGAGAAAGGTTATAATCGTGGAAACATACTGTTTGTGATATCATTCTATATCGGTGTCTAGAAAAGTTTTATATGCTGGTTCTCTAATTAAGGAACGTGCAATGCACGGAAAACCTCCCAGCATTCATACACTGGCCTGGCCGATATCTGTATGATATCTCAAATAAGTAAGTCCTTGATATAACCAATTATGATTTATTGAATAAATATAAAATAGATTCTATAAATTATGTTGTTAACAAATTAACAAAATCTAATTGAAATATTGTACTCGAAATTCAATATACAAGTTATGAAAACCAGAATTTAGACATGCATGTACTATACTTAAATGACACTGGGTTGGGGGAGAAACTGAATGATGGAAATATACTCTGTTTCGGCTGTAAACTTGTTAAGTTGTACAACTGAATATTTCGCACACCATGGGTGCGTGATGATTTGCTGGATCATACCTGACTATAATTCCTGTTTGCCTGACGGCATGTCCGACTCAGCACCGGACAATCCTGTGACCATTTCCTGGGTCTGTACAGGAAACAATCGAAACAGTTGTATCCCATCAGTTAGCTTTTCCAATTACATGACATTTTAGACAAAAATACTCCTGTTATAGAATTGACTTTACTAAAATGACATTAAGATAACCTAAGTCAATTGACATCATTATTACAGACATTTTATTACATATTTTCTAAAACTTGTATTATTATTATGTTTGGACATAACCGTCATATTTCACATTTTTTTCTGAGTTTTTATTTTGGTCGCAATCTGACGACCTGGGTGTGCATGCCCAGATTTACCAATGGACACGCCAAAACTGACGCAGGATCTGGTGTATTTTAAACATCATATTGAAGCTCCATAATGGATTAGAGATTTCCTTCTTTCTTTTGTTTAATTTTATTATATTTTGTTTCAATTGTATCTAAACTTCATTCCAATAAATGAAAAGTCAAGGTTTTATTGAATTTTTCTATCGTAATTACTGAATATTATTGTGGCAAATTTATTAAGGCTTTAGCATATTCAAACTGAATATGTTGTCAGTACCTGTTACACGTGCTCGTATACCGTATATCGGGAGCGGGGCGTGACACCAAACGAATGCAACGGTATTACTTCGATCGTGAGAGCAACCGCCTAACGAATATGACGGCACTTCTCAAGTAGTGGGAGCTAATGGTCGAGCAAATATGGCGGGATGTTACTCTAAAACCCCTATAAAAGGCGGGGGAGCGAAAGAGAGACGGACAGACACAGACGGACGTCTTCTCCCAGAAATTACCCCTGGTGATCAAGAGTAAAGAGCCATTTTCCTTTCCTTTAGCCAACTGAGAGAGATTGTACGGAGTATCAACGGAGAGCAGGATCGTCCTCCATAGCTACCTAGAAACCCAGCCTTAAACAAAGAGAAAAAGCTATCTTCCTCATCTTCTGTAAACGGAAAACCGTTAGATTGTAATTCTTTATTGAAAGATTGTCAGTAAAGAGAAATTCAATTTTTATAGCGAACAGAAGGTTGGCGACTTCGCTGGGGACTACTATCACCTCCGGTGATATGGTGGTAGCTCAATCCGACAATATTCCAGTTGGTAGTATGGTCGACTCGCTCACCATTCACGTCGACCAGGAAAGGTATGAAGAATTTCTTTCTTCAGGCTCCAAGAGCCCTACTTTCCTAAGGGGATACCATAAAATCTCCAAGGGGTCAATCCCCAAGAAGACGGCAATAGCCCAGTTAAGGGAGTCAACGGATCAAGTTAGTCTGAAATCCTTTTCCCTGACATTGGCCTCTATGCCAGTTTTGGCAAAGACTTTTGATCTCTCAAGCAAAGTTGACCAAAGTCCCCACTTCAACAAGGGGAAACGACCACTACCCGCTCCGCGAAACTGTCATGCGGAAAAAGAGGTTCCTCTCACTCGTACAATGAGAAGAAACCTGAGGAGAAGCAAAGCTCGTGCCCTCCGCAAGAACATGCAACAAAAGGAAACCACCCACTCATCCCAGCGAAAGCTTACCACGCAAATATGGAAGCCAAAAGGCGAGGTTAGTCGAGGCGCAGAAGGATTTACTCACGTTCCCTACAGGAAGCGAAGTAAGCCCATCAAAATTCCAGGGGGAATGTCCGATCACGTGATCAACGAAGCTCGCGGAACCTGCGAACCTCAAATTCGCGGAGAATGCATGCCTATCTGCAAGGCTGTGACTATGTCGCTCACAAAGCTATCTCCCACAAATGATGACGTCACAAAGAATCCCAGTGCAAGAGATCTTAGGGAATTCCTGAACAAAAAAAGGGAAGAATCCTATGTATCTCACTGCCACTGTGAACGACTGATCAATGCAGTACTATCTCACTATCATTGTTCAGCCCATACCAGATCTTCGGTATTTCATCAGTTGTTGACTCCATCGACATCTTCATCCCAACTGGTGAAGAGGAGGCGATGAAACGGGCTTGAATTTTCTGAGCCAGAATACCCTACAGTATCATCTAATATGACAAGTACCAGAGAAAAGAAGAAGAAGAAGAAGAAGAAGAAGGCGAAGAAAGTCTCCGAAGGAGAAGCTTCCGACCTAGAGCTTCCTACGAGTTCCAAAGATCTGTTCAATGAAGAGCGAGGAGTTTTTCGAAATACTCGACTCAGAAGTGGGATGACAGTCCCCATGAATTATAGACAGATGGCTGGAGTCTCTTCCGATGAAGAGGATATAGTCAAATCTGTTATGGCTGAATCGCAGACATTCGATTCGTTCCTAGAAGATTCTGCCTCCGTATATATGACCCAAAACAACATCTCAAAAGAGTTCATTCGGAGAATGGATGAACAAAATAAGCATATCCAGTAACAGCAGAACGCTATTAGCGAGCATAAAGACATGCTATATATTCTGATGGAATTGGAGAAAGCTAAACTAAAGAATACAGGAAAGAAGACAGAAGAAGAGGATCTTCGCAATAGTGAGAAAGAAGAACATCATGAGGATAACGACAACCGTTCCACGCATCAAGAAGGAAATGCAGATGCTGTTTGGATGGAGAGCTTCCAAAACCAACTAGACGCCCTCATGCGTAAGAGCGATTTACAAGAGCTCGGCGTGGTAAGACCGTATCTCATGGAATGGGAAAGTGTGCCATTCCCAGAAAGTTATAAACCGTTGAAGCTCAAATCTTTCGATGGGAAAGGATCACCGAACCAGCATCTCTACTATTTTAAGTCGCAGATTGGGCATTTAGCCAGAAATGACCCTATTATTACGAGAGTATTCGTTAGTACCTTAACGGAGCTAGCATTTGCATGGTTCCGGAGACTAGAACTGGGAACCATCAATTCATGGAGCGACATGGAGAAAGGCTTTCTCACCAGATTTTATGCAGATGATATAGAGGTATCAATGTCGGCGCTCCTAACCACTAAACAAAAGAAAGGGGAGTCAGCGCAGGACTTCATCAAAAGATTCCGAAACGATTCTCTCATATGTCCGCATGAGATGCCAAAAAAGACCTTGGTAGAAACCTGTCGACATAATCTATCGACTAAGGTTCTAGCCAGAATGGGAGCAGTGAAGTCCTCAACTTGGAAGGATCTCGCCCTGCAAGCTGAAGAAGGTGAAGAAATTGCGCAAAGACTTGAAGAAGGAGGCGAGGAGAAACCGAAGCGAAGTGGCGATAACAACTATAAGTCCGGATCCCGAGGATATAAGGGAAAGGAGACGATGGTCACTGATACGCCACGACCTGCGAAGACTTCCCCAAAACTCCCTCCTCAGACACGAATGCCGCAAAAGCAATACTCCTTTAAAGATGAGCATGTAAAGACTATCTTCAACCTCCTTATGAGTAAGAAGATGCTGAAGCTTCCGGAGTCCAAACGTCCAGAAGAAGCAGGGAAAGTTAACGATCCTAACTATTGTGTCTACCACAGGATCATTAACCACCCCACCCAAAATTGCTACATCCTCAAGGATAAAATTCAAGGTTTAGTAGATGCTAATGTCATCAAACTCCAAGAGCACCAGAAAAAGGTGACCGCGAATATGGTGACTGTCAAGTTCGGCAAAGCGCCCAACTGGATAGAGTCAACAGTTTAAGACGGAGTGCAGCCCATCCCTAAAGGCACAATGCAGGTCGTAAATTTTGACCCGCACCAACAGCAAAAGAAATGATTGTTCCCCTTTGAAACTAATAGGGGGGAGATACTGTGGGTGCATCCAGACCTCCTAAGGGATGAACAATGGAGTTTCAGTTCATCTGTAAAGAGACAAAGAGGAAAAATCTTTACCTCTAATGTCATTTCTGTAATTCCCAAAGATGACGGGGTTATTCCTGCTTTGACTGATTCGAAAGAAGAAATCGAAAATTCTTTGGTAGCCAATGCAGATCCTCCTCCCACGGGAACCCGTTCGGGAAAAGATTACTTGAAGAACTACGGCTAGACAACGGATTCTCGACCACCTCCAGAAAAAGTCAAACAAAAGGGCTTAAGTTTGATAAAATTTTGAAGAAGAAGGAAAAAGAGCCTACGGAGGATTCACAGAAGTCATTTCAGTTCGATATTCTAACACAGTTGGCCAATATTCCTGCAAGGATAATCTTGTACGAGCTCCTGAAGCTCTCTAAATCTACTAGAGAAGCTTTAAGAGAAGCTCTGCAAGATTCAGAAGTATTCTTGGCACAAATACCAGAGATGAGTGAGGAAAGAGAATCTCTTTGCGTAACCTGTCACCAAGTCTCGAGTAAGACCGTTCTCTACATCGCTTTCTCTCCAGAAGATATGCAAGTCAGGAATAACAAGCATCACCGCCCTTTGTATTACAAGGGATACATAGGGTCCACGGAGATTGATCGCATTCAAGTTGATCCAGGCTCAGCCTTGAGCATCATGCCACGAAGAATGCTACGATATCTTGGAGTGCCGATGAATAGATTAGCGGCAACCAACACCACTATTTTCGGATTCAATGCTAACGGCAGTAGACCGTTGGGAAAAATTAAGCTCAAGTGTCAATCGGCGATCTGAAGACGAAAGTCACGTGTTACGTGATAGACGTGGACACATCATACAATCTGCTACTGGGGAGACCTTGGATCCATAGCAATTTCATTGTGCCCTCCACGTTATACCAATGCATGAAGTATGTCGACAAAGATGCGAACGTGAGGACGCTCGTTGCGGAAAAACAACTCTTCAAAGGAGTTGAAAATTACTTTACTGACGCGTTGCTATATCAAGATGCGTTCGGTGTTACAGATCAACCCGTTCCAGATGACTCTGATAGCGGCGAAGAGGCTGATACAGAATCAGGATCCGAGGATTCGGAATCCGAGGATGTAGTTTGGGACGGTGATCCCATTATGATAAGCCTCGAAGGCCTTAATGTAAATAACGCCGTTCACTCTGATGGTGAATGGGTGATAAATAAAAATCTAGAATTTGCTTATTCTTCTGGTGTTGATTCTGAGCCCTCAAGTACTAGCACAGATGCATTTAGCGACTGTGTAAATAAGATATATTCCCTGACTTCCTTCCAAGCACCTATCCGATCATCCTTACACGAATTAAGTGATGATGTTGAAAGTGCTAACCAGGTCATTTTTGAGGTCCCTCCAAAAAACGGAACCCAAAAAGCCATAGTATTTGGAAGAGCAAGTCATAAGAACAAAAAGAAATGTTTAAATTCTGAGGATAAACAGGAAAAACCCGAGTTCTTCCATTACGATGAAAAATCTCGTAGATTAATGAAGAAAATGGGGTATAATCTAGCCGAAGGCAGGGGGTTGAACTTCAGAAAAGGAAGAAGGACAATTCTTCAACCCTGTGTCCTAGAAGAAAAAATGTCAGATTATTACCAGAGAACCGGCAGGGGGTTGGGATACATCACCACCCCCGAGAGTTCCTTAGATGAAAAAACCTAAGATCGACGGTACGATCATGCATCAGAATCACCATGCTGGGACTCAGATGTCAGTATTGGTATGATTTTCTGCGAAGTGTTCGTGAACATGGCTTCCGCGATCCAAGAAGATGAAGAAATCTCGCCGATGAGAGACGATCTCTAGGCCAAGCATCTTAATATGAAGTGGGAGATTCAGTTTGAACAGCGCGAGCCTCCAACTTAAGACAAAGTGATCCAAATTAATATGGGGGATGAAAAGAATCCTAAACCTATATTCATAAGTGAGAACCTATCCTCGGAAGAAAGGGAGGAGTTGATATCTCTCACTCGCGAATACATTGATATTTTCACTTGGAGTTATGAGGAAATGCCTGGATTAGATCCGAGCGTGGCGGTTCACAAATTAAACATCCGGCCAGAGGCTAAACAAGTAAAACAACAACAACGAAGATTCCGCCCAGAAATCATGGAAGCTATAGAAGCTGAAATCAGGAAGTTAATTGAATCAGGCTTTATTCGCGAGGAACAGCACCTTGATTGGGTCGCGAATATAGTTCTCGTGACCAAGAAAATTGGAAAAATATGAGTTTGCATAGACTTTAGGGATTTGAATGGGGCTTGCCCTAAAAACGAATTCCCATTACCTATCACGGATATTATGATAGATAATACTTGTGGGTATGAGCGTATGATGTTCATGGATAGATTCTCAGGGTATAATCATATAAAGATGTACCATGATGATGAGAAGCATACGTCCTTCAGAACACCACTCGGGGTATACTGCTATACAGTCATGCCCTTTGGCCTAAAGAATGCAGGCGCTAAGTATCAACGCGCCATGAACGCCATATTCCAAGAGCACCTCTGGAAAATAATGGAGTGCTACGTAGATGACCTAGCGATTAAGAGCAGGAACAAAAACGATCACTTGAAAGATTTGAAGACAGTGTTCGACCTCATGAGGAAGCACCAGCTCAAGATAAATCTAACTAAGTCTTTCCTGGGGGTTTCCAGTGGAAAATTCCTCTGTTTTGTTGTAACGTCGAAAGGGATACATCTCGATCCAGATAAAGTCAATGCTATCCAAGACATGCCACGTCCCTGTAACCTCAAAGAGTTAAGGGGGTTGCAAGGAAGGCTGGCGTATATCCGCAGGTTTATATCAAATTTGTCTGGTAAATGTCAGCCTTTCACCAGATTAATGAGGAAAGGAGTGTCATTTGTCTGGGATGACGCATGCGAAAAGGCTTTTGAAGAAGTCAAACAATATCTCCGAAGCCACCGGTGCTTGTATCCCCAGTCTCGGGAATGCCCTTCTTGCTATATGTAAGGGCTATGGATCATTCATTGGGCGCTTTGCTAGCGCAGAAGAATGAGTCAGGTCATGAACAAGCTATTTATTATCTAAGCAGAATGATGGTTGGGGCAGAACACCGGTATAATCCTGTGGAAAAAGAATGTCTAGCTTTGGTATTCGCAATACAGAAAATGCGACACTACTTAGCTGGACAAACCATCCACATTGTATCGAGAGTTAACCCCTTGAGAATATTAATGACTAAACCCGGGTCATTAAATTCAAGACTATCCAATTGGGCTATTTTGCTATCACAATATGATATGCACTTTGTCCCACAGAAGTCTATCAAAGGACAGGCCATGGCCGACTTCTTGGCCAAACATCCAATCCTAGCATCCTCCAGGTTATACGAACAAATTCCGGGAGAGTTAGAAGATTTGATTCCAGAAAAGGATGACTCAAGAAGGTCTTCCAAAGCAAATACGGTCTCGAAAGGTGTATGGCAGCTTTTCTTTGATGGTGCCTCCCGAATGGGATCCGAGGGAAAGACGACAGCGGGGGTAGGAGTTGTTCTCGTCTCTCCCCGCAACCACATCATTCCTCAAGCTTACTCATTGACAAGTTCGTGCTCCAACAATGTCGCGGAATATAACGCCCTCCTAATCGGTTTAGGAATAGCCAAACAACTGGGGTCGACTACTTGGAGGCATATGGGGACTCTCAACTTGTCGTGATTTAAATAAAAGGGGAATACGAAGTCAAACATGAAGACCTCCTGCCGTATTATCGCGCGGTGATCAAGATCGCCGATGGTTTCGAAGGTTTCTATATCAGCCACTTAAAGCGCCACCTAAATAGTTATGCAGATTCACTAGCTTCCTTGACTGCTACATTAGCTTTGCCCAAGCATGCTAAAAGGCAGATTATGGTAAGCAGCAAGGAATTGTTTTGTCCAAAGGGCGAGCTCAAAGAAGAAATGAAGAAACCGCAGGGAGACGAAGCTGACGCTTTCGAATCAAGCCTGGAGCCAAGGGATTGGCGTTTTCCTTATATAGACTATATCCTTTATGGTATATTACTCGAAAGTCTAAAAGAAGCTAGAGCAATTCAGAGAAGGGCTGTCAGGTTCTACTACAATGCAGAACTCCAGACATTGTATAGAAAATCCTACGATGGAGTTTTACTTCGCTGTCTCTCCAACCGCGAAGCACAAGAGGTACTCGAAGAAGCTCATGCTGGCATCTGCGGAGCACACCAGCCAGGGCCAAAACTCTGGGATAGAATCCGAAGAATGGGTTATTACTAACCCAAGATGATGACAGAAGTGGTTAAATACACCAAGAAGTGTAGGGCCTGTCAAATACATGCAGACTTTATACATAAAACTCCGGAGTATCTTCACCCAACAGCTACATCATGGCCATTCGAACAATGGGGTATGGACATCGAAGGGCCAATTTCTCCGCCATCAACGAGAGGACACCGGTTCATTTTAGCCATAACTGATTACTTTTCAAAATGGACTGAGGCCATTTCCCTAACCGAAGTAAAATCGTCATATGTTATCAAATTCATCAAGTACCATGTGCTTTATCTCTTCGGGGTGCCTAGAAGAATAATTCATGACGATGGACCTCAGTTTTTGAGCAAAGTGTATTCCAGATTCTGCAACAAGTACAGGATCGAGGATGTGGCTTCATCACTATACTACCCTACAGCTAATGGTCTAGCAGAAGTTTTCAATAAGACCATTGTAAAACTTCTTAAAAAGTTTGTGTCATCCAATCAAAGGGACTGGGACGAAAAGCTCGGAGAATGTCTGTGGGCGTATCGCACCACAGTCCGAATTCCCACTAATGCCACGCCTTTCTCTTTGGTATATGGGTCAGAAGCAGTCTTGCCTTTGGAAATCCAAATCCCGTCATTACGAGTCGCGTTAACAACTAGGATGACAAAATAAGAAAGGTATCAGTAAAGGCTCCAAGAGTTAGAAGTCTTGGATGACAAGCGCTTGGAAGCTCAACAGAATATCGAGCTATACCAGGTGCGGATCTCCAGAACCTTTAACAAAAAGGCTAAACGAATAACTTTTAAGAAGGGTGATATGATCCTGTCAGTTAGAAGACCGATCATAACAAGCCAGAAGCCTAGGGGAAAGTTCCAGCCAAAGTGGGAGGGACTCTTTGTCATTGATACGGTCTACTCCAATGGCGCGTATCGGTTGACAAAGCCTAATGGTGACAAGATCCTGATGCCAATCAACGGCAAGTTCCTGAAGAAATATTATTCTTAGCAAAATTGTAGAACACCAGTTATAATACAGTCTGGGTAGTTCTATGCAAGTTATGAGCAAAAATTTTCTCTGTAATCAGAAGTTCATTAATGGAGGTTCTTGGTTCCGGACTAAAAGCCTTTAGTTCGCGAACCAAACTTTCTTTTTATCAAATTTGCCAAGTTAAATAATACCTCTGGCCAACCAAACTTTCTTTTTATCAAATTTGCCAAGTTAAATAATACCTCTGGCGAACCAAATTTTCTTTTTATTAAATTTGCCAAGTTAAATAATACCTCTTGTAAACCAAACTTTCTTTTTATCAAATTTGCCAAGTTAAATAAAACCTCTGGCGAACCAAATTTTCGTTTCTTATCAATAAGAAGTTCTTTCATTCATAGTAATTTCGGGTACTTAGAAAATCTCGATTCATCTTTAAGATTATCAAGTTAACAGTTACCTCTGGTAATCAATATCAGAATCATTCTCTAGATACTCTTGGTTACGTAAAAAGAAAAGAGCTTCTTTATTCATCATCAGAGTAAAATTACAGAGAACTCTCTAGTGTTGTACAGTCAACAAGAGTGAATACAAATCACTATAAAAAAAAAAGAAAACTTGCTTCTGTAACCGTCTCTTTCGGCATGGTTCAGATAAAAAAGTTTGTTTCTGCAGGCTCTTCTTCTGGAATGACAGACTTGCTTCTGTAACCGTCTCTTTCGGCATGGTTCAGATCAAAAAGTTTGCTCCATGGCCTCCACTTCCAATTTGCTCTTGTAGCCTCCTTTTTAAGGACGGTTTAAAGGCATAATCTTGTTTTTTCTTTCCGACCACAATCAGGAACCTCCTAGTTGGTTCCCCCAGTGATGATGCCAGTGAATTGATTAGTTCAAAACTGGGCATACCAAATGCACACCCCAAACGTATAACGTGAGGGGTTGCACAAATTCAAGGTCCTAGTCATTAGTACCCCAACCTTGTGGGATACTAGGAAAGAAGAAAAACAATGCCCCAGACCCGAAATCTTCTCTCATGAAAAATTCATGAGACCTTCCAAGCCCCTTGAGGCATTGGAAGCAATTACGAGCTCAGTGGGTCTGGGCCATTGTTAAAGACAATGACTACGATTATCTCATGCAGTCAAGTCAAAACCCTGTTAAAAGAGAAGAAAAAGAAGGAAGAGGGGGATATGAATCAGAAGAAGAGATTTATCTTCATTAACGAAAATGACTACGGTCAAAAACACCTTTTCGATGAGAGACCCCGCTGGATTGATGCAGTCTGGAGGTCTTGTGATATGCCAACTCTTATCCATCACTTCGGTTGAAGAAGAAGAAACTATGGCTGCACTGATAGATCGGCTACAAAAGAAAGAGAAGAGAGTCAAGAAGAAATTCTCTCACGGCTGGATGATCTTCCATTGAGGAGATCATATGTCTTATATCGACAATCTGGTAACTGTGATATCCTGTTTAGAGGAGATAAAACCGAAATCTCTGGTCAAGATTTTCAGTTCAGATCTCAACAGAATTTATTATTGCTGCATGGGACGCTTAGATATCGCAGCTCAGAGATCTCGTCATTAATAAAGACATGCAACGCTTGGGATCCCACGCCCGACGACCTTGTCCCAAGGCTCGCAGAAGTCTTTACAAATTTCGAGGAATTTTGAGTCACCCCGGGAAGTTTCTAAGCGCGATTGCAGTTCGCAAAAGCTAAGATTGAGAACTTAGCATGAATCCGCAAACTTTCGGACGGAACGTCGCAAACTCAAATCCGTGATCCTTGGAAATCAGGATCGCACATCTACTATGAGTTTAGTTAATTCGCGAACCTCTGAATGTGAAGTCACAAACCCAACAAAGATCCGCGGAAGTCGCGTGACAGATACACGGATACCAGAATGTTACAGAGAATTGCGAATTTCAAACGAAAGTAGGCGAGTTTATTGCAAGTCCTTGAAGACAAATGCTAAGGTTGTGCCTTAGAAATACAAAACCAAGATTAAGTTCTTTACATAAACAAGGAGTCATGCCATGTACAACAAATGTCAGGGGATGGCTACAAGAGAAGGAACAGCAAAAATATATATATATGCATGGACCAGTTTCTACAACTCAATGGTTTAAAAGAACTTTTATTTTCTCCTCTGCGTCAACAATGTCTTGCTGAACGATCTCATAAGCTTGAACAGTAGCTTGGCGACAGTTCCTCGTCACTAGTAATAACATTCTGCGCTGCAGCAGCCTCCAGCGAATCCAATTCAGCTTGCATCGCCTGGAGATCCCTGGATATATTGTCCCTCTGACGTGATAAATTGGCGAGATTTCTCATTGACTCATCACGTTCCTTGGTGATCTTGGCTAGGAAAGCTTGGGCTTTGGCAATGGTCTCTTGAGTCCTAGTAATAGCTTGATCATGGCCCTTGACAATTAAAGCAGCGGCTTCCACTTGAAGAACCAGAGACTCGCGGTCTGATTGACTCTTTTCTAAAGAGGCCTTGCAAACATTTGCCCTCTCCCAAGTCTCCTTCTAGAACTTAACCTGTTCCTCTCTCAGCTTCTGGAAAATGATTTCCACTGTCTCAGATTTGTCAGCACTTCTCGCTTTCGACAGGAATTCAGCATGCTTTTGAAGCTGAGTTATCATAAGCCTAAAAGGAGCAGTTCTATCCTCTCCACCAATGCTAACAATACCAGTTAGATAAATGTTGAGAATATTGGCGATTGAAGCAAAAGGAACCCCCTTCAGTATTTTATCAATACAGCGGTTTAGGAAGTGAAGGAAAGTCTCCACTGTGTCCTTCAACAAATCATTCTCAAGCATGTCGATCTCTGCATGAGAAGGGGTGATATTGGTTGAGGCAGAAGCGGATTGATCCGCAACCTAGCTAATACCAGGAGGAATGGCGCCTCTGGAGATCTCTGCAGAGCTACCAATCACAGCCTCCTGAACTACAACATCAGTTGGAATAGCTGTGACCAAGACCATAGGCATAGCAGTCTAGGAAATCACCACTTCTGAAGTATCAACCGCAGAGGTAGTAACTTTGGTTGCTTCACCAGTATCAGCTCTCGCGATGGTATTGTCTTGGGAAGTCACCTTCGCACCCATGCACTCTAAGTCCGGAGTCGAAATTGCAGCTAGCAAAAAGAAGAAAATTAATAAGTGTTACAACATCAGTTGATAATAATATAATTGCTAAAGAAAGAAGATGAAGACCTAAAGGTTGGACGCTGGATTCTCCAAATCCGTACACCTCAGGACCAAACACTTCAGGTCCGTATACTTCGGTTCGAACCTCCTCGCTCAAAAAGACATATTTACCATGGTCTGAGGGAGGAGTAGAAGAGCGAAAACTGTCACTACTGGCGTCATCATCATCGCCCCATTCATCTTGCTCTTCAGAAGGAGGTGCTGCTTTTGGGGGATCTGATGCACGAGTCTCCCCAATGATTTGCATTTCATCATCTGCAGTGCCCTGAGCAATAAGAGCTACAGAATCCTCTTGTAAGGCCGAGGAAACACTGACTTCAACGTCGGCCTGGCCAATAGGAGGAGTAGAACCCTTTTGAGTAATGGGAGCAAGGTCATTGCAAAGAACAAGTTCTTGGTTCCGACGCCTCTTGAGGGAGCGGAGAGTTAAGGAGGAGTCATCTTCATCCTCCTTGGATTCCTCAACGAGGGATTCAGCAACTGGAGTGGGTGTTGCAGTTCCTGTCCGAGATAGAGTGCTCTGCGAATCAATCCCCCGCGGAATGGTAGGTATGCCGCTAAGACGCCTTAGTCTCTTCCGCTTATGTGAAGATTTCTCAGGAGAAGACTGCGATGGAGGAGATGTCTTCCTCGATGTCGGATCAGGAGAAGCATCAAGGGAGGCAGCCTGAACTGGTGTATCATTGTCCTCTTCCCTTTGCTTTGACTCATTAGATGCGTTGTCCCCCCTGAAATCCTCCATCCCTTCCACTTTCGTGCTGCCGGCCTTCTTTTTCTAGGCATACCAAGTTCTGATCTTTCGCAGACTGGTATGGTATTTGTTGAAATTCTGAGGAGCAGAGTTAGCATCCGCAAACCACTTACAGAAATAGAAGCTCATACTCGAGTTCGGGATCTTGAGCGGAAGATCAAATTTGGCTTGAGTTCCACCTGCGACGAAGTGAAACCAAGCTCGAGCTCCCTCAAAAACATTCCCAACAAGTCTTAATTCTCTATTGGGATTACCAACGTAAAGCTGATCATACCCAAACTGTCGGGCAAAGCGACTCGAGTAGTAAGGTTTTATATAACAAAGGTTCCCCAAACGAAGGACCAGATGTCCTGGGCGGATGTTTATCAACCACCAGAAACACCCCGAGGATAGGGTAGTAAATTTATCAACACCAGCAGTGTCCGCGAATTCTTTCCCGTATCCAGCATTCGAGAAGTATGGGAAACATCTGAACAACTCAAAAGTTGAAAAATGAAGAAGGGTTTTGCGGATCGCGGCCATGTAGCCCCCTTTCCATTGCGACCTCTCGTAGTGCTGCACTTTGGGAGCACTTAAATCAATCTGCGAGTCTGCAGGACTCATCAAAGTGGGGACAATATAGAACCAGCCAGGCCATCAAATAAGTATAAGGAAGTTCTACACGTGGATTAGGAGTCTTAATAACAGGATCTCCTTTCTTCCTCTGCTCCTTCTTCACACTGCAAAATTTATCAGATATTCTTCTCAATCCGCTTTGGATACTGCATACCATGGCAGGCAACAAACTGAGTTGCCTACCCAATGCTAGTAGAACAGCTGGGTATACAGCCCCAATGGGTATGTTTTCCTGCAAAGGAATAACACACTTTTTCAGCCAGACCAGCAAATAACCGGCCAAGAAAGCAGGGTCAGCTAAGGGTTGAAGGGCGTGATAATGAAAACTCTCAAAGGACGTCCCAGCTTTGAAAACGTTCTCGTCATATTCGACAACATAAGCATTTGTCCGAAACTTGCAATTCTTCTCTCAACCTCCTTTTCAGAAACTGGAGGAAGGCGAATAAAGTTCGGATTATTCCTAGAAAAATTAGGCAGAAGATATTGCAGCCACTTCTTTGGCTTCAAACTACGGGTGCCCGATGTGTGAGTGCAAATATGATAATGGCAGAGCAATTCTCAGTAAGTATCATAAGCCAAAGGGTTCTGAGTCTTCAGCAGATGGAGTTCTTCTCCAGTAGGGACGTACTCTTCATACGAGACGTCTCCCATAGGCAAGCCCGAGACTTCATGCATCTCATAAAGGGCGAAACCCAATTCGCCTCGAGGGCAAAAGATTGTACAAGTATCAGGATTATACAATTCTAATAAAGCAAAAAAATAGAATTTGCTGGCGGGAATGTCATGCTGAACTGCCCTGATGATGCGATACAGCCCCGCATGATGAAGCTGATCTCTAAATGATCGCAGAAAGAAGTCAGTCAAGACCGCCCACTCTCCTTTCGAAGAACAGTGAACCCATCCAGGGGAACGAAAATCCTGAACAGGAAACTCTCCTTGTGCATTGGTAAAATGGTGCAGGAAAATCTGCGCGATTATAGGAACATCGCCTCTGGGGAGATCATGTTTAAACAATCCCGGCAGCAATCCACGAAAGCTCTTCCCAGTTCCACAAGGAAAAACACCTTGAGCAGTGAATCCCCCCAGCAAAATGCTGTCTTGTGGCATGTTTATGTGCCAGTCCATTCGCCTGGGCATGGAAAGGGATTGAAAGAATAAGAATGGACAAGATCTCTCCATATTGGGGAGAAACAAGTAGCGACCTTCAACTTGACGAAGCCACTTGTAATCGCCATCTTCCAAATCACTGTCGGGCATTGAAATATGGTCCCCAAACAAAAAGACGGGTTTGAGCAACGGAGATCGATCATCTCCTTTGAAAGGTGCATTGGTCATCAGCTCTCGCAATGTTGAGCGAGAAGAATGGAGAATTTTATCTTCTCTCTCTTTGTTATCTGAGGCTGTACAATGGGGAAAGACATGACCAAATCTGAACTCTTTCTTCCCATCATAGCCATCTGAATATCCGAAATAATGATCATTTGGCCAAGGATTCAAGGCGTAATCGACTGCAAAAGACATTCAGATTCAGAGATAATAAAAAGAAATGAGAAAAGGGACTGCCTTCCGAATATATTTTTTTACCTCCGATCAAGGGTTCCTGCCGAACCACTATCGAACTAGAGGTTGCTTGAGGATCTTGACAACCACTGACAGCAGCGGAGGAAGAAGAAACTCTCTTCGGCATCTTTTGCAGATTAAGAAAATCTTTTCGCACAGAGAATCGAAAGCTATAGGAGATTGAAGATGAGAGGTCTGAGGCGCCCTAACGAGGAACTCAGACTTCAAATTTCTTGGTATAAGAATAGCCTCTCTCATAAAGTGGAGTTATATAGCGGATGATTTGACGGCCGAGATCTCTGGATAGACGTGATATCTGGCCCGAATCTCGTGAATACCTTTTCATTTAATGCGGCTCAGAGAACATCTCAATTCTTACGCCGTAAAAAAAAAAAAAACAACCGCCTCAAGCCTTCCCGCAACCAAAAAGGTGGAAGCTCGCGCCCCTAATACAGAGTCGCGATCCTTCAGAAATTACAGTTTGCGACCCTAATACAGAGTCGCTTTCTTCGCCAAAAAGGTGGAAGCTCGTGCCCCTAATACAGAGTCGCGATCCTTCAGAAATTACAGTTTGCGACCCTAATACAGAGTCGCTTTCTTCACCAAAAAGTGAAAGCTCGTGACCCTAACACAGAGTCGTTTTCTACTCCAAAATGAAGGTTTGCGCCCCTAATACAGAGACGTGTCCCTTCCAAAGTAAAAATTTGCGACCCTAATACAGAGTCGTTTTCTACTCCAAAATGAAGGCTCGCGCCCCTAATACAGAGACGTGCCCCTTCCAAAACAAAATCTGTGATCCTAACACAAAGTCGTATGATCCAAAAATTGCAAAATGAGGTACTAACATAGAGTCACATTTCCCTTCAGAAGCAGCAGTGGCGCTAATACAGAGCCACAGATTTCTGCAAATACGTTGGAGATTCTAATACAGAATATTATATCCAAAGTATTCCAAAACTCCTCAAGGAATCATGAGAGTTTTGAAAACTTTGGAGGGGGTTTTGTCGGCGAAAAATTAAAACAAAGCAGATCCGCAAATTCAAAGCTAGAAGTCCGCAACTCGGCAGAGCCGCGAACCTGAAGACTGAGGTTCGAGACCCAGTGACGACAGAACGAGTTCGCGAATCTAAAAATGAGATTCGCGACACTACCCATAACTTTCGGAGAGGGGTTTAATACAAAGTCACCCGACCCGAACAGAAGAATTGCCATCTCGGATCGTGGGGCTAACTACCAAACGAATGCAGCGGCGTTACTTCGATCATGAGAGCAACCGCCTAACGAATATGACGGCACTTCTCGAGTAGTGGGAGCTAACGGTTGAGCAAATATGGCGGGACGTTACTCTAAAACCCCTATAAAAGGCAGGGGAGCGAAAGAGAGAGGGACAGACACAGACGGACGTCTTCTCCCAAAAATTACCCCTGGTGATCAAGAGAAAGAGCCCTTTTCCTTTTCTTTAGCCAACTGAGAGAGATTGTACGGAATGTTAACGGAGAGCAGGATCGTCTTCCATAGCTACCTAGAAACCCAGCCTTAAACAAAGAGGAAAAACTATCTTCCTCATCTTCTGTAAACGGAAAACCGTTAGATTGTAATTCTTTATTGAAAGATTGTCAGTAAAGAAAAATTCAATTTTTATGGCGAACACCCCCTGCCTTCGGCCAGATTATATCCCATTTTCTTTATTAATCTACAAGAATTTTCATCGTAATGGAAGAACTCGGGTTTTTCATGTTCTTCCTCAGAATCTAAGCATTTCTTTTTGCTCTTGTGACTTGCTCTTCCAAATACTATGGCCTTTTGGGTTCCGTTTTTGGGAGGGACCTCAAAAATGACCTGGTTAGCACTTTCAACATCATAACTTAATTTGTATAAGGATGATCGGATAGGTGCTTGGAAGAAAGTCAGATAATATATCTCATTTACACAGTCGCTGAATACATCTGTGCTAGTGCTTGAGGGTTCAGAATCAACACCAGAATAATAAGCAAACTCTAAATTTTCATTTATCACCCATTCACCATCAGAGTGAATGGCGTTATTTACATCAAGGCCTTCGAGGCTTATCACAATGGGCTCACCGTCCCAAATTACATCCTCGGATTTCGAATATTCGGTCCTGATTCTGTATCAGCCTCCTCGCCGCTATCAAAGTCATCTGGAACAGGCTGATCTGAAACACCGAACGCATCTTGATACAGCAACGCGTCAGTAAAATAATTTTCAACTCCTTTAAAGGGTTATTTTTCTGTGATCAGCGTTCTTATGTTCCCGTCTTTGTCCACATATTTCATGCATTGATGTAACGTGGAGGGCACAATGAGATTGCTAGAGATCCAAGGTCTCCCCAATAGCAGATTGTATGATGTGTCCGCGTCTATCACATAACACATGACTTTCGTCTTCAAGTTGCCGATTTGGCACTTACGCTTTATCTTACCTAACGGTCTACTACCGTTAGCATTGAATCCAAAGATAGTGGTATTAGTTGCCGCTAATCTATTCATCGGCACTCCAAGATATCGTAGCATCCTTCGTGGCATGATGCTCAAGGTGGAGCCTGGATCAACTTGAATGCGATCAATCTCTGTAGACCCTATGTATCCCTTGTAATATAAAGGGTGGTGATGCTTGTTACTCCTGACTTGCATATCTTCTGAAGAGAAAGTGATGTAGGGAACGGTCTTACCAGAGACTTGGGGATAAGTTGCGCAAAGACATTCTTCCTCAATCATCTCTGGTATCTGTGCCAAGAATACTTCTGAATCTTGCAGAGCTTCTCTTAAAGCTTCTCTTGTAGATTTAGAGAGTTTCAGGAGCTCGTACAAGGTTATCCGTGCGGGAATATTGGCCAACTGTGTTAGAATATTAAACTGGAATGACTTCCGCGAGTCCTCCGCAGGCTCTTTTTCCTTCTTCTTCAGAACTTTATCAAACTTAAACTCTTTTGTTTGACTTTCTCTAGAGGTGGTCGAGAATCCATTGTCTGGCCGTAGTTCTTCAAGTAATCTTTTCCTGAACGGGTTTCCACAGGAGGAGGATCCGCGTCAGCTACCAAAGAATTTTCGATTTTCTCTTCCGAATCGGTCAAAGCAGGAATGACTCTGTCATCTTCGAAAATCATGGAGATGACATTGGAGGTAAAGGTTTTCCCTCTTCGGCTCTTTCCAGATGAACTGTAAGTCCATTGTTCATCACTTTGGAGATCTGGATGCACCCACAGTATCACCCCCCTATCAGTTTCAAAGGAGAACAGTCCTTTCTTTTGATGTTAGTGCGGATCAAAATTTACGACCTGCATCGTCCCTTTAGGGATGAGTTGCAGTCCATCTTGAACTGTTGACTCTATCCAGTTGGGCGTTTTGCGAACTTGACAGTTACCATGTTCGCGATCACCTTCTTCTGGTGCTCTTGGAGCTTGATGACATTAGCGTCTACTAAGAGTTGAATTTTATATTTAAGGATGTAGCAGTTTTGGGTAGGGTGGTTAATGATCCTATGGTAGACACAGTAATTAGGATCATTAACTTTCCCTGCTTCTTCTGGACGTTTAGACTCCGGCAGCTTTAGCATCTTCTTACTCATGATGAGGTTGAAGATAGTCTTCGTGTGCTCATCCTTAAAGGAGTATTGATTTTGCGGCATTCGTGTCTGAGGAGGGAGCTTCGGGGAAGTTTTCGCGGGTTGTGGCGTATCAGTGACCATTGTCTCCTTTCCCTTATATTCTTGGGGTCGGGACTTATAGTTGTTATCGCCACTTCGCTTCTGTTTCTCCTCGCCTCCTTCTTCTTCAAGTCTTTGCGCAATTTTTTCAGCTTCTTCAGCCTGCAGGGCGAGATCCTTCCAAGTTGAGGACTTCACTGCTCCCATTCTGGCTAGAATCTTAGTTGATAAATTATGTCGATAGGTTTCTACCAAGGTCTTTTCTGGCATCCCATGTGGACATTTGAGAGAATCGTTTTGAAATCTTTTGATGAAGTCCCGGACTGACTCTCCTTTCCTTTGTTTAGTGGCTAGAAGCGCCGGTATTGACACTTCCATATCATCTTCATAGAAACTGGTGGGAAAGGCTTTCTCCATGTCGCTCCATGAACTGATGGTTCCTAGTTCTAGTCTCCGGAACCATTCAAAAGGTAGTCCCGTTAAGGTACTAACGAATACCCTCGTAATAATGGGGTCATTTCCAGCTAAATGCCCAATCTGCGATTTAAAATAGTAGAGGTGCTGGTTCGGCGATCCTTTACCATCGAAAGACTTGAGCTTCAATGGTTTATAACTTTCTGGGAACGGCACACTTTCCCATTCCATGGGATGCAGCCTTACCACGTCGAGCTCTTGTAAGTCGCTCTTATGCATGAGGGCATTCAGTTGATTTTGGAAGCTCTCCATCCAAACAACATTCGCATTCCCTTCTTGATGCATGGAATGGTTGTCGTCATCCTCATGATGTTCATTATTATGAAGACCTTCTTCTTCTGTCTTCTTTCCTATATTCTTCAATCTAGTCTTCTCCAATTCCATTAAAACATGTAGCATATCTTTAAGCTCGCTGATAGCGTTCTGCTGTTGCTAGATATGCTTATCTTGTTCATCCATTCTCCTCATTAACTCTTCTGAGACATTATTTTGAGTCATATATGCAGAGGCATAATCTTCTAGGAACGAGTCGGATGTCTACGATTCAGCCATAACAGATTTGACTATATCTTCTTCATCAGAAGAGATTCCCTCCATTTGTAATTCATGGGGACTGCCGTCCCACTTTTGAGTCGAGTGTTTCAGAAAACTCCTCGATCTTTATTGAATAGATCCTTCGAACTCGAAGAGAGCTCTGGGTCAGAAGCTTCTCCTTCGGAGACTTTCTTCGCTTTTTTTTTCTTCTTCTTTTCTCCGACGCTTGTCATGTTGGATGACACTGCAGGATATTCTGGCTCAGAAAACTTAAGCCCGTTTCGTTGCCTCCTCTTCGCCAGTTGGGATGAAGATGTCGATGGAGCCGACAATCGATGAAACACCGAGGATCTGGTATGGGCTGAACAATGACAGTGAGACAGTACTGCATTGATCAGTCGTTCACAGTGGCAGTGAGATACGTAGGATTCTTCCCTTTTTCTGTTTAGAAGTTCCCTAAGATCTCTTGCACTGGAATTCTTTGTGACGGCGTCATTCATGAGAGATAGCTTCGGGAACGGCATAGTCTTAGCCTTGCAGATAGGCATGCATTTTCCACGAATTTAAGGTTCGCAGGTTCCGCGAGTTTCTTCAATCACGTGATTAGACGTTCTCCCTCGAATACGAGGGACGCGGATGTATGCTCCGCGTTTGTGATCATGGATAACTTTGATGGACTTACTCCGCTTCCTATAGGAAACGCGAGTAAATCCTTCCGCGTCTCGACTAACCTTGCCTTTTGACTTCCATATTTATGTGGTAAGTTTTTGCTGGGATGAGTTGGCGGTTTCCTTTCGTTACGTGATCCTGTGGAGGGCACGAACTTTTCTTCTTCTTAGGTTTCTTCTCATTGTACGAGTGAGAGGAATCTCCTTCTCCGCGTCATAGTCTCGCAGAGTGGGTAGTGGTCGTTTCCCCTTGTTGAAGCGGGGACTTTGGTCCATTTTGCTTGAGAGATCAAGAGTCTTAGTCGAAACTGGCCTTGAGCCAAATGTTGAAGAAGAGAATTTCGGACCAATTTGGTCCGACAACTCCCTTGGCTGAGTTATTGCCATTAAAGCCTCCTTCGGGATTGACCTCATGGAGATTTTACGGTATCCCCTTAGGAAAATAGGGCTCTTTGAGCTTGAAGAAAGGAATTCTTCATACCTTTCTTGGTCAACGTGAATAGTGAGCGAGTTGACCATACTACCAACTGGAATGTTGTCGGATTGAGCTACCACCAGATTACCGGAGGTGATGGTTGTCCCCAGTGGAGTTGCCAATTTTATGTTCGCCATAAAAATTGCAAGCTCTTTATATCGAAGTCTTTTCAATAAAAGATTACAATCCAACGGTTTTCCATTTACAGAAAATAAGGAAGATAGATTTCCTCTTTGTTTAAGGTTGGGTTTTGATGTAGCTATGGAGACCGATTATACTCTCCGTTGACACTCCGTACAATCTCTCTCAGTTGGCTAAAGGAAAAAGAAAGGCTCTCGACTCTTGATCACAAGGGTAACTCTTAGGAGAAGATATCCGTTTGTGTCCGTCCGTGTCCTTTTTTCTCTCTTTCGCTCTCCCGCCTTTTATAGGGGTTTTAGAGTAACGTCCCGCCATATTTCCTCGACCGTTAGCTCCCACTACTAGAGAAGTATCGTCATATTCGTTAGGCGGTTGCTCCCACGATCGCAGTAATGCCGCTGCATTCGTTTGGCAGTTAGCCCCACGATCTGAGATGGCAATTTTTCTGTTCGGGTCGAGTGATTTTGTATTAAACCCCTACCCGAAAGCTATGGGTAGTGTCGCGAATCTCAATTTTAGATTCGCGAACCTGTTCTGTCGTCACTTGGTCGTGAACCTCAATCTTCAGGTTCGCGGATCTGCTGAGTTGCGGACTTCTAACTTTGAATTCGCGGATCAGCTTTGCTTTCCAGAATTTTTCGCCGACACTAATTCCACAAAAAACAAGAAAAATACTCGATCAACACCAAGCAAGGACAGCCTGCACTTGCAAGCTTGCCCCTTGGGTGCGCTCCGAACCACACCTGTGACCGAGTCGTCCTCATTAGCTAGCAGTCGGATTGGGTCGGGGGCGCCGAAAATATTAACGGTGATAAATATCATGTTACTTCTGCTGCTCTTGTTAGCCATTGGAAAATTTTGTGTGATTACTGGAAATTTGATGGCAAAATGATTGCCATAAATTAAAATAAACTCAAAAAAAGAGAGAGAAAAAACTAAAAAAAGAAGAAAAAAAAGAAAAAAAGTATGTATATATACACACACACACACGAATATAATTTTGCTACCTAATGCTATTAAAGTAAAGGAAAGAAAACAAGTTTTTCGACAACCTATCATGTTAGAGGATAAAGCATGAATTGTCCAATGCTATTAAAGCAAAAGGAAGAGAACAAGTTTCTCGACAACCTGTCATGTTAGGGGATAAAGCATGAACCACCCAATGTTGGTAAAGCGGCGGGAAGAGGAGATTAAGTTCCTCACCAACCCTATCATATTGGGGGTAGAAGTATGAGATTAGTTGCCCAAAACCCAAAAAGGCAAAGGGAGAAGAGATCAAATCTTCAACAACTCACCATACTGAGAGGAATATCATGTCTAGTTTAACGCAAACGGTGATTGGTAAAAACACGGCAAAATCTGTTACTAGCTGGGGGTTTGCTAAAAATCCCGTGAATCTGTCATATTAAACTCTTATCTCTGACAGTAAGATTTGGATTATTGTCATCCATATTATTTCGATATGATGAACCTGTCATGTTAAACTCTTATCTCTGACAGTAAGATTTGGATTATTACTATCCATATTATTTTGATATGATGAACCTGTCATGTTAAACTCTTATTTCTGACAGTAAGATTTGGATTATTACCATCCATATTATTTCGATATGATAAATTCTGTCATGTTAAGCTCATATCTCTGACAGTAAGATTCAAACCATTGTTCATATTGAAATAAATAGCCTCTCGACAGGTGCAGTTCAAGTTATGCGTGAGAGTCTTGAACCGTCTTCACCAAAATTCCACGCATATGCAATTAGGGTTCTCTACTGAAACTTGATAATTCTGACCCTACCATCTTGGTGTATGCAAATTCAAGTTACGCGTGAGAGGCTTGAACTGCTTTCGCCAAAATTCCAAACATGTGCGATTAGGCACCTCTACCGAATTTCTTGATCTTAACTCGATCACCAAATTTAAGATCTAAAGTATTTCAAATTTTGCCGCACATAGAAATTTTGAAAACTTTAGAGGGGATCCTGTTGGAGGTAAAAAATTCTAAAATAAAGAAAATAGGACAAATAGCTTCGCAGAATGCGGAGTTAAATCCATAGCCTTGCATCGGCCAGAGATTAGCTCCGCGTTAGAGTACAACGCGAAGCTAAATTCATAGTTCCGCATCCAGAGTATTTAACTATGCGTGGACAGATCTCAGAATCCTAAATTGATTGTGATTGATATTTGGGCTTATCCAATATCCGAATTGAGTCCAAGGAGAGTCCAAAATCAAGAGATTTAAATCAAAATCAAATACTTGATTAGAATTCTTGATGAATATAAAAACTTTCTATTCTTATTTCTATGGAAACTCTTATAACCAACTAAAGTTTATAAATAGCCTCTTTGAGGAGATTTTAAGGGTCTTTAGAAATTTAAGTTATGCGTGAGAGTCTTGAATTTATAGAGATCAACAGAGAGAGAGAAACTAGGGCCGGCCATCATTTTCTTCAAAGAGAGATGTTCATATCGGATCGTCAATATGTTCCACTAGTTAGATCTCATCGCCATATTAGAACCCACTTTTTATTGTAAAAGAGAGCGATGAAATATAAATCCTCTTGTTTGTTTTTCTATTGTTCCTCTTTCGTTGTAATCATCGTAATCAATAGAACAAAGTAAGATTTTTGCGGAGAACAAGGAGATCAAGACATTTTTCTGCATGTTGAGTTTCGATTCAATTTCTAAGATTTCTATTGGATTTAGATACATTGTGCTTTGGCTTAATTTCTAGAATTCATATTTGACGTAAGTTGGTTAAATATTCAATTTCTAAGATTTCTATTGGATTTAGATACATTGTGTTTTGGCTTAATTTCTAGAATTCATATTTGACTTAAGTTTGTTAAATTTAAAATAAATTCTTAGGATTTCTATTTGACTTAATATTTTCGTGGAACCAATCCTATCCTACTAGCATTAAGGTTTGTGCTGAACTAATCCTATTTGATTTAGGATTTGTGCTAGAATCTATATAAAGGCATCAAATCTTTTGGAGATTGCATTTCTTGAGGTTTTTTTTTTTTTTTTTTTTTTTTGTTGTCTTTTCAATTTGAGAGATCAATTTGTAATTTTAGAGAAAACAGATCAAATAGAAAACATCAAGAATTACATGGATTGAAGCAAATCCTACGTCTATTGGCCCGAATCAAACTTCACTATTGATGGTACTGGAAAGACCTCCCAAAACTTGGATCGAATCAAACTTCATTATTGATCAAGTTGTTTCTTTTCACCCAATTGGATGTTTCTTTATTTAATAAGATTCCTACAAAAGCTATATTTTACGTGTAAAGGCCAGTTCCAAAACCGAAAATAAATTAAAATAATAATAATAAATAAAATAGAATGTAAAGATGTCCACAATTACGCATATCTCTTTTCTAGAAAGCATGCAAGTTTTAGCCGTTTGGGAAAATAATTGGATTTTTCTTTTTTAATGAAAAAGAATGATCTTAATTTTTTATTTTTCTATTTTCAATGAAAAAGATTGTAGATGGTAAATATACAACCATTATGGTGACAACTTGAGAATGATTTCTAGCGTTTAGTAGTAGTATACTATAATAATAGAGGAAGCGTGAAAGCAATTTGTCTTGTCGGTAATGTCCCTTCTCACCGACGCATCACATATTTTTTATAACATTATTTAAATTGAGTTTTCATTGCTCTTCCTCTAGGAGTCATCTGCTAAATCTCTCACAAATTGAAGAGGAATGATAAATGCTATCAGAAAGAACATCCATTATCTATAGTAGGATGAGCAGAGTTCAATTAAAACTGAAATAACCGACTGAAACTGATCCGAATAAGAAAATCTGAACAGAACCGAAATGATTCAGTCGATTTTCGATTTCGAATTTTGAAAACCTAAACCAAACCGACTGAATTATTTAAAAATTATATATCTATATACAAACACGTTACATATATACATATTTATATATGTGTGCACATATATAAAGACACACATATGTATTTATACACATATCATAGATAATAAATTTACCACAAATTTGATACTTTGAAGAGAAATATAACTTTAAAACAATTTTTATAAAAAAATCCGATTCTAACCGAACCGAATTAGTTCAGTACGATTTTGTCAAAATTGGCAAAAACTAAACTGAGACCATCTGATGCTCACCCCTAATCTATAATTAATTAGTTTGCTAGCGATAAAAGAAGCAGTGGGGCTTAATAGATAATAGGTAAAACTTACGGAGCAAGTGATACTAGCTCTCTCCAATTTGCAAAAGATTGTGAGTTCGACTTTCTATAAGGACTCAATTTGGATAATATTATCAAAAATATGTGTGTGGCGGAAAGAAAAAAAACAGAGAAAAAGAGAAAAAGGTAAAGATTATTTGGCAAAGTTTCGGACAAAAACTTGGAAAAGGTCTCAACCCATTTGCAACTAAATAAATTGACCGCTAATAAAAGTTGTCAGTACTTTGTATTCAGTCCCAAACCATCACTTAAATTTTAAATTAATGAGAAAATGTCCTTTCTTACTTTTCTTTGATTTTGAGACTTTGGCTTTGTTTTTAAAAGGTTAACGGCTCGCTATACTTCTAGAATGACGATGTTGATTTACCATAATACAAATTTCTAAGCCTACGTTTAGGGATGAGCATCGATCTTTCTCCGTTCGGTTTTTTACCAATTTTTGCAAAACCAGACCAAATAGAATAGGAATGGAAACCAAAAAAACGAATCGAACTATCTCGGTTCTGTTAGATTATTCTGTTCCAACTTTTAAATAAAACTTATTTAAAAATTATAATTTTAATCTTTTAAACTTTTTAAGGTATGCAATTGGCACTAAATTTACCATCTATAATATCTATATTTATATATGTATAAATATATATTTATATGCGTGCACGTGTATGTGCGCACATCTGTGGAGGTGTGTGTGGGTGTTTGCACGCACGTGTGCGTGTGTGTATCTGTGTGTGCACATAAGTGTGTGCGCGCACGCATGTGTGCGTGCGTATGTGGGTGTATGTGGGGGTGTTTGTCTGGGTGTGCTTGTGTAAGTGTGTGTGTATGTGTGCGTGTGCGCGTACGCGTGTCTGTGTGTACATGTGACTGTGTGCTCATGTGGCACGTGCGCATGTGTGCATGCTCGCGTGTGCATATGTGCACACGTGTGCATGTCTGTACGTATCTGATATATATGCGTGCATGTATATATAATATGTATATAAGGTTGTGTATATTGTAATTTTAAATAATTCCATAGTTGGATTCAATGTTGGATTTCAAAGCTCGAAATTTAAAATCGAGGTTCGATTTTGCTTATTTAGCTTCCGATCGGTTTTAACCAAATTCTGCTCATCCTGCCTTCAATAATATTCAATAATAGTGTTTTATAAGCCAACTAAGCCTGCAATAGTTAATTCTTAAAGTTAAGAATTAATAATTCAATTCAATAAAATAAAGTAAGCCTATAAAGTATACACTGTTCCTTGATTTGGAGTCTACAATTAATCCTGAAGATAATCACTAGAAATATTAGGAATTTCAATAAATGACAAAAGATAGCAAGCTGTCTATGCTAAAGAAAGAAACCATTTTCTAGTTTCTTAAATAGGAAAAAAAATTATCCTTTTTAATTTATTTGGAAAGTTATACATTTATAAGGCTTTCTTTAACATTGCACATGCTTTCCATTACTACCAAATTGTAAAACATATAGAAAAACTTGATTCATAGATTTAGAAACTAGGGTTTCCCCAAAAAGAAAGTGTAAATATAATTTGAAAATTATATAGAAAAAGAAATTTATGGTTAATTACAGGTAGACCCCCTGTAGTATTGGAGATGTGTCACTTAACACCCCTGAAGTTTGAAACTCTCAAAAAACCCCCTGGACTTAGTTATTTTCACTCTCCTTTTTTACTAAAGTGCACTGTTGTCCCTCAAATTCCTATTCTACTATTATCTCTTTCTTTAATAAGTGTGCTGGTTAAAAAAAGAGATGATGGTAGAATAGGAATTTGAGAGACAAGAGTACATTTTAGTAAAAAAAGAGAGTGAAAATAACTAGGTCCAGGAGTTTTTTTTGAGAGTTTTAAACTTCAGAGGTGTTAAGTGACACATCCCAAATACTATAAGGGGTCTAACTGTAATTAACCCAAAAAGAAATTTAGGGTTCTGGCCCGATCGAAAAGTGAGCAAGTTAGCTATCATTGAATTTTCTACTTGTTTGATAGCTGAAATTAGTTTGCTTTCTAGAGTCTATTCACATAAAAACAGCTAGCTTTATGCCCACTGCAGGATGACTAATGCAGATGGGCCATCTCTCGGTTTTGTTTTTTATAAAATCATATTGACTTGTTGGCTTTTTTCTAATATAATTGATACAGATAAAAGAAAAGAAAAAAAAAGGACGGTAACATGTGTGAAGATCTTGAAATATTTTCTCAGCGACTTATAAAGTTTGGAATGAAATATATTTTTGGATTTCATCATGGGAGATTATAGTCGATAAGTTCATATATCATATCTTGGGAAAAAAAAAAAAACATTTTTGGAGAAAATTTCATGCTTGGGATGATGAGGAGGTGCTTGCAATATCACAAAAGTTGAGGGGGGTTTGCTACAAGAGGAGAGCACAAAAGATTTGACTCTTTCAAAAAAAAAAAAAAAAAAAAATCCAAGTGCATCCTTTGAAAAGGGAGCTTGGTCTAAGCAAAGCCTTTATAAAAAGGGTAGATTAGTTGAATCTTTGGCTCACTTTCAACTCACTCTCTCTCTCTCTCTCTCTCTCTCTCTCGCCACTCCTCAACTCAACAATGGTTGGTTTCTTCACACCCAAAAAAAAAAAAAAAAACCCATGCAATCTTTTTTTCTATATTCAATTTACATTTTTTTTTTTTTTGATTGAAACTCATCTCTTTCCTTAATTAACAGGCACAAAGCTCCTCCATGGACATCACTTATGAAGAGGTTAGAAACTTTTTTTTTTTATTACTATATATTTAATTAAAATTTTCTTTTTTAGAACTTGGAGTTTAACTCTAGTGATCACAAATTTTTGGTTCTATATAGGAATTTATCCTGAATTCAAGAGGATTGAAGCTCTTTGCTTGTCGATGGGTTCCATCGAATCGCGACCCGAAAGCCTTGATCTTTCTATGCCACGGTATTCTTCTTCATTGGAAATTCTTGAATTTCCTCATATTTTCCCCATTTTTTGCTTAATATTTCTGATTTATTTGAATTTTTTTTTTTTTTTTTTTTTTGTATATATAGGCTATGCCATGGAGTGTAGCATCTCAATGAAAAGTGAGTTCCTATAAAGAAAAACTCCTATATTTATATTTATATTGAATTTTGCAATAATTTGATTGAATACAAATATAATTAACTTATTATTATTATTTATTTTAAAAAATATCAGGCACATGGACTCAGCTCGCACAGGCTGGCTATGCAGTTTATGGTATGGATTATGAAGGCCATGGAAAGTCCTCTGGACTGCAAGGTTACGTTCCAAGCTTCGACGATCTCGTCGACGATTGCTCTCAACATTATACACAAATTTGCGGTAACTAAAAATTTTAATTTCATTTTTTTAATTTCCTTGGGTCGTACTATATACATTTTTAAGTTTGCATTTTATTATTAATTAAATTTTTGAAAAATAAAATAAAATTTGTTGATAGAGAGAAGAGAGAACAAGACAAAGAAGAGATTTCTACTTGGTGAGTCGATGGGAGGAGCAGTGGCCCTCAAGCTGCATAGAAAGAAGCCTACTTATTGGGATGGTGCTGTTTTGGTTGCTCCCATGTGCAAGGTATTATATTGTTCTTCTTTCGACCAATAGAAAATAAAAAATTCATATATTCCTCATTTTCCTCCTCTCTTCCTCTTCTCTTTTCTTTTTTTTAATTATTCCTCATCTCTTCTCCTTCTCTTTCTCTCTTCCTAGAGAAGGAGAAGGAGAAGAGAGGAGGAATAATAAAGAAAATGAGGAGAAATAATGAAGAAAATGAGAAGAGAAGAGAAGAGAAAGAGATGAAGAGAAGAGAGGAGGAAGAGAAAGAATGAATAAGGATGGGTGAAATGGTAATATCAGGTTAAAAATTTGGGGATTTGGTGAGGGGGACTAAATTGTAGTAACTTAGAAGATTTGGGGGACTAAATCCTAAATATGAAGATTTGGGGGACTAAATCATAATATATAAAGATTTGAGAGACAAACCAGTTAATACCCCTTCTATGTAAAGCATATTCTATTTTAATATACATATAATTAGTCACTTAATTAGTTTGTATAAAAGTTGTATAAATAATTTTTTTTTCCCAATATTTTTAATAAATCGGAAATATTAATGGAACAATTTATATTAATGGAAAACACTTTTTTTTTTTTTTTTTTTTTTTTTTTTTTTTAACTTTGAGAGACAATAAACTCAAGATCTATTCTTGTAGATTGCTGAAGAGATGAGGCCCCATCCAATGGTGATCAATGTCTTGACAAAGCTTTGTAAGGTTATTCCAACATGGAGAATTATCCCAACTCAAGATATCATTGATAGAGCCATCAAGAACCCTGAATGGAGAAAAGAGGTAATTAAGATGAAAATATTAAAAAAAAAATTATTTTTTTTTTTTATAATTTGTTTTAATTACCGTACAAAAATTTTCAGGTTCGGAATAATTCTTATTGCTACAAGGGTAAGCCTCGCCTAAAGACCGGCTATGAGCTTCTCATGGCTAGCTTGGACATCGAGAAGAACCTAAGTCAAGTAAAAATCCCCACCTTATTCTGGAAAAAAAAAAATCAGGACTAAAATTTAAAGAAATTCTGCGTCTTATTTTTCTTTGTTTTTCAATTATCTTAGGTATCGTTGCCGTTTATTATCGTTCATGGTGAAGATGATACCGTTACAGACCCATCCGTAAGTCGGTCACTTTACGAGACTGCATCAAGCATGGATAAAACGTTCAAGCTCTATCCGGAAATGTGGCACGCTCTTACCTCCGGCGAGTCTCAAGAAAATATCGATCTGGTCTTCTCCGATGTCATCTCATGGCTCGACGAGAGATCAGCGGGTACAACTTTGAAATCCGAGATGGAGCACAAGGCCTTGCACGATTCCAAACATGCTAGCTTTACGATAAAAGTGTGACCCATAGTAAATCATCTCTTGTGAAGAAAAACAAATTATCTAATTGGAATTTAGTTTTGATTTGATATATGTTAAGATGCAAGGAAAGCAAACTGATGTACATAGAACCTAAGGATAAGAGCTTTTGAAATAAAGATACTAGCGGGTGAACATGTCGTCTATTTGCAACTTCAATTGCTTACATCAAACAGTGATTGCTTTGGTCTTTTCCTTATTGTCTCTTTCAGTGCTGATGCGAGTGCTGATGCGAGTCATGGAGATAAGATCTACAGCATTTATGAGCTAACTTTAGTGTTATTATTGCGTAGGAGCCATCCTAATCTTCTTTGTAATTGGATATTTTTTGAAAAAGACTTTCTTTATGAGAATAATCGAGGAGAGAAGGAGTCGAATTTGAAATCTCTCACAAATCATGATGCGACTTAGTCATGAAAAATAGTTAAGCAATTCCAAATCCTACCATTCTCACCATATGTTATATTTTGTAGTATGTTTTGTTATCACTTATTAATTGGAATGAAAAGTACATTTGATTGCTGTTTTGATTTAAAACTTTATTTTTTTTTTTTTAAGGATAAATAATATTTTATTGATTGATTTATTTATTTTTGTATTCTAGTGCCCAATTTGGGTGGAAAATTGACCAAGAGAGCCCAAGGGGTAAGGGCAATTGGGGAGTGGGAGTGCTTTTTGAGCGGGAGTGATGCTGATGTTGGGGAAGTGGACATTTGGTTGCTTTCAATGCAATTTGTATTACATATGAGCTAAGCAAATAGAACTCTACTAAACTAAGACTTATTTTCTTTTTCCATTGGATTTTATTGAAAAGTTGTAGAAATAACTAAAGTGAGGGTTCAACAAAAATAAATAGATTTTCGTTGCATCAGAAAAGTTTGACAAAAGAAATTTATCAAACTGGATGGGCAGAAATCCGGACTTTACGCAGCGGTATAATTTTTGTTTTAAAATCTGCAATTAAATGGGCAGCAGTAAAAAAAAAATTAAAAATCCCCTATATATATATATAGAGAGAGAGAGAGAGGGGGGGAGAGCAAACGGAAAATTCATCAACGGTGAAGATAGTTCCTTTACCGCCGCTTAGGTAGCTCAATAAAATTATTACACGTGGCATTACTTAAAGGGCAGTTAAGAGAGTTCTTTTATTTGTTATCTTGAGTAATATCACGTGTAATAATTTAATTAGGTCAGCTAAGGGGCGGTGAAGGAACTCTCTTCACCGCCGGTTAATTTCCTGTTTTCTCTCTCTATATATATACTCTATATATATAGAGAGAGAGAAAGACATATACATATACACATATTAATATACATATATATATACATATACACACAAACACACACACAGTGTCTGTGTGTGTATGTATATGCCTCTCTATATATATGTGTGTATGAGAATAATAAAAATGAGCCGCAGGCTCACGTAATTAAGCTACTGAGCTGCACCATGTTTCTACTATTTATAATAAAAAAAAAATTAAAATTTTCTTTTGAATTATGATCTTGATCTCGTAGAGTTAACTCTTACCAATCTTTTGGGTTTAGTTTTAATTTCATCTTTGATACAAAATTAACAATTTTTGGTGAATACAAGATTTTGTTGATAAAAGAGCAAATGAACTTCAAAACCCATAAAATTTAATCTTAAAGAAACTAAAGATGTAGAGATCATAATCCTAATAAATTTTAAAAAAATAATAGGACCATTACTTTTTCACTACCAACTCATGTAATTAGTTGAGCTGACGATTCATATTCCTTATTTATCTTATAGGACTGCATTCATGATTTTCCTTCAGTGGTGCATTCATTCGTTCATGAAGAGGACTATCTAATTTTCTCTTTATCTTTATCATTCATCACTATAAAAGGACTTATGTTCCATTTGGAAGAACACTACCAACTATCAACCTTTTATACTATATTGGAAAAAGTATATTTAAGATGATGCCATAGGAGAGTTAGCCAATATTAACATAGATATTATTTTGAAAGATCCAAACCGTTAATTATAATCTTTATGTTAAAAAATGATAGCATACAAAAAAACATGCATTTTAGATAGATTTTGACTATATATTGGATATGTACAAAATGAATGGTTTTTCAACAATGAAACAAATAAAACCACTTGATCGATTGTAAAAAAAAAAAAGTACCTAAATTGCATGATTTTTTTATATGTTATTTATTTAGAGCATGAAAATTACAATTAACGGTTTGGATTGTTCACATAAAGTCTTTATGTTGAGATTGAGGGCACTTTCCTGGGCTACTCCTATGTGGAGTGGCCTACACACACCACACACACAAATTTCAGTGGGCTTTTCCAAGCTTGAAATTGAAAACCAACAGAATTACTTTAGTTTGGTTCAATTTCACTAATTCGAGTTGGTTTCGGCCGGTTATTTAAATTTTATCGAAATCTTCAGGCCTGTAAAGAGTATTAATTCCTACGGTCAATTTCACTATCAAAGGGCATGCCCAAATCCCTCAGGCACCCATGTTTCAAGGGCTCCCACCAAATTACTACAGACATACACTTTTGTGAGGGCACCCTGATCTCTAAGGGCACCCACCAAATCTGTAAGTACAGCCTTTTTTTAAGGGCACCCACTTCTCTCAGGGCACCTCAATTCCAAAGACCACTCATTAAGGACCCTCACCAACTTACTAAAGGCACCAACCCCCCTGTGTGCACCCAATTCCTAAGGGCACACACTGGGTAAGGGCTCCCAATTTAGTAAGGGCAACCAGAAATTACTAAATGCACCCAAAATCAGTACAGGCACCCACAATGCCACTCCCTGTCTAAGAGCACCCCAAACAAGTAAAGGCACCCACCCAATTACTAAGGGCACCCCAACCCACAAGGGCAACCCACTGTCTAAAGGCATCCCCCAATTCACTAAGGGCACTTCTAAATCAGGCACCCATTTCTAAACCCACCAAATCAGCAAGGGCACCCACTTACTAAGGGCACCCACCAAATTACTAAGAGCAACCACAAATTACTGAGGGCGCCCACTTCTCCAAGTGGACCACAAGCACTGAGGGCAGCCATTGTCTGAGGGCACCACAATGCCACCAATTGTCTAAGGGCAACCACCAACTACTAAGAACACCCCCAATTCACTAAGGGCACTCATTTCTAAGGGCACCCACCAAATAAGTGGACAACCACTTCTCTTGGGGGCCACAATCACTAAGGGCACCCATTGTCAGAGGGCAACCCAATGCCACCCTTTGTCTAATACTAAGAGCACCCCTAAAAGAACACCCACCAAATAGAATGAGCACCCACCTAATTACTAAGGACACCCGCTTCTATCAGGGCACCCATCATCAGAGGGCACCCCAATGCCACCCATTGTCTAAGGGCAACACAAACCAGTAAGGGTACCCACCAACTACTATGGGCACCCACAAATTCAGGAAGGGCACCCATTTCTATGGGCACCCACTTCTCTTAGGGTGCCGTAAAAATACTAATGGTACCCACTTCTCTCATGGCACCCAATCACTAAGGGCACCCCAATGACACCAATTGTTTAGGGCACCCACCAAATCAGTATGGCCACCCACTTACTAAGGGCACTCACTTCTCTGAAGGCACCCTAATCACTTAAGGGCACCAACTGTCTGAGGGCTCAATTCAAAGATGAGACGCCGTAGGAGACTGTGTATAAATCTCACTCAACGAGTCTGTACTTTCTTTTTCTCATTTTATTTTCTACAACTGTTTTTTTTACGCTTCGCCACACGTGAGGAGCCACCCATTGTCTAAGGGCACCCCAAACTAAGTAATGGCACCACCAACTACTAAGGGCACCCCATGCTTAAGGGCACCCAATTTACTAAGAGCACCCACCAAATCAGTATGGGCACACATTTCTAACGGCACCCGCCAAATCAGTATGGACCCACTAAGGGAACAACTAAACTACTAACGGCATCCACTTCTTTCAGGGCACCCACTATCGAGAGCAACCATGTCACCTGCTGTCTAAGGGCAACCCCACACCAGTAAGGGCACCCACTAACTACCAAGGGCGCTCAAGGGCACCCAACCAAATCAGTGAGGACACCCACTTCTTTGATATAAAATATTATGGGTTTTGAAATTTATTTAAACTTTTATCAAGTGGATATAAAAAATTTTATTCACGAATGTATATAAAATGTTTTATTCACGAAAAACCGTTAATTTTATATTTACTTTTGGAAATCCAAATCAAAACTAAAATCTAATAAATTAGATATGAGTGAACATTAGGGAATCGAGATCATAACTCAACAGAAATTTTTTCTAAAAAAAAAATTTATTAGAGATAGTAAAAATAAAGTGCAATTCAGATAATTTATATGAGTCAGCAATTCATTTCCATTGTTTCCATATATGTATGTGTATGTGAGAGAGAGCACAAGCAGGCGCATTTGTGCGTGCGTGCGTGAGTGTAGGCGCATGTGTGCGTGTGTGCGCGCGCGCGTGCGTACGGTCGTGCGTGTGTGCACTGCATGCATACCAACGTTCGAAATTCTACCATCCCATCCATTTTTATGAATTTCTTTCTTGGTTTACGTTCTTTATCGCTTGTACGGTTGAAAAATTCTAGTTTAGACTTTGCAATCCATGGACACAAAATCGTTGACTTTGTTTCCAAAAAGAAAGCAACTTTGAAAGAGAAGGAACCAAGAAAAAGTCTGAAATAGGCTTTCTTTTTTGTCTTTGGCCCCTTGCATCCGTCCAGAGTCCAAACCCCTGCGATGGGGACTCGAGTAATTAAATAAAATAGAATATTCATCGGAGAATTGAATGTGATATAAATTTTGAAAATATCAACCCTCCCACTTGACCAAATGTAGGTTGAGTCACTCGAGTCTAATCAATTGAGAGGAATTTCTCAACAAATAAGCCCTAAATTTGTTAATCCTTTTTTGTTTAACTAAAAGCCATTAGGAGGGAGGGGTGTCTTTGTACACCACAGCCACTCTCGATAGAAACTTCTCTTCTTCAAATGTCTTCGTTTCTGTATAGAAGGGCTTTTTACATATCTGTTCTTTAAATCTTTAAAAATTAAAATTTAGTTCTCCAAATTTTTTAAGTTACCTTATAAATAAGTCTACAAACCATTTTTATCTGAATTTTCCGTTATACCTCTAACTTACTTCATTTTAGTCCTCTCTTAGAGGGAAGAGAGAACTAAAATGAAATATCTCAGTAGTATAATAGAAAATTCGGACAAAAAATATAGCTAGAGGACTAAAGTAAGATAACTTAAAGAATTTAAATGACTAAATTAAAAATTATAAATATGAAGGTTTAGGAGAATAAATTTTAATTTTTAAAGATATAAGAGACAGATATGTAAAAATCCTTTCCACATGAAAGGGACGGCATCAATAAATAGATATTGATATTTTAAGGGTGTAGCTCCGATGTGTAAGTTACGCGTACTTAAGTTAGACTAGTCAGCAGGAAATAATTTAAAATCTAGAAGCAATCAACATTTAGTAGGAGACAATTAGTACACTGATTAGTTGGCTCTTAATTGAGCCAAATCCAATGCATAATTGGGTTTTCTATTTAGTTGTTTCGTTATAGGATGACATATAAAGTTTAATAATATGGAATTAAGCACAAGCAACTTGCAAAGATAATTATGATCGTGACTTAACATACGATCAGGATTAGGGATAGTAATGAACGCCACCAAATTTTAGCTCTATTTGTATAAAAATAGTAACCACTCTCAATTGAAACTTCTCTTCTTCAAATGCCTTCATTTCTATAAAAGTTATTTTTTAAGATAATTCTTTTACCATAGATGCGTATTTCATATGATAAATGAATGTAAAGGCAAAAGGAGATGCAGATTTCAAAAGTGTGTTATATCTAGTAATTCAGTTTAATATAGTCTTTTATGAGTTAAAAATAAAAAAAAAATTATTGAGGTCGAGAAAATAATGTATCATTTTTAGATAATCATTGAGTCGTTCAGCTGATATATAATCACAATCAACCAAAAATAAAAAATTTGGGAAGAGTAAAGTTATAAATTGGATGAGTTAGTGTTCCAAAAAAAGGGAATAGATTAAGGAGTTTTTTTTTTTTTCTTTTTTGAACCAATTTTTTAATTGGGATAATTGACATTATTATCCTTAAAATTTATTTTTTAATTTACAATTTTAAAATTACACAAATAGAAAAAAAAGAGTAATATTTTTTTAGTGCATGGAAGCAAATATAATATTTCAATATTCCAGTGGAGTTTGAGTGCACCACCCTTGGGATGACTCCCCCATTTCAAGCTCATGCCAAGAATGCAATGGAATAGAAAATTCTTTCCATTGTTACTCAACTACTTAATTCTCTAATATATCAAAAAATAATTAAATAAATTGGCGAATTAATTAAAAATACTTGAATTATTCTCTGTCCCCATCGTCCCTTCATTTTTTTTTTTTTTAATTACGAGAAAAGTCAACTACAACTTTGGGTAATTTTATAAATTGGAATGATCAATTGTGGACTCAAAATTTAAAAATTCGATATGATATGATACACCGATGAATAATATGTGAAGTAATATACAATATGATAATAATATAAAAAGAAATATACATCTAATAAAACGTCTAACATAGATTGATTAAAAGACATTAAGATATGAGATTTTTGGTCCAGTTCCAAAGACAACAGAAAGATTTACTTGCCAAACACATGCAAGAAATTTTTTTTTTCCCCATTTTGGGGTATCAACAAGATTTTTTAATTTGTGGTCATATGAGGGGTCCACAAGTAATTTTGATGAAGAGAAGGAGGGGGGAGTTTCTAGAGGGGCACACCATTTTTCCTGGTGAGCCCACCATCTCTTTCGAAAAGACATGATTTTTCCTATCGAGCACACTCAAAATTTCCTTCCCCATCCTTCCTTATTTTCTCCCACATACTTCTCCCTCCTTTTCGTTTCTTCTTCTCAAGCCCTAAAATCGAAGTCATGGATGCTAGAAGAGTGGCCGGCACAGTTAAGGAAGTCGTGCTTGTGCTTGTAATATTAAAGAAGTTTTTAAGTGGGCTCACTCCGAAAAATGGTGTGCCCCTCGAGAAACTCATGATGATTCACTCCCTCTACGCCTGTATCTATAAAACTCTCTCTCCTCTTCTCCTCCCATCCCTCTCTCCCCCTCTCTCTCGCTCACATGGTAAGAACCCCTCTCTCCTAGCTTCTCTCTCTCTCTATCTAACGTTATTATTTTATTTTTTTTTCTGAATTTTGTAGGGTCAAGCAAAGGTAAACATCAAATATGATGAGGTTAGATATCATCAAACTCAAAGTTCTTAGTTTCTTCTTCCTAAGATTTTACAATTCATTTCCTCACCTTTTTTTTTTTTTTTTTTTTTTTTTTTGTGTGTGTGCAATTTTTAGGAATTTATATCGAGTCCTAGAGGAATCAGACTATTTACATGCAGATGGCTTCCATCTAATCAAGACCCAAAGGCCCTAATCTTCTTATGTCATGGTAAAATAATAATAATATACTATCCTTACGATACCTTTAGTTTTAATGAATTATGCAATACATTCAAAGTTAATTTTATGTCTACTTGTATATATACATATATAGGTTACGCAATGGAATGCAGCATATCTATGAGCGGTAATATTTTCCACGACATTTCAAATGAATATTTGCGTCCATCGACTTCTTTTGCTACAAATGATAAATATTTTTCTCTAAATTTTATTTTTATTTTTTTCGATTTTAGATACTGCGATTCGGCTAGCTAGGGTAGGGTACGCAGTCTACGGGATCGACTACGATGGCCATGGGAGATCATCTGGTCTGCTAGGTTATGTTCCGAGCTTTGATGGTCTTGTTGACGACTGCAATCACTATTTTACAAGCATATGTGGTACGATCGATTAAACTCCAAAATACATATTTATTTTGAAAAAAATAAATTAGTATTGTGTTTTTTTTTATTATTATTGCTTTATATTTATTAGAGAAGCAAGAGAACAAGATGAAGAAGAGATTTCTCTTGGGTGAGTCCATGGGAGGAGCTGTTGCTCTTCTTCTCCATAGGAAGCAACCAAACTATTGGAATGGGGCTGTATTGGTTGCCCCAATGTGCAAGGTATGTAAATCCAATGCTTAAAATAACAATAACCGTAACGTAACGTTTTGTCTCTATTAAGTTATATAGTATATAGCGTAACACATAAAGTAGGTTAGATAATTTTCTATTTATTTAATAAAAATAAGTATAAAACTATATAAAATAAATTTTATAAATTGAAAATTGAATTTAAATTTTAAAAAATATATATGAAAAAGTTATATCCCAGTATTAATTCTAACAAGTTTCACAGTAATTCTCATATTTATCTTCATAAATTAAATTGCATTCACACTCATAATTTTAGTCATCATCTAAATAAAAAAACAAGATTTCAAATTTTTTCACAATTATTATCAATATTTTAATTTATATTTTGTATTATTCAATTTATGTTATTTTTAATTATTTATTTTAGATTAGTTAATAATTCAATTTAATTGGCAATTAAGAAATTTCAGTAATTGGAAAGAAATTATAACAAGTAAATAACGATGTACAAGCTAACAATATCACAAGCAATCAGAGAAGCAAACAACAAGCCATCAAGTGAAAAAAACTACAGCAATTCGCTAACAATCAAAATAAATAATCGAATTAATATAAAAAACTATTTAAAAATTATTGTAAATAATGTAACATAACGTAAGTTAACGTAAAAATAACATTAAAAAACGCATCGTTACGGTGCATTGAGTTATTTTCAACTGTTAAGTAACGTTGGTTTTCTGTTAGGTTTTATAACACAACATAACAGGTTTCATAATGCGTTATTTTCAATATTGCGTAAATTAATTATTATAATTTATATATATCTTTTTTAAAATTTATCAGAACTATATATCGTTTCTATAGAGTTTTTTTAATGTAAATTTAAATGGTCGAATTCTAATTACATTACTATCGTTTTTTGTTTACAGATTGCTGATGACATGAAACCTCATCCTATAGTCACCAGCCTCTTGCAGAAGATGTGTAGTTTTGTTCCAACATGGAAAATAACTCCTACTCAAGATATCATTGATGTTGCATTCAAAAACCCTGAAAAAAGAAAAGAGGTATATAACAATTTTTATTTTTTTTCGATTCCATTTTTTTCATCCTTGTTATTTTAGATTAAAAGATATTAATAATATCGAATTTTCGATATTTTACAGATTAGAAATAATCCTTATTGTTACAAGGGGAGGCCAAGGTTGAAGACTGCACATGAGATGCTCATGGTGAGCTTAGATATTGAGAAGAAACTTCACCAGGTAAATTTTTATCACTTTTTTTCCAAGCTAACATCCAATAGATATTAAGAAAAACATCTAAGAGAGGTCCGAGGACCAACTATTGACCCATCCTATTCAATTTTTAAATTAAAAAAAAAAATTAAAATTTTTTATTTTTAATTAAAAACTTAAACAAGACTAGTCAATGATTGGCCTGTGACCTGCCCGTTCTCATCCCTGCTTAGTTGTAACCAATATTTAAAATAATGATAACGGTAACGTAACCTTTTGCCTTTGTTAGGTTATATCGCATATAACGTAACGCATAACGTAGGTTACGTAATTTACTATTTGTTTAATAAAAATAAATATAAAACTATATAAAATAATCTTTATAAATTGAAAAATAAATTGAAAAATTCTAAAAAGAATATATAACTATTTTGTAATATATAATCTATTCTAAATTTTCATTAAATTTTATAATAATTTTCACATTTATCTTCATAAATTATATTAAGGCCGTAATCGTAATTCCAGTTATCACCTAAAAAAAAAAAAACAAGATTACAATTATTTATTTCAATTCTAATTATTATCATTATTGTAATTTATATTTTCAAATATTCAATTTATCTTATTCGTAATTGTTGATTTCAATTCAGTTAAAAATTCAATAGAATCAACAAATATAATATTTCAACAACTGTATTGGAACTACAACAAACGAATAATGAAACAATTGCTAATTAGCAAGTTAGTAATTCCATAAGTAATCAAACAAGCCAAATTAAGTAACAAAACTTCAGTAATTCACTAATAACAAAATAATAAGCAACAAAAATATAGATATTACTAAAAAAAAATAATAGTAAATAACGTAACATAACGTAATTTAACGTAACGTTAAGTAATATAACGTAAAATAATATTAAAAACGTACTGTTACGATGCACTTAGTTATTTTCAGTTGTTACGCAGCGCTGGAGTTCTGTTAGGTTACGTAACGCAATATAACGGATTTCATAACGCGTTATTTTCAACATTGGTTGTAATTTAAAAGTTTAAGTCAATGAGAGACGGAATATGTGCATCTAGTTTTTTGATTGGGTATTCATTAATAAAATTTATATATACATGTTAATGTGTTCATATTTATATTCATATATCCAGACTAATCCTAGGGTTTCTTAGGTTTCGATGCCATTTCTAATTGTGCACGGTGGAGATGACGTCGTGACGGATCCCTCGGTTAGCAAATTACTGTATGAATCAGCAGCCAGCACGGACAAGACATTCAAGCTGTATCCTGGAATGTGGCACGCGCTCATCTCTGCAGAGTCCCCCGAGAACATCAACCTTGTGTTCTCCGATATGATTGCTTGGTTAGAAGAAAGGACCGCGAGTCCAGAGGCGGCAAGGCTGGAAATAGAGCGAAAGACGAAACATGAAGAGGACTACAAGCCCGAGTGTTAGTCTCTCGTTTGGAAATAGAGGAGACGGGAAATACACCGGCGGTGAAAGAAATTTATTTACTGTGGCTTAGGTGGCCCAATAAAATTATTACACTTGACGTCATTCAAGATAACAAATAAATGAATTCTCTTAACCGTCCTTTGAGTGGTGCCACATGTAATAATTTTTTTGGGACCACCTAAGCGGCGGTAAAGAAACTCGCTTTATCGCCGGTGAATTTTCCGTTTACTCTTAGAAATAAATTACATTTGTTCATATGATGATACAATATTGTGATCGTTTCGTGGTGATCGGTCTAGAGATATGTTTGTTTATAGTGGTGAGATTTGGAAAAAAGGGTGTTTTTTGTTTGTGTTTATGGGTAACTAGCTGCATTATGAGGAGGTGGGTGCAAATAGTAATCAATTTGATTCGATAATTGAAGATACAGCTTCAAGAGGGAAAATTCTAAATGCGCACCACATTTTACTAGTGAGCCCCACATACTATATAGTAAAGTGATTTGCAACATTGGGGGAAATGGTGCTCACTGGTAAATCTGGTGCGCATTTAGAATATCCCCTTCAAGAGTCCGTTATGCGTAAAAATTGAAAAAATAAAAAAAGAAAGAAAAAAAAATGCGTTTGGGCCTTGATTGAGGAGTCTTGAAAAGGCCTTAATGTTTTATGGGGCCGACTTTGAAACCCCCCAGCTTGTTGCTGTTACCGCTTGGGCCCAATTTGTTGTTTTTTGGGCCTTGCTAACCTTCGGTCCAGAGCTGAAACATTTTTATTAAGAGATTATTGTATATGAACCGAAATTTCAGCTAAGTTACGGAAATTAGCAGCAGCGAATAAATTCTTTTTTATTCCTGATTTCTAACTCTTTAGTTATTTTAAAATTAAATTTCAGAAGTTTTGAAGATAATTTATTCTTTTATCAAGTGGATACAAACTGTTGTATTGATCGAAAATCATTAGTTCTGTATCGATTCGATGGAATACAAAATAAAAACTAAAATTCAAGAAATTGGATATGAGTTAACCTACATGTTCGTGATCATAATCCAAAAGAAGATTTATTAAAAAAATATTAGAGATTGGGAAAATGAACTCTACTTACATGAGACAAGCAGTTCATTTCTATTTTTCTTTTTTATTATTAAGCTTTTACCAAAATAAAATGCAAATGTCTTGTTTGCACCTCATTTTATGGTGAAGTTAGTTGCAATTGTCATCATTTCATAATCTTTTTGCTATGATATGCAAAGTTAACAGGAATCTGGACTTTACAAGTATGTATTTAATTAATTTTTTTTAATGAATTCTTCCTTTAAGAATCTTATTCAATTAAGAGAATATTTTTTTTAATTCAAATCCAGACTTGTAAAGTTTAGACTCTCTTAACTATTGAATAAATAAGTGGTTAGCTTTAATTTTTTTTTTTTTTTTTTTTTATGAATGACCTTTTTCTCTATTGTTAATTTGGAAAATTTCTCAAAATGCATTTTTTTTTGTATTTTTTTTTTTTTTTATTACTCGTTAATAGACAGGTAGGTGAATATTGCCCCCGTATGCCCAAAAAGAAATCTCCAAATTCTCTTAGAAAGCAGTTTCACATTTTGTGGGCCCACAATCTGGGCTGGTGGGCCCAAGGAAAGCAGTTTCTCAGTTTGTGGCCCAACAATATGGGCTAGTGGGCCCACACCCTGACAAATAACAAGGCAAACTCGGAGAGTGAGCCTGAGAGTGATTAAGCAGCAACACAGGATCTCCAACATTCTCGGATTCAAAATCCCAACGTCCCCTTTCTCTCTCTCTCACCCTCACACGACCTCCACGTGTCCTCCCCCTCTCCCTCCTCCCCTCGTAACTCGCTCTTCCCTCTTCTCCCCTCTCTCTCTCTCGCTCTCCTCTCTCACTCTCTCTCTCTCTCCCCTCCAATTTCATTTCCCCCAATTTCAGAATCTCCATCACCCCCGCGGTACAATACTCCGCCGGAACACCCAGATCTGATCCGATCGTCCGACGATGAAACTGCACAAGAGCCTCTCCTCCTCCGGCGCCGCCGGCAGCACCATCCCCTCCCACTCCGTCGCCCCCCGCCTTCGCCTCACCTCCTCGTCCTCCACCGCCGGCCTCCCCCGCTCCCAGCGCCTCCTCTTCCTCCTCATCGGCGCCTTCATCGCCTCCTCCTTCTTCGTGCTCCGCCCCCTCGACGCCCCCCGCCCCCTCCCCCTCCCTCCCTCCGCCCGCCGGATCGACCCCTCCTCCACCTCCACCCCCGCCACCCTCCGCTTCACCTCTCGCCCCCAGCCCCGCCGCCTCCCGGTGGGGATCAGGAAGCCCGCCCTCCGCGTCGTCGTCACCGGCGGGGCCGGATTCGTCGGGTCCCACCTCGTCGACCGCCTCATCGAGCGCGGGGACAGCGTGATCGTCATCGACAACTTCTTCACGGGGCGGAAGCAGAACCTGGTGCATCACTTGGGGAACCCTAGGTTCGAGCTTATCCGGCACGACGTTGTGGAGCCCATCCTGCTGGAGGTGGATCAGATTTACCACCTCGCCTGCCCCGCCTCGCCCGTGCATTACAAGTTCAACCCCATTAAGACCATCATATCCTTTTCTCTTATTTTGGTTTTTTTAATGCGTCTCTGTTCCAAAATACACTAGTTGCATAACGACCATTCATAATTTTGAAATTAGAATTGATACAAGTAGATTATCTTTTGATCAATTTTGGCTGTTTGATCACAGTTGTGATGGGGAACAGCATGAAAATTTGGGATGGGATGAAACAATTCAATTAGGATGATGAGCTTCTACTGTTTTTAGTTGATTTGGTTCTATTTTTGTGGGATATCTAACATCACAATAGCAATCAAATGTGCACTTAGCTAAAAAGCATTTCACTTTTAACATTTTATGCTTATAGCATTACTGAGTTTGTTATTTTTGTCTTTTTGTTTTTTTTTTTTTAAATAGCTAATCATATCTTTGTTGTTCAAGAAAAATGGCCACTTGTAGAATTTTTGTAGAACTTAACCAATGATTACAAGACAAATGTGATGGGGACCTTAAACATGTTGGGCCTGGCGAAGAGAGTTGGGGCTCGCTTTTTAATCACTAGTACTAGTGAGGTTTATGGGGATCCACTTGAGCATCCACAAAAGGAGACTTATTGGGGCAATGTCAACCCTATAGGTTTGTCAATTTGCTAATGATTATTGTGTTCTCTCTTTTATCAAAGAGTATTTGATTGCTGACTAAATCTTGGTGTTCTTTTAGGTGAAAGGAGTTGTTATGATGAAGGCAAAAGAACAGCTGAGACATTAACCATGGATTACCATCGTGGCGCAGGGCTTGAGGTAATTATACCTTTTCTAGTAGTCTGAATAAACTGTATGCATGCTTAGTAGTTAACAGGGGCAGATTGAAGGCTAAGCCAAGGAGGAAAGCCATCCCCAGAGGTGAAAAAAAAGAAAAAAAGAAAAAAAAAAACCCATTTCCCTTCATTTTTCAAAAGAATTTTAACTTTGACCACCTTAAATCCTCAATTTTATGATCTTGCACCCCCCAAAAATTCAATTTTTTGCTATAATTTATGATTATGGGAGATGGATGACTCAATTATTGATATCTCGTTTTCTTTGAATGAATAAAATATTTTTTTTAATTTTATTTAGAACTCTAAATAACAATGATAAAACGTAGACTCTGAGTGTCCTCTCTTTTGAAATATGCACCCCGTACAAGCGCGATGAGGGTGCAAATTCCTACTTTGCATTTCGGTGATAAAAAGAAAAAAAAATATGACTTGCTTATCTCACTATTTTGTATTACATTAATAATTATTAAAAAGAATTATAGACTAGATTAGTGTACTCATATATTGTATGAAACAGATATTTTATGTTAATATCATAAATTTGCATAGGAATTATAGAACACAAATATGTTTTTTTTTTAATTGAGGGCTCCACACCCACAACCTTGGCAAGGGCACTTTGCACCGTGCACCTCCACAAGCTATCATAGCTTAGCTCCCAAATAACTCTACATAACACAACTTGGTTAATTATAATTTTTGAAATAAATAGCCCATATTTTGGAAATAAACTAACAATTCCGCCCACCTTGGTTCGGGTTCTTGGGTTTGCCCCTAGTAGTTAGTCATACTTTCTATTCTAGATGGACTCTTTTTTTTTACTTTTTAAAAAGTTTTCCCCTCATTTTGCAAGAATTTGATATTAGAAATGCATTTCTGCATGCATATTCAGAAATATAAACTTCGCATTGTGACTTGATGGAGATGGAGAATGACTGCATATATGTAAACATCAAATAATTCTAGGTTAATTTAAGTATCTTTTACCTCTTGAAAGTTTTCAATTGTATTTTCACATTGCTAGTATGAAAAACTGAAACTATAAGCATGAAATGTCTATTTGAATTTAGGTGACTGCACTTTTAGAGATGGTATGGCTTATTGTTACACTTTTTATAACCTGCTAATTTCTCTATGGAACTCTATGTATGCATTGCTTTATCAGGTGCGTATTGCTCGCATTTTCAATACATATGGACCTCGTATGAGCATAGATGACGGGAGGGTTGTCAGCAATTTTGTTGCGCAGGTTTCTCTCCCTTCTCCCTTCAATATGCATCTCTAAACCCTTGGCTAGTAAAGTTGTCCATCCACTAATTTGATCGTAGACATGTGAGAAAACATTCAAGATTTCTGATTTTTTTTTTTTTTTTGAGCTTTTATTTATGCTTTGCAGGCCCTCCGTAGACAACCAATGACTATTTATGGTGATGGAAAACAAACTCGAAGTTTTCAATTTGTTTCTGACTTGGTAAGGTTTCATATTTTGTATGCCATTTATACTCTATGAATCACATGTATGCCATTTAGCATAGACATTTCTACCATAACTCGGTGCCCATGTTGAACAATTTATGTAACACACTTCTGTCATTGTTCCACAAGTTGCATTTTGTCACTATCTGTGTCTTTTTCCAATATAATATCAGAATAGAATAACAAGCTACATGCAAGATTTGACATGTTACAGCCCATTTCACACCTGACATCAACTCTGTTAAGTGTGGCCTTCTCCCCGTTAGTCCCACATCGCCAAGAGAGGAGAATGAGAGGGGGGAAAGGGCTATAAATTGAGCCCTCTCCCCTCATCCAAAATCACACCCAAACCTATTCAAATATCCAAAAATACTTTTGTATTTTGTATTTGTATTCTCCACAAATAGTAAAATTTTTGATCCTTCTCCGGCCGTGGACGTAGGTCACATTGACCGAACCACGTAAGTTCTGTGCATTTTGTCTTATTCAGTTATTTTTTTTATTGTCTTTGTTATATTGTAGTAGTGGCTATTAGTTCTTGTGGGGTCTGTTGCCCAACAAACTGGTATCAGAGCGCTATTTTTTTTTTTTTAGGTGCTTATTGTATGCTCTGTGGCTGCCACTAAACGTGGGTCCTCCACATCAGAAAATAAGTATTTTCTGTTAGCGGGGCCCATTGTCACTATTCACCTCTCGTGGGGCCCACGTCACTATTCATCACAAAATAAGTGCTTTCTGTTAGCGGGGCCCATTGTCACTATTCACCTCTCGTGGGGCCCACGTCACTATTCATCAAGTGTCATATTTCATAGCCATCATGACAGTAACAAAGATCTCAATTGAAAAGTTTGATCGGAGTGTCAACTTCGGTATGTGGCAACTCAAAATGGAAACCATCCTTATACAGGATGGATGTGAGTTAGCACTTGAAGAAGAGGAGAATAAGGCACCAGAGATGACGGCGAAAGAATTTGCAGATCTAAATAAAAGGGCTAGATCTGCTATTATTTTGAATCTCTCTAACGAGGTTTTGCAGGAAGTCGCCAATGAGAGGACAGCCAAAGGTACGTGGGATCGGTTGAAAACCATGTACATGAAGAAGACGGTGGAGAATCGACTTTATTTGAAACAAAAGTTGTATATGTTGAGAATGATAGAAGGTACATCTATACTCTCTTATCTTGATAAATTTGATTCCATTATTATGGATTTGGAGAATGTAGATGCTAAGATTGAGGATGAAGATCAAGCTATTTTATTGTTATGTTCTCTTTCCCAGTCCTTTAAACATTTTCGGGATACTATGATTTATGAAAAAGATTCAGTCTCATATGATAGTATTAAATCTGCATTAAAATCTAAAGAGCAGATTGATAGGGACATCACAGGGGAGACTAGTGGTAGTCAAGCATAGGGATTATTTGTTCGGGGTAGATCTGAAAATAGAGACCATAGTAGTAGTAAATCCAAAGGAAGGTCAAAATCCAGACATAACAATTTGATTTGTAATTATTGTAAGAAAAAGGGGCACATTAAGTCTAACTGCTATAAATTGAAAAATAAGGAGAAACATGTACAAAATAGCAGTGTCACCGCTGAAGCTAGTATAGCAGCAGATGAGAATGAAGGAACTATATTTGTAGTAACAGATAATAAAGTCAGGTCTAATAATGAGTGGATCTTAGATTCGGGTTGTTCTTACTACATGAGTCCCAGTAGGGAATGCTTCTCCACATATGAACCTGTTGATGGTGGAGTTGCTTTGATGGGCAACCATGCTGCCTGTAAAGTTGTTGGTAGAGGTACAGTTCGAATCAAGATGTATGATGATATTGTCCGAACACTCACTGATGTTAGACATGTTCCAGATTTGAAGAAAAATCTCATCTCTTTAGGCACTCTCGATGTTCTTGGGTGTAGATATTCAGTTGAAGGTGGAGTTTTGAAAATTTGTAAAGGTGCCTTTGTACTGATGAAAACTAAAAGGTCTGAAAGTTTGTATATTTTGCAGGGATCTACTGTCACAGGTACTGCAGAGGTCTCTACATCCTCAGATGTTGACATTACCAGATTGTGGCACATGCGGTTGGGACACATGGGTGAGAAAGGCTTAACGCTGTTAAGCAAGAAAGGCCTATTTGTGGTCAAAGTACTGGTAAGATGGACTTTTGTGAGCATTGTATTTTTGGGAAGCAGAAAAGGGTTAGCTTCAATTCTCCCGCTGTCCATAAAACAAAAGGTACTTTGGCTATATTCATTCTGATATTTGGGGGCCATCTCGTGTTCCTTCTAAGGGTGGTGCCAGGTATATGTTAACTTTTATTGATGATTATTCAAGGAATGTTTGGGTGTATTTTGTTAAGAATAAAAGTGATGTTTTCCTGACCTTTAAACAATGGAAGGCTTTGATTGAAAAGCAGATAGGAAAACACATTAAGCGGCTGCGGACAGATAATGGCTTGGAATTCTGTAGTACAGATTTCAATGAGTTTTGCAAGAGTGAAGGAATTGCTCGGCATTACACTGTCAGAATGACGCCTCAACAGAATGGTGTGGCCGAGCGCATGAACCGAACTCTTTTGGAATGAGCTCGGTGTATGATCTCAAATGCTGGGTTGACAAATGATTTCTGGGCAGAAACCATTGCTACGGCGTGCTACATTGTCAACCGTGCTCCAAGTGCTTCTATTGATTTCAAGACTCCAGAGGAAGTTTGGTCAGGTACTCCTGCGGATTACTCTAATTTAAGAATTTTTGGGTGTTCTGCTTATATGCATGTTAATGAGGGAAAGTTAGAGCCTAGGGCTAAGAAATGTATTTTCCTCGGTTATGCTTCTGGAGTGAAAAGATACAGATTATGGTGTCCTGATCCCAAATCACCTAAATTTGTAATTAACAAAGATGTTACATTTGATGAATCATCTATGTTGTATCCTAGAAAAGAGTCTTGTAATTCAGAAAATGATGATAGTACTCAGAAGCAGGTGAAGTTGGAGATTGGAAATGCAAGTTCTTCACAAAGAGTCTCTACGAGTCAAAGAGATCAAGTTGATGAACCAGATCTTGATGAACCAGTAGAGGAATATTCCATAGCCAGAGACAGACCAAGAAGAGAGATTCGACCACCACAAAGGTATGAAGGTGTTGTTGCATATGCTTTAACAGTGGCACAGGAAACAGGTGGAGACGGTGAACCTTCCACCTATTTGGAGGCAATTCAGAGTGCTGATTCAGAAAAGTGGCTGGTGGCTATGAATGAAGAAATGGAATCTCTCCACAAGAATTGTACTTGGGATCTTGTGAAGCCGCCGAAGGGAAAGAAAACAGTTGGTTGCAAATGGGTCTTCAAAAGAAAAGAAGGAACTTCAGGTGTTGAAGATGCAAGGTATAAAGCACGATTGGTTGCAAAGGGCTACAGTCAGGTACAAGGTGTTGACTTTAATGATGTTTTCTCACCCATTGTAAAACATAGCTCTATTCGTGTATTACTTGCATTGGTTGCCATGTTTGATTTCGAGCCACTACTACAATATAACAAAGACAATAAAAAGAATAACTGAATAAGACAAGAGGCACAGAACTTACGTGGTTCGGTCAATGTGACCTACGTCCACGGCCGGAGAAGGATCAAAAATTTCACTATTTGTGGAGAATACAAATACAAAATACAAAAGTATTTTTGGGTATTTGAATAGGTTTGGGTGTGATTTTGGATGAGGGGAGAGGGCTCAATTTATAGCCCTCTACCCCCCCTCTCATTCTCCTCTCTTGGCGATGTGGGACTAAGGGGGAGAAGGCCACACTTAACAAATCTCCACCTTGGCCTTGACCCGAACAATTTATGGCTTACTCCATCTTCTCCGGCAATACCCCAACGGGCTGAATCACCATCTCTGGATGCCAATCGAGTCCAAGCACTGCTTGAACTTATAAACATGAAGAGCCTTTGTAAACATATCGGCAGGATTGTCCTTAGTACTGATTTTCTGAATAAGGACCTTCTTCTCAGTAATGATATCACGAATAAAATGATACTTCACATCAATATGCTTTGTCCTCTCATGATACATCTGATGTTTAGTCAAGTGAATTGCACTTTGACTATCACAGTAAATAGTAATAACCCCTTGCTGTAGAGATAACTCGCCGAACAAATCTCTCAACCACAAAGCTTCTTTAATAGCCTCTGTAACTGCCATATATTCTGCCTCAGTAGTGGACAAAGCCACTACATGTTGTAGAGTAGCTTTCCAGCTGATAGCACAACCTCCAATGCAAAATACATAACCTGTGAGAGACCTTCGTTTGTCGAGATCACCGGCATAGTCTGAATCTACAAAACCAACCAAGGTGTTATTAGAACGTCCAAACTCCAAACAATTGCTTGAAGTACCCTTCAAGTATATGAGAATCCACTTCACAGCCTGCCAGTGTTCCTTGCCTGGATTTGCCATATACCTGCTAACAACACTAATAGCTTGTGAAATATCTGGACGAGTACAAATCATTGCATACATAATACTTCCAACGGCACTAGAATAAGGAACTCGTGCCATATAATCAATCTCTTCCTTTGACTGTGGTGATTGAGCAGCACAGTCTAAAATGACTAGCAAGAGGAGTACTTGCTGGTTTAGCGTCTCGCATGCCAAACCTCTCCAAAACCTTATTGTTATAATTCTTCTGGGTCAGGAACAATTTTCCAACTCCTCTATCACGTCTTATCTCCATTCCAAGAATCTTTTTAGCTGCTCCCAGATCTTTCATTTCAAATTCACCATTTAATAAGGCCTTCAACTGGTGAATTTCTGCGAGATTCTTTGGCGATTTAGATGAACAGATCTATATGAAGCAGCCTGAAGGTTTTGAAGTTGAAGGTAAGGCAGACCATGTATGTTTGTTGAAGAAATCCTTGTACGGACTGAAGCAGTCTCCAAGACAGTGGTATAAGAGGTTTGATTCTTTTATGTTGGGTCATGGTTTCTCCAGGAGCATGTATGATAGTTGCGTATAATTCCGGAAGTTAAATGATGGTTCATTCATTTATTTGCTATTATATGTTGATGACATGCTCATTGCGCCTAAGAATCTTGCAGAAATTCACCAGTTGAAGGCCTTATTAAATGGTGAATTTGAAATGAAAGATCTGGGAGCAGCTAAGAAGATTCTTGGAATGGAGATAAGACGTGATAGAGGAGTTGGAAAATTGTTCATGACCCAGGAGAATTATATCAATAAGGTTTTGGAGAGCTTTGGCATGCGAGACACTAAACCAGTAAGTACTCATCTTGCTAGTCATTTTAGACTATGTGCTGCTCAATCACCACAGTCAAAGGAAGAGATTGATTATATGGCACGAGTTCCTTATTCTAGTGCCGTTGGAAGTATCATGTATGCAATGGTTTGTACTCGTCCAGATATTTCACAAACTATTAGTGTTGTTAGCAGGTATATGGCAAATCCAGGCAAGGAATACTGGCAGGCTGTGAAGTGGATTCTCAGATACTTGAAGCGTACTTCAAGCAATTGTTTGGAGTTTGGACGTTCTAATAACACCTTGGTTGGTTTTGTAGATTCAGACTATGCCGGTGATCTCGACAAACGAAGGTCTCTCACAGGTTATGTATTTTGCATTGGAGGTTGTGCTATCAGCTGGAAAGCTACTCTACAACATGTAGTGGTTTTGTCCACTACTGAGGCAGAATATATGGCAGTTACAGAGGCTATTAAAGAAGCTTTGTGGTTGAGAGGTTTGTTCGGCGAGTTATCTCTACAGTAAGGGGTTATTACCATTTACTGTGATAGTCAAAGTGCAATTCACTTGACTAAAGATCAGATGTATCATGAGAGGACGAAGCATATTGATGTGAAGTATCATTTCATTCGTGATATCATTGCTGAGAAGAAGGTCTTTATTCAGAAAATCAGTACTAAGGACAATCCTGCTGATATGTTTACAAAGGCTCTTCCTTTTTATAAGTTCAAGCAGTACTTGGACTCGATTGGCATGCAGAGGTGGTTATTCAGCCCGTTGGGGTATTGCCGGAGAAGATGGAGTAAGCCATAAATTGTTCGGGTCAAGGCGAAGGTGGAGATTTGTTAAGTGTGGCCTTCTCCCTCTTAGTCCCACATCGCCAAGAGAGGAGAATGAGAGGGGGGAGAGGGCTATAAATTGAGCCCTCTCCCCTCATCCAAAATCACACCCAAACCTATTCAAATACCCAAAAATACTTTTGTATTTTGTATTTGTATTCTCCACAAATAGTGAAATTTTTGATCCTTCTCCGGCCGTGGACGTAGGTCATATTGACCGAACCACGTAAGTTCTGTGCCTCTTGTTTTATTCAGTTATTTTCTTTATTGTTTTTGTTATATTGTAGTAGTGGCTATTAGTTCTTGTGGGGCCTGTTGCCCAACAAACTCTATTATGTTGGTGACTAAATTTCTTAATTCATTGCAAAATGAAACTGAAAACAAGTTCTAAACTAGCCATAAAATCTTTTCTTAGCTTAAACAGTGGGATAAATATCCCCTATGTTCCAATGATAAGAGACTAGTCATAAAATCTTAAGAGACTAAAATTCTCTTTTTGGCGATGATTAGTAGCACTGACATTTCTCATTGTATTCTAGAGTCAAGTAACATCAGTTTTGATAAACTCCAATTTATTGCTTCTTCCCCACAAATATTGCCCACTCCTTCAACTTGATCCAAAAAATGGGATCCATGTCGTTAGTGGAAACAAAAAATATCTATTATAGTTCTATCATCAGTTCTTTGTTCGAATTTAAGAGAAATTCAAGATAATATTTGATACCCTAAAATTTTCTTGCCTTTCTCAAATAATAATGAGAAAAAAGATTGGATAAAAAAAATACAGTTTTGGAGTTCTATCAACAATTTGCTTGTGCAATGGGGACCCAATATTATCATAGTAAATTACAAAAGAATTTTTTTCAAAAAAGATGCGAATTAAAAAGGATTGGTTAATCAAATATGACCCAAAGACTTAAATCTTGGTATACCTCAAAACAATACAATTTTGTAACTAGGTTTATGCTCTAAAATGTGCAGAGAGATGGAGTTACGACAATTGTCCCAAATACAAAGACATGACTGAATATGTATAATTCATCTTATATATATATATATATATATATATAGAGAGAGAGAGAGAGAGAGAGAGAAAGTAAACAAGAAATTCACCGGCGGTAAGGGAGTTCCTTCACCGCCGCTTAGGTAGCACAATAAAATTATTATATATGGCGCCACTCAAAAGGCGATTAAGAGAGTTCTTTTATTTGTTATTTTGAGTGACGCTACGTGTAATAATTTTATTGGACCACATAAGTGGCGGTGAAGAAATTCCCTTCACTGCCGATGAATTTCCATATATATATATATATATGTGTGTGTGTGTGTGTGTGTGCGCGCGCGCGCGCGCGCGCGTGTAATATAAATGTTTATCGGTTGTTATTCATGAAAGAAAGGGTTAATTTTGATAAAGTCTATAGGCACTAAAAGAAATGAAGATTTGAGATCATGAATAGGGTGTAGCAACATTAACTTCAAATCCAATTTTGATCATGATATAAGCTAAACTGAAAAAATTTTGTTGGAAGAAGTTGTAGAACTTTGAGCTCTCTTTCTAATAGTTTTTGAATCATCTTGATTGGATTCAGAGTCAAAAGTTATGAAGGTTTTACTAAAATGTTACATGCTAGCTTGACAAAAAGCCATCGATAGCACTCCCCAGCCATCTACGAGTCAGCTGCTCGAGGTGGCATTTTGCTACAGGGCTCGCTATGGCCATAGATGGCTAGCCATCAATAGCACCATCAGCCAGAGGAGACCCTTTGTTATGAGGTTCTCTACGTCAATCGATGGCAATTCACGTGTCACTGATGGCTCATCGAGTTGACAATGTAGTGCGGGTTTCGGGATGCAACGGTGACAAATCATGAACTCCTAGCCAAAGTGAAACTAAAAATAATATTGGGCTTTCCATAAACTTCTAAAAGGTTGAGACTTATATTCTTAATCATGCAGTTCAAGCTCGTGTCACCACCAACCAAGGTGTGACCTTCCAGAATCCCCGAGTAAGAAAAAATCTAGAAGAAGGGAAGGATGATAAGTGACTGAAGCAAGAACTTGGCTCAGACAGAGATATTACCAATCAAGCAGAATTCCATAACATAAAAAAACATCTAACAGTTTATTATCCTATATATTCTTCCAAAATTTAACCTTTTGGCTGATGATGATCCTAAATAAACACCAGTTCTCTGGTACACATCTCATCAACAGGTCCTCTCTAATGTTCATTCTTCCTACCTTCCACGTCACTGTTAGTCTTAAGATAAACCTATTGATACTTCCCATAGCATTCTCATATGTAATATGAACTTTCAGCATTAATTTGCGTTCCATAAACATTCTTAGTTTTTTTCGGATGAACCTTCTGGATTGGTTTGCCTTCTATTCAAATTCTTAATTCTTTAATATGAGTTTTCTTTATTAGTTTAACTTCTGTCAACTTCGCACTTCCAATTTGCTAGTGTTCCTATCAACAGCACTCCCTCCCTCATTCTTTCTTGCAGAGGCAACACAGAAAGTTCATTTCTCAGATGATTGCAAGGGTTGGTGCACTATTTTCCAGAACCTCCTCCCATAGAAACGTATCATTGTAGACCTGTCAATGTCTTATGTCCCTTCATCCCAGGCCAGTTATGTGTATTCTTCGTATTGAATGAGAAACTCATATTCCCCTCATCATTTGCTGTCTATTTGGTCCTTTAGGCCTCAGCTCAAAGTTTAATTCCTTCTCCATGGTGACCGTTGGCTAGTGGCAATGACTTGAAATCACATCAAACCTCATCACACAATTCCACATAAGTATCATTTTTTAGGAATAAGAATGCATAAATATCAAATTCTGGATTAACTTGTGCATGACTGATTTACATTTTTACTTTATAAATGGAGTATATTTAGTTTGTAATATTATCATTTATTTTCTGAATATATCATATCTGGAAGTGGTGAGAAGTGGTGGTAGTTACTATAATCTCGCGTTCAAATACTAGGTTGCTGGACTGATGGCGCTTATGGAAGGCGATCATGTTGGACCCTTCAACTTGGGAAACCCAGGAGAGTTCACCATGTTGGAGCTTGCTGAGGTATGCCCATGAATTAAACCACATGACAGCATCTTCTCTATTTTATTTTTTATTTTTTTTTTAATAGAAAGACAACCCAAAGGATCATCTATCCTATATTTCATAAGAAATGAAAACAGTTACAAGATAACCTACCAATAGTAAGGATGAAGAGAAGGAGCGTCTTCGCTGGATTTGCTTGTAATCATTTTTCTTAAAGTGACTTGTTCTTTATATTCATCAGGTTGTCAAAGAAACAATTGATCCTACTGCAACTATAGAGTTCAAACCCAATACTGCAGATGACCCTCATATGCGAAAGCCAGATATTAGCAAGGCAAAAGAGTTGCTGAACTGGGAACCAAAGATTTCTTTGAGGGAAGGGCTGCCTCTCATGGTAACTGATTTCCGGAAACGAGTCAATGAGGGAAAATAAAAATGGAAATTTTTGAAGATTTTGTAGCTTGTATCATATGATTGAAAAAATATGTGAGTAGTGCATATGCGTGCATACCGCATGCATTTCTCTGTTTGAATTCATTCATGTTTTGATTCATTCATCTCATAATCAATTTTGACAAAGTTCCAATTCGCATCAACTGGTAATTTCTCTTATAGAAAACAAGCAATGCGATATTCAATTTTGCATTTCTCCAAGCCTTCCAGCTTTATTATAACTCTGGTCAATCTGAAAATATGATCTTTGGAAAAATAATAACAATATAATAATTATCTGCTATGCATTCACGTATAAGCCTTTCTTCTATCTGCTGAAAGGTAGCGTTTCTCAAACTTCTCTATATTGTGTAATAATGATGCAAATCAGCAGGACATTTTTTTTTTTTTTTGCCAAACTATTTAATCTTTGATGTTTCAATATTATATAATACTCATTTTGTCGATTTCTTATTTTTCCTTCTAGTTTGTATGCACTTGTAAGTTTCTTCACCCTACTACTATTCCTAGCAATGCCAGGTATGTATTTCTATTCATCACTTTTGTTTTGGATATTATCTATATTATGTTCATCTTCTCAGTTCATATAATTATGTATCATACTTGTGAAATTTATCAATATGGCAACTTTCATTAAGACATCTTACTTCTGTAACTGTAGCCACTTTGTCGTCAACCTAAACTAAGTCATTTCCTATCAAAAATGTGATCAGTTATGGAGTATCCAGGCTCCATGAAAAATTTGACAGAAATTCAAGCAGACATCAACCTGACAGCCACCCTCTAGAGTTGGTCTCAAGTTCCATATATAAACCGATCTTCGAAAATACTACATTTGAGTATTGGGAAAGTTCCATATAGCAAAACCAAACACATCCCAGTTCAATGTTTTATTGTAAAATTCTAGTAGGACATAAACCGAGAAAAATAAATATATGATTTGAACATGCCTTCTGTAAAAATGCTTGCATTACTTTGATATACACACTGAACAAGAGCTTCTTCTTCTTCTTCCTTCTTCCACTGCCAACTGTCTGTCCATTAGCCCTCTGTAAAAATGTGTGAATCTTTCCATGTAGATGGATCATCATTGGACATCATAGGATGAGATTTAGAAATGGAGGATGGTGTGAGGTTATATGCGATTGGAATGATGATCTCAAGATTGGAATGGAGTAGTTTATAGTAGGAATTGGTATGACAATCTACTCCATCAAAATATGTTTGATAACTAATTTGTGTTTGAATATGCGAACCTTTTGTTTGGCTAGTCAACTTGCACACATATATTTTGTGCAATATTACACAAATTGAGCCTACACTGGGAACTCAGAACAATCTTTCATAAATTAGAGATTGGTGATGCTGTCAGAAAAAGGTCATATGTCCTTGACATTGATCAGTTATATGTCCTTGAACAGTCTGAGCACTACCTTGGGATCTAAGTGAGAGGGAATTGAGCTTAAACTGATGTGAGGTATTGCGACACAGAGAAAATAGCTTATGTTGTGCCTGCAGTATTAGTGCTGTCAGAATTGGGATTGTGTTGTAAATAGCGAATGGGTGGTATATCAGTTCAAATTGTGAAATGTGTTATCCTTCTTATTCCTCTTAAAATATTTAGACTTATAGTTTAGTAAATGATAGTACAATAGTTTCATTATCCTCGCTTTAGTGTAACAGGTGAGCACGACAAGACTCTTCAACAGGAAATGAGAAGAATTTATGGAATTGTATGAAATATTATATGAATTATGATACACTATAATGCTCTCTACCCGAAATCAGAACACTGGCAACATATTCGTGAAGAAATATGCTGCGGTAGGAAGACAATTTAGGATTTGACGTTCTCATCAGAAGAATATAGTAATACACTAATATTTCATTAGGCGATATGGGATTTTAAAGATGACTCTATGGATCCTAGAGATAGCTCCCGTTTTTTTATAACACTGTGTTCAGACTAGTATCTGGCTCTAATACCACTTGTAACTGATATCATTTGTAATGCCCCTATCTAGAATCTTGGTAGCGGTAATATATTCGTGTAGGAATATGCTAAGCCTCCAGCAAAGTAATAAAAATTAAAATAGTTTATAATCAATCACGAATTCCTCCTTCAAAAGGGTTAATTATGGCTACTTTATGGATTCATAGAAATCATCATAAATCACATTAACTCTTGTCTCATATCCGATTTAGGACTATTTGAGATAGAAATATTATAGTAACCATCACTAATCACCGGATCCCATTAGAACTCTGTAGGTAAGTGAGTATAGTATTAGAAGGTCACTTGGGCAAGTAGTACTAGGACAGGTGATGAGCTACTGGAAAGTCCTCGTGTTGCAACACTTTTCTTTTTTTAGCTTTTGAAAAAAAGAAAAAACAAGAACCCTCTCAAAGTATGAATTGTTTGAATTTTTGTTGCCTATTGCTAAAATATGCCAAAACTTTGCCTTGGTAGTTGGTTACAAAGTGAGACATGTTGCATCTGAAGTTAGCTGAGTTGATATGTGAGAATGGACAAACAACCAGCTTGGATTTTGGTTGAATGCACACATGTGGGAGCTGAGAGGATAATTTAAGAAGGTATGGTCCCATCACTCTGATAACTGCTCAGGATGCTGGCCTTCAATTTAGACCCCAAGGTGTGGCCAACTGACTTGATGATGCCCTCAGTTGTAGACCTGCCTTTTATGGTTTGTGTTGGGAGAAAGAAAAAAACCCCAACTACACTGGATAAAGGTAGGGTTTTCAATTTGCACATTCATTTCAGAGACCTACCTTAATGGTAATTTTATGTACAGGTAACTGATCCGAGTATTTATTTATGTTATTTTATATCTTTTCCAGATAGATGATATAGATGGAGGATAATCGCCAATTTTTTTTGAATATAACAGACCAAGTACTATTAGATTGCTAGTCAAGCAAGCATGCTGCTTGGACAACAGGCCCTCACTCCCAGGAAAAAAAGTTCACTCATTTGGCCGTTGAAAGTTGCTGCGCGACATGGGTTTCAGAGAGTAAAGGTACGAAATAGAATTTTATTCAAGCAACATTCAAATTATAAAAATTTCAGGCTTTGACATTTTCAAAGTTATCTCGGAACTTTTTTAAAGAAATCTACCCATCGATTGAACTTGGTCTATAGTTGCATCCTTTATTCTGCAAAATTTTCAGACGGAAAAGCAAAAGGAGAGGAAGGTACACAGAAGAACAAAGCTTTTTTCATACACAACAGACATCTTGAAACTTCCTGCTAACTCCTAACGCAACACATACAGTAAACTACTGAGCACTGACTTTTTACTTTCTTCCTCCTTTTTTTCTCAAACACCATCATAGCGTTGCAAAACACAACCTGATGGTCATCAGAACGAGGCTGAGGCTCGTGGCGGGGATGGCCAGAACTGCGCGTTCTTCACCTTCGACACGCTGTTGAGAACCCCCAACGGCGTTATGTCACCCTTCACTGTCACCTTCTTTGATGCGAAGTCTATGTTGAAAGATGTCACCCCTGTCATAGAACCGATGAGATTGGATTACAGAAAGTTCTGAACCAAGGTTTCGAAAATATTAGAAAACAGAAACTTGAATGCCAACCTTCCATTTTTGAGATATGCTTCCTAACTTTCCCTTCACAACCTTTGCAATGCAATGACACCCTTAGCACCACCACCTAACAATGACAAGCTCAGGGATTAGACACTCCAGGGAAATATGTAGAAGGATATATACGAAAACAAGTGAAAACTAAATTCAAACTCGAACCTGATCATGGCACGATCTAGTAGAATTAGAAGGCCTTAGAACAGCCGAAGGTTGTTTATCGCCTCCCGAAGATGGAAGAAGCTTTGGGGAGTCGATATTAGCTATAGCACCCTGACAACAAGCTCAAGATTTCAATTAGAACAGCCATTTCAATTGAAAAAAAAAAAGGAAGATGGGAAACTAAACCAAACCTGATCATGATGTGATCTATCAGATTTAGACTGAGCCCAGACATGGCCATGGTGTGCTCTAGCAGTAGAAGGAGCTGACCTTACAAGTGTCGACGATGTCTCATTCTCTTTCATGGGCTTGAGCAGCCTGCAGGGTGTGCTAGTATGTATCGATGAACGACCAGCTGTACGTATCTTTAGCTTATCGAACAGGTCTATTTCTGGCTCAATATCAGTATGCACGTCGAAAATTGTAGATTCACCATCCAGCAGATATCGCGAAGAATTGGCCGGGCTCGTTAGATTACATGTGCTGGTACTAGCTCTGGCAGTGCTGGGCCTCTGATGTAGGCTGGTCGGCCTGGCCTTGGGCTTGGGCAGATGGCCGAGAGGTTTCGTCCGGAGGTGGCGATCGATGGATCTACCGACTATTGTCGGCCGAACCATCGACCGGCGGTCGATGCTGGTGCAGACTGCAGCTGCTGCAGGTGATGAGCATGAAAAGTTCATTCCTTTCATTTCTCTGTGGGGTAAGGGAGCCACAGCTGAGATTGCTAGCTAGAGTTTGGTGAGGTTTTAAACTTGAGAGAGTGAGTAGGGTGAGGCGCGGTGATAGTAAGAGACCTGTGACCTCGGGGTGCGGTGCAGAGATTGTCATGTAAAAGGGAAGCTTCAGCTGAATTGGGATGGATAAAGGTAATGATGAGATTATATTGTTAGGCTAAACTAATACCAAACTTCTTAAACAAAAGTTTAAAAAATAATTAGTAATTTATTAGTTAATATATTTTGCTTTCGGCTTTGGTTGGTGTTATCATTGAAACTTGCACGGGTCTGACCCTCTTTTTTCCAACCATCATTATCCTCATAATCACCATATCATATGAATTTTCCTCCTTGTTTTTTTTTTGTTTTTTCTTCTTTTTTATGATTATCGAGTATCAATCTATAAGAAATATATTGCATATCGTAAAGCTCAACTAGATTGGAATATACATCGGAAGCTGTTTGGTTACACAAAGAAATAGAAATCATTCGAGTCTACATAAGTTTTTTGAGTTTTCATACTTATGTTGAGTTTTCATACTTATGTGATTTAATCCAATTGTAAATTCTAAAATATCAACTAAAACGTATCGGGCCGGTAAAGGAAAATATAGATAGAGATATACGGAAAGATATAGTTGCTAGAGACTTAAATGAAAATATATTGCTCGATAGGAATAAGTAGAGAATGATCATTTATGTGATTGATCAGGTATATTTTTTCGGTTCATATATATCCCAAGTATTTAGGAGTCTTTAAAATATTTGCTTCAAAGAGTTTAGAGTCATCGAAAAACTTTTGAATTACTTATATATAGAGGCAATATTCTTTATTAGCATGAAAATAGATGTGGGTCAAATTTTAGGAATCTTGAGGAAATTTGAATCCATTTTTGGTCTGTTGTGCTTGTAATTTATTGGTTTTTTAAGGACATGGCCCCTGTTTCCTGTGATGTTATTATTAGGGTTTTGTGGGGCGGGGGTGGGGCCTTCAGAGTTTGTTGGTTTGTTGTTTGTTCTATTTATTTTTGGTCTTCTTACCTCCCTCTCTCTGAATGGTCCTCTTCCAGCTAAGTAAAAGTGCTTGGTTCGTATATGATGATAATGTGATTGGGCTCCTACACATCCATTTTGCATAAAACATTATTGTTTCATTATTGGAATCTGAATTCATGTACAAGAGTAAAAAATTTCTCGGTCATTCTGAATCTGTAAGCCATATGACTTGTAATAGAGAGGCTGCCGATATATGACTTATAATAGAAAGACCGAAGATAATATATTTAAAATTAGAGATTTATATATATATGTCCCTTAAATCTTTAAAAAATTAGAATTTAGTCTCTTAAATCACTATCGAGGATCTCGCCACTTCATAACCTTCTCCTTGAAATATCAAAAATAAAACAAACTCACCAAACACTTGAGCAATAATTATTATATATATCAGCTTAGATAAGTTATGTGAGTCTGCAGCGGAAAAAAATTATCCTATTATTTTTTTCAAATTCTTTATAAAATCATAATCTCTACATTCTTAGCTTCCTAATGATCAAATTATATGAATTTTAAAGTTTACTTGCCCTCTTCATCAAGTAAATACAAAATATTGGATTCACTAACAACTATTGATTTTGTGTTTACTTGATTGAAAACCAAATAAAAACTAAAATCCAAGAAAATAGATATGAGTGAATCTTAGATGGCTAGGATCATAATCCAAAAGAAATTTTCTAAAAAAATTTATTACATATAGTGGAAGTGGACTGCAGCTGAGGTTAACTTATGTGAGACGATGGTTCATTTTCATTATTCTATGTGTCCTGTGCAAGATGAATGAATATGATCAAGAGAATATGCCAAAAAAAAAAAAAGTATGTGTGTGTTTATATATATATATATAAATGAGTCAGTAGCTCATGTAAATTACGTGAGTCAGCAGCGAGAAATTAATGAACCTATTATTTATTTTTAAATTCTTTTTTGGATCATAATCTCTATCTTCTTAACTAATTTAGAGTCAAATTTCATGAGTGTTGAAAGTCATTTGTTCTTACATCAAGTGAATACAAAATGTTATATTCACCGAAAATCGTTAATTTTATGTTTACTTGATAGAGGACCAAATCAAAATTAAATCCTAAGAAATTGGATATGAGTGAGTCTAAGGGATCAAGATCATAATCCGAAAGAAAAAAAAAAATTTAAAAAATATTTTAGATAGAGAAAATGAACTACAGCTCAAGTAACTTACAAGAGAAATTCTACGTGTAATATCAAAGATGAATGGTTATAATCAAGAGAATTTGCAAAAGAAAGATGAAAAAATTTAAAAAATAAGAGAGAGAGAGAGAGATGGACAATGTTAACAACCAAAAAATTGAAAAATAAATAAATAAAACGCAAGAAAACAAAACCTAGCTATAAGCATTTAGAATTTTCCTAGATTGATGACTTGCACTCCTCTATGTTCTTCTTTTTTTTTTTTTTTTTTTGGTGTCGGTTGCAATTCATTTAAAATTTTTAAATCTTAGATTATATTAACTAATCCTGATTTTAAGCATATTTTGAGGACCAGATTATCTGTCACTTTTGTCGTTGGGAAATGTTTTGTTTAAACAGACTTCAATTCTTCCAACTTATTCTTTAGGTGGCCGTTGATTTATCTGCCATTATTTACTCACTTGTAATTCTTTTTAATTAAGTTAAAAAATATTTTAATTCGGCGCAAGTCTAAAGTGCAGAATAATCTAGTTAAACCATTATTAATTTATTATTAAAAATCAAACTGCTCCATGGGCCTTTGTCCATGCATCATCTCATTAAAATCTTCGTAATTGTTAAACTCCTTCGAGTAGGATCGTAATGCGACCAACTTTCACTTTCACTGTAGCACGAAACTCTTTCGAACTTATCAGAAATGTCCATCTATTTCTAAGAGGCTTAGACTTACCCATATGTATATTTATATATATTTATATATATCTTAGGGTATGGCAAATTTCTTTTTTTTCAATTCCGCTTCTTATCAGTATTACATTCGGGGGTCAGTGCTACTTGACTGTTTTATGTCGATAGGAAAATTCAAAAAAAAAAAAAAAAAAAAAAATAGAAGTAAGGAATCTATTTATAATAGAACGGGGAACTAGAGGCCTCTCTGATTGAAAGGATAAAGTCTGTGATTCAAAAACCAAACCAGTAAGAATTGATATTCTTCCGTTAGATTATCAAATTGATTTAACATATTACACAACTTATATATATATATATATATATATATATATATATATATATATATATATATATATATATATATATATATATATATATATATATATGAAATTACTGTAGGTGAGTCGTCAGCTCAGGAAAAGTTATGTGAGCTAGTAGCAAAACTATAATGATCTATTGATTTTTTTTTTACAATTACTATCCTACATCTTTAACCTCTTTTGATTAAATTTTATTAATTTTGTATTTTATTTAGTTTCTCATCAAGTACATACAAAATATTTTATTCATTAAAAACCGTTAATTTTGTATTAACTTGGTGGAGGACCAAAACAAAACTAAAATCCAAGAAATTGGACATGAGTGAACCCTAGGGTGTCGAGATCATAATCCAAAAGAATTTTTTTTAAAAAATTATTAGAGACAGTAAAATGAACTGCAGCTCAGATAATTTGCGTGAGTTGTCAACTTATTTCCATATATATATATATATATATATATATATATATATATATATATATATATATATATATATATATAATTTAAGGAACGGGATGAAGTTACAAAAGGTCCTAAGAAGTATGAATTCGGATCCTTAACCGGTAATCTTCCTAAATTGTTTCATTATTTTGGAATTATTTTTCTAACACGTCTATTAAGAATAGTTTTACATCATATTAAAATTAGTATAGTGTGTACTAGTTCTCATTATCTCAAAAAATAATCCTAATTAGCCTCTTTTTAGGAAGATATAATAGTTAAATTAACTATTTCTTACCTGAAATAAATATAATGAACTTTCATAATTTAGAATGAGAAGCTTTCCAATTTAAAGAAAATGATGAACTTTCACAGTTTACTAGGGATGAATACAAACTCCGCTTCCGACTACTTCGACCTGCTCTGATCGAAATCAGTCAGAGTTTGATTAGAGAAAAACGGTTGGAACCGTATAGATAAAAGAATCAACTGCTCGAGATGATCAAAATACTGTAGGAGACGGTCAAATTTCAGTGAGCACCCCCTCCCGCTCTGGCTCTCTCTTCCTCTCTACTCCTCCCCCTCCCTCTCTCTCCCTCCTACCCTGCCCGACCTCAAAACTAAGCTTTAACCATCTTCATCAGAATTCGACCGCATTCAACCGATCCGAAATTAATCAAATTCTAACGAGCGTGACAGTAGGAACCTTGCCTCCTTCTCCTCATCGGAATTTTCTGGCAACCAACTAATTGTACACCCCTATAATTCACAATGAGAAGTGTCTAGATTTCAAAAGATATGAACAAAGAAATGACTAAAGAAATAAAGACGTGTGTACAAATTTCAGAAGATCATAATAAAGATCAAATCATGTGATAAAATTTGCCATCAAATTTCCTAATTAAGGAGAGAGACATATTTTAATTAGAAAAGATATGGAATTTGAATTGTATAACAAAGCTATACAAGTTAAGTTAATGATCTTACGTGCACAATTTGTTGTTTGATTTGGAATTTAAATAATTTTTGGGGTCCCACTCAAACGGCTATAACTCAGTTACCTGTTGTAATCAAGGACGGCGATTTCATTAATTAATGCTTAAAATAATTCGAGCAAACATTGCTGTCATTATATTAGCCTTTAGTTTAATTAAGTGTTTAATTAACGAAGTCTGTCTGATTATTTCACATGATATTTCTCTTAGCTCCACGTGATCTCGATTCTCAAACAAATTAGCAGATCTACAGGTTAATTATTTTAATGATGATCTTATTGATGTTTTAGTACAGTAGTTTTTTTTTTAGCTAGGTAAAATTTTCACGTTTTATTAATTAATGTTAAACGAAACAGATAGAATATAGGGTTGATTATACTCAGACCTCCTGTAGTACTAGGAGTGTGTAATTTAACACTCATGAAGTTTGAAACTCCAAAAAAAAAACCATGAACCTTTAACACTGTTAGTGAGATATTAGTTATTATCACTCTCCTTTTATGCTAAAATGCACTTCTTAACTCTAATACGTATTTTACTCTTATCCATTTCTTTAACCAGCACACACTCTTTCTCTCTCTCTTCTTTTTCTCTCAGTCACTCACGCACCCACTTTCTCTCTTAATCCTACCCCTCTATTTTTTGGATTTTTTGTATATGAAACTCTATTAAGCTTAAGATTTGAGTATAATTTTTCTTGCATTGTATCTCTAACTCCTTAACTCTCTTAATCTCTCTTAGTTGCTGCTAGTAGCATCTGCAGCAGCAAGCATAGCTGCTGTTGTTGCTGCTGCAGCAACAAACAGCTTGCTGCTGCTGCAGCTGCTGCTAGCAGCAACTAAGAGCAGCAGCTTCTCATCTTCTCCAAGGGTGTTTTTGACTTTTTTTAACACGTACACATCACGTGTCCTCCTAACTCACGTCTAGTTCACACCGTTAGAATGTCCAAAGGGTTTTTTGAAAGTTTCAAACTTCAGCATATTAAGTTACACAACCCTAATACTATAGGGAGTCTGACTGTAATTAACCATGAAATATATACACATAATAGTATATAAGAGTGTCTCTCACTATGAAGTGGACTAGATAATATAAAAGAACATACAAATATTGTCTCTACTCTACTGGAAGCACTCCAGCGCTTGCTCTTGGACCATCCACTCGGCTACCCATCGCTGCACTCTTCTCCGGTGGTGTGCTGAGGTCCGACTGTGTTATCCCCCTCTGAATCCTTGAGGTCACAATGAATAAATGTAAAGGAGTGCAGGACAAGTCTAGCAGTGGAATGGCAGTCCCTATCTAAAATAGACATAGCAAAATATAATTTATTTTAAAAAATGCAACAATTTCTCTCCAATCAGATATTCTATAAGGTGATCTCTACAAGAGTTCCTCTAGACGAACCCAAACAGCAGATCCAAACTTCTGCCATCGACCTGCAGCAATATGATCTCCCAAGTCCCTTTAGCAATAAGTAGGACCCAATCGCCAAAGCTGAATCTACAATCCACAAATAACAATAAGTGTTGCCAACATTTGGTCCCTCCCAATCTCTTTTTTTTTTGGAGGTGGTTTTTTTATGCTCCATATAATTGGGACCATTACTTTGTAGCACCTTATTCAGGTAAAATTTTCGTTAATGGAACGCAGAAGGTTTTACTCATCATTATTACTAAAAAAAAAAGGGTATTTATAGATTTATTCCTTAAATCTTTATAAATTATAATTGAGTCTCCCAAATCTTCATATTTAGCATTTAGTCCCCCAAATTCTTTAAGTTACTACAATTTAATCTCTCAGTTTATATTTTACCCCTATTTTTCCGTTTTACCCCTGATTTCCTTCACTTAATTCCCCTTCTCTCTTCCCCCTCTTTTCTTAGTTCTTATTGGGTTTTTTCCTTCTTCTTCTCTTCTCTATATCTATTCATTTATTGGGTTCTCCCTCTCTATATTGAGACCAAATGTATTATTCTCCACTAAATGTATTAAACATTTAAGTCTCAATATAAATTCATTTATTGGGTTCTCTCTCTCTTGGATAAATTCATTTCTAAATTTAATACATTTAGTGGAGAATAATATATTTGGTTTCAATATAGAGAGGGAGAATCCAATAAATGAATAGAGAGAGAGGAGAGAAGAAGAAGGAGGGAACTCAATAAGAATTAAGAAGAGAAGGGGAAGAGAGAAGGGGAATTAAGTAAAGAAAATCAGAGGTAAAATGGAAAAATCGGACCGAAATATAAATTGGGGACTATATTGTAGTAACTTAAAGGATTTGGGGACTAAATTCTAAATATGAAGATTTGAGAGACTAAATTATAATTTATAAAGATTTAAGGAACAAATCTGTAAATACCCAAAAAAATATATATATATACGAAGCTAGTCAAACTCAAAGATTCCTTTAACATTCAAATTGAAGTTATATTTCATGTCAATAACAACCATTTATTTTACATTCATGAAGCATAAAGGAGGAATTGAGCTATAGAATAGAACTTTAAAAAAAAATGATTTGATTCTAAAATTATAAGCCATTGGAGGACAAAAGCACAAATACCCACTAACTTAGCTTAGATTGGTAGGATGGAATGGGATTCAATATAAATTGGATGGAGAGAGGGGAACACAAGTACTCC